>JACMZG010000002.1:40295996-40302385 GCA_018340805.1 Microvelia longipes
TTTTTTAACAATCTCTTTAAAATAATAAATTAATTAAAATATTTTTTTACGTAAAATATATACAAAACATGACTGACTATGATCAGCTGCTTTAATACCAAAGTGATTCTTTGAACTTTTGCTGACACTTTAAAATTTTGCAGAGCCTTTAAGGTTTTTACAAAAGTATAAGGAATTTTTTGCGGATTTAAATCAATGTAACAACGTTTAATTTTGCTACCGTAAGTAGATAAAATTAATTAAAGGAACGTAAGATATTTCTCTCATTAGACTTAAGGACGGAGTGTATGTTGATACGTGATAAACTTTCACACCTGATGACTGACATAAAAATTATACACCTTTGACGAAATTTGGTAGGCTCGAAGTACTAGTTTGTTGTCAAGTTTTTGTTAAATGTTCTGCCAATATTTTTAATATGGCGGACCATTTGTAAAAAGTGATATTAATAAGTCATAAATAGTTATTTATGAGTTGTATGCTCACAATAAATATTTACGAGTTGTAATGCTGTCGCTGAAGTTATAAAGCATAAACCGGAAATTTCAGCAAGAAATGGATTTTTAAGCAAGGAAGCACGTATTCCCAAGAAAATTCGCCCGACATGCGGACCTCTGTTCCAGAATATTTTTTAGGTATAAATTATATAACAAAAAATATGATAAAAAGGAACAATAAAAAATAACGATACAGATTATCACAAGTAACTATTGGTGTTAGTCTCACTATTCTTTTGCGTTAACGCTAGTAGCTTGTAACTCTGAAATATTCAACAGTCTACTTGACATTGAAATTATCATTAAGAGTATCTTAAATATTCGTATCTTGTTGGTGAATTATGTATATAAAGAGACTAATACTTAGAGGACAAGGATCTTGAATAAAGAGGATGACGTACTAAGTCAATCTCAAGAATTTTGAATAAAGTGGATGACGCATTAAGAAACTTTTCTGACCCTATGGTTGTTGTATGAAGTAGAGAAATAGGAGAAAACTTACCTTCCCATGGTTATAGCAAGTGAGTCAGGTTATGTAACAAGAATAAGTTGAGTTTTAACTTCAATTTTAGTCGTGATTTTACCATTATTGATGCTTGTTTTCATATTTGTTTATAATCTTCTCAATAAGCAAAACAACAGAAAACCATCGGGAGGTAAGTTTGCCTCTAAATTTAGGACCTGACTGTAATATAATGTTTGTAAGCATGCGCAGTTCGTACCTTGCATGTCCAGTTTGTTTTGACACGTGTTTTATGATGGATTCTTCTCTAGTTTTTGTTCTTTGATGGGGTCACTTCGTTATATGACTAAAATTACGACAAGGCACGAATTACGTTTCGATTTTATTAATTTTTGATAGTATTGCCCCAATAGCATAGCAATAGCATCCGTGGTTAGAACAAATTCTTTGTCAAAATCCTGATATTGTAGTATTGGTTCGTTTGTCAAAATGTTTTTACAGGTTTCAAAACAGTCTTTGTATTCTTTGTCGTCATAATTAACTGTTGCTCCCTTTTTTAGGCATTTTGTCATTGGTTTAGTTATTTTAGCAAAGTCTTTAATAAATCGTCTGTAGTAACCTAAGAGGCCTAAAAATCCTTTAATTTCTTTCGGTGTTTTAGGTAAGGGATATTTTTGAACCGCTTGTATTTTATCAGGGTTCGGTTTAACACCATCTGGTGTTATCACATGCCCTAAATATTGAATTTCTGTTTTTAAAAATTCTGATTTGTCGAGTTGTACTTTTAGATTACTTTGTCTAAGTCGTTCAAAAACTTTCTTGAGGTTAGTCATATGTTCTTGTAAACTAGCGCTAAAAATAATGACGTCATCTAAGTAAACCAGGCAGGTGTCATATAATAATCCCGCTAAGATATTGTTCATTACCCTTTGAAATGTAGCACATCCATTTTTCAGTCCCATACTCATCCTAAGGAATTCAAAGTGTCCGTCCTCTGTACTAAAAGCTGTCTTTTGTCTGTCCTCTGGTTCGATTTCGATCTGGAAGAACCCACTAGCTAGGTCTATTACACTGAAATATTTTGCACGTCCTAGTCTGTCTAGTATATCAGAAATATGTGGGAGGGGGTATCGGTCCGATAAAGTCCCTTCGTTAAGGGCTCTATAATCACAAACTAATCTCCACTTAATTTGCTTACTAGCATCCATTTTCTTTGGTACAATCCATATTGGACTATTGTAGGGAGAGTTACTTGGCTGGATGATATTTTCAGCTAACATTTGGTTGATTTGTTTTTTAACTTCTTCCCTATGTACCGCAGGATATCTATAAGTTTTAGAGTAGATCGGCCTATCATGAGTTAGTTTTATTTGATGTTTTATTTGATTGGTGAAAGTTAAAGGGATTCCCTTACAATGAAAAATATCCCTATATTCAAAGCAAAGTTTTTTAATTGCCTCTTTCTCTTCTTCAATTAAATGGTCTAAGTTAATGTTTTTTAAGTTTTCTTTAGCTAATTGGTCATATTTGTCTTTGTTAAATTCGTCATAAATAAAATGATTATGTGTTTTTATGTCTTTGATTAAATCGTTGTCAATCTCATTTATTATCTCTATAGGTAAAGGCCGTATCAAGGCCGTAGTCAACTCTTTCTCACTCGAGTTGATTATGGTAGTATAAGCCTTATGATTATTTATCTTAACTAGAGCGGTGGGGATTTCAAGTCCGTCCCTTATTTTTATATGATGTAATACTCCGACTCCTTGTTTTTGCTTAACAGACAGATTAACTATCATCTGTGTTCTAGGAGGGACTTTAATATTTAAACTTTCTTCTTTTTCATTATCATAAATTATTGGGATTCTTACCTTAGGTGTAATCAATAATTTTGATTGCATATCAATTTTAGCATTTAATTTTTGTAATAAATCGATTCCTATGAGACCGTCAAAGTCTTTACTAAAATCAAACAGATAAAATTTATGATATTCGTAGGCATTAAAATTTTCAAAAATCGGTATGACTATTACCCCTTCATGTTGCGTCGTTTGATGAGCGGATTCAATTTTAAATTTCTCATCATAAATGTTATATTTACCGTAATATTTATCAACTATTTTTGGACTTAATAAACTTTTTGAACTGCCTGTGTCAATGAGAAGTTTTAAATTTAATTCTGGAATTTTGATGAACGGCAAATCGTTTAAACTACAATTTAATTTTAATATCTCATTGCCTTGCTGATCTACACAATTTTGATTCACTACCCCTGTTCTGTTGGGGAGGCTTCGTTGTAAAAAAAAATATTATTATCATTATTAATGCTATTATCATTGTATAAATTATTGTTGTCAACTGCCACGTTATGATTATTCATGGGTCCATTATTATGATTGCCCTGAATATTTTGGGCATACATTCTGCTATTTCTAGTAGCAGTATCTACTTCTATAGGAGTTGGATTTTGATTTTGATTATTAACATTCTGCCTTTTGAATTATTATTTTGGTAATTACAATATAATTGTGCGAGAGACACCTAGGAAATGTAACAAGCAAAATGCAATGCTACATCTGGGAACTGTTCCATCATTCGACATTCGTCATCATTGATGGCTCGACATAATGTCATGTCCCACTCTGTTTCGTTACGTCTAACTCATCAGGGCGCCGACAGAGCCTGAACTCACTCTGACCTTCAATTAATTCCGAAGAATATAATGTGAAGTACTTACCAGAGACGAGCGGTGCTCTCTTACCGCCATCATGCATGGCAAGCAAAACATATATCATTTGATACTACCGAGTTTTGCAAAACATGAATAGTTGACACAATATAATTGTGCGAGAGACACCTAGGAAATGTAACAAGCAAAATGCAATGCTACATCTGGGAACTGTTCCATCATTCAACATTCGTCATCATTGATGGCTCGACATAATGTCATGTCCCACTCTGTTTCGTTACGTCTAACTCATCAGGGCGCCGACAGAGCCTGAACTCACTCTGACCTTCAATTAATTCCGAAGAATATAATGTGAAGTACTTACCAGAGACGAGCGGTGCTCTCTTACCGCCATCATGCATGGCAAGCAAAACATATATCATTTGATACTACCGAGTTTTGCAAAATAAATAGCTGACACAATATAATTGTGCGAGAGACACCTAGGAAATGTAACAAGCAAAATGCAATGCTACATCTGGGAACTGTTCCATCATTCGACATTCGTCATCATTGATGGCTCGACATAATGTCATGTCCCACTCTGTTTCGTTACGTCTAACTCATCAGGGCGCCGACAGAGCCTGAACTCACTCTGACCTTCAATTAATTCCGAAGAATATAATGTGAAGTACTTACCAGAGACGAGCGGTGCTCTCTTACCGCCATCATGCATGGCAAGCAAAACATATATCATTTGATACTACCGAGTTTTGCAAAACATGAATAGTTGACACAATATAATTGTGCGAGAGACACCTAGGAAATGTAACAAGCAAAATGCAATGCTACATCTAGTAACTGTTCCATCATTCGACATTCGTCATCATTGATGGCTCGACATTATGTCATGTGTCCCACTCTGTTTCGTTACGTCTAACTCATCAGGGCGCCGACAGAGCCTGAACTCACTCTGACCTTCAATTAATTCCGAAGAATATAATGTGAAGTACTTACCAGAGACGAGCGGTGCTCTCTTACCGCTATCATGCATGGCAAGCAAAACATATATCATTTGATACTACCGAGTTTTGCAAAACATGAATAGTTGACACAATATAATTGTGCGAGAGACACCTAGGAAATGTAACAAGCAAAATGCAATGCTACATCTGGGAACTGTTCCATCATTCGACATTCGTCATCATTGATGGCTCGACATAATGTCATGTCCCACTCTGTTTCGTTACGTCTAACTCATCAGGGCGCCGACAGAGCCTGAACTCACTCTGACCTTCAATTAATTCCGAAGAATATAATGTGAAGTACTTACCAGAGACGAGCGGTGCTCTCTTACCGCCATCATGCATGGCAAGCAAAACATATATCATTTGATACTACCGAGTTTTGCAAAACATGAATAGTTGACACAATATAATTGTGCGAGAGACACCTAGGAAATGTAACAAGCAAAATGCAATGCTACATCTGGGAACTGTTCCATCATTCGACATTCGTCATCATTGATGGCTCGACATAATGTCATGTCCCACTCTGTTTCGTTACGTCTAACTCATCAGGGCGCCGACAGAGCCTGAACTCACTCTGACCTTCAATTAATTCCGAAGAATATAATGTGAAGTACTTACCAGAGACGAGCGGTGCTCTCTTACCGCCATCATGCATGGCAAGCAAAACATATATCATTTGATACTACCGAGTTTTGCAAAACATGAATAGTTGACACAATATAATTGTGCGAGAGACACCTAGGAAATGTAACAAGCAAAATGCAATGCTACATCTGGGAACTGTTCCATCATTCGACATTCGTCATCATTGATGGCTCGACATAATGTCATGTCCCACTCTGTTTCGTTACGTCTAACTCATCAGGGCGCCGACAGAGCCTGAACTCACTCTGACCTTCAATTAATTCCGAAGAATATAATGTGAAGTACTTACCAGAGACGAGCGGTGCTCTCTTACCGCCATCATGCATGGCAAGCAAAACATATATCATTTGATACTACCGAGTTTTGCAAAACATGAATAGTTGACACAATATAATTGTGCGAGAGACACCTAGGAAATGTAACAAGCAAAATGCAATGCTACATCTGGGAACTGTTCCATCATTCGACATTCGTCATCGTTAATAGCCCGACATAATGTCATGTCCCACTCTGTTTCGTTACGTCTAACTCATCAAGGCGCCGACAGAGCCTTGAACGTCCACTCTGACCTTCTTAATCCGAAAATTTATATGTGAAGTACTATCAGTGAAGACTCAGTATGCACTTTAGATGTTAGTCTTCTTACCTTTCTCTCATCTAGTTCTGGCAAAGTCAAAAATACATAATAGATCTTATTTTATGATACTACTTGTGAGATTTATAGCTAAAAAACTTAATACACTGTAAATTAATTGAAATAGTTTGAATCTACAATAATATATAATAATATAGTTAGTAAGACAGAGAATACATACCTAGGATAATATTTATGTTAACATAAGTGAAAAATATATGACAAAATTAGTACATTACATTCTGGGTTTAAACTTGTTTTTATTTTCTCCTTAATAACTATTTCTTTGAACTAATATCGTCTATCAATTGTATAGTGATTCAGACATGATTGATTCATGTTCAAAACACTTATTGTTCTGGTGTGGATACGTCTTTATAATTTCTTACTTATTAATTGAAAGGTCCCGACATGATGGACATAACTGTATTTTACAATTCATCTACCTGACCTC
>JACMZG010000002.1:40302906-40325406 GCA_018340805.1 Microvelia longipes
TATGTTTTGCAAAACTCGGTAGTATCAAATGATATATGTTTTGCTTGCCATGCATGATGGCGGTAAGAGAGCACCGCTCGTCTCTGGTAAGTACTTCACATTATATTCTTCGGAATTAATTGAAGGTCAGAGTGAGTTCAGGCTCTGTCGGCGCCCTGATGAGTTAGACGTAACGAAACAGAGTGGGACATGACATTATGTCGAGCCATCAATGATGACGAATGTCGAATGATGGAACAGTTCCCAGATGTAGCATTGCATTTTGCTTGTTACATTTCCTAGGTGTCTCTCGCACAATTATATTGTGTCAACTATTCATGTTTTGCAAAACTCGTAGTATCAAATGATATATGTTTTGCTTGCCATGCATGATGGCGGTAAGAGAGCACCGCTCGTCTCTGGTAAGTACTTCACAGTATATTCTTCGGAATTAATTGAAGTCAGAGTGAGTTCAGGCTCTGTCGGTGCCTTGATGAGTTAGACGTAACGAAACAGAGTGGGACATGCCATTATCTCGAGCCATCAATGATGACGAATGTCAAATGATGGAACAGTTCCCAGATGTAGCATTGCATTTTGCTTGTTACATTTCCTAGGTGTCTCTCGCACAAATTATATTGTGTCAACTATTCATGTTTTGCAAACTCGGTATCAAATGATATATGTTTTGCTTGCTAAGCATGATGGTGGTAAGAGAGCACCGCTCGTCTCTGGTAAATACTTCACATTATATTCTTCGGAATTAATTGAAGGTCAGAGTGAGTTCAGGCTCTGTCGGCGCCCTGATGAGTTAGACGTAACGAAACAGAGTGGGACATGACATTATGTCGAGCCATCAATGATGACGAATGTCGAATGATGGAACAGTTCCCAGATGTAGCATTGCATTTTGCTTGTTACATTTCCTAGGTGTCTCTCGCACAATTATATTGTGTCAACTATTCATGTTTTGCAAACTCGGTAGTATCAAATGATATATGTTTTGCTTGCCATGCATGATGGCGGTAAGAGAGCACCGCTCGTCTCTGGTAAGTACTTCACATTATATTCTTCGGAATTAATTGAAGGTCAGAGTGAGTTCAGGCTCTGTCGGCGCCTGATGAGTTTAGACGTAACGAAACAGAGTGGGACATGACATTGTGTCGAGCCATCAATGATGACGAATGTCGAATGATGGAACAGTTCCCAGATGTAGCATTGCATTTGCTTGTTACATTTCCTAGGTGCTCTCGCACAATTATATTGTGTCAACTATTCATGTTTTGCAAACTCGGTAGTATCAAATGATATATGTTTTGCTTGCCATGCATGATGGCGGTAAGAGAGCACCGCTCGTCTCTGGTAAGTACTTCACATTATATCTTCGAATTAATTGAAGGTCAGAGTGAGTTCAGGCTCTGTCGGCGCCCTGATGTTAGACGTAACGAAACAGAGTGGGACATGACATTATGTCGAGCCATCAATGATGACGAATGTCGAATGATGGAACAGTTCCCAGATGTAGCATTGCATTTTGCTTGTTACATTTCCTAGGTGTCTCTCGCACAATTATATTGTGTCAACTATTCATGTTTTGCAAAACTCGGTAGTATCAAATGATATATGTTTTGCTTGCCATGCATGATGGCGGTAAGAGAGCACCGCTCGTCTCTGGTAAGTACTTCACATTATATTCTTCGGAATTAATTGAAGGTCAGAGTGAGTTCAGGCTCTGTCGGCGCCCTGATGAGTTAGACGTAACGAAACAGAGTGGGACATGACATTATGTCGAGCCATCAATGATGACGAATGTCGAATGATGGAACAGTTCCCAGATGTAGCATTGCATTTTGCTTGTTATTTCCTAGGTGTCTCTCGCACAATTATATTGTGTCAACTATTCATGTTTTGCAAAACTCGGTAGTATCAAATGATATATGTTTTGCTTGCCATGCATGATGGCGGTAAGAGAGCACCGCTCGTCTCTGGTAAGTACTTCACATATATTCTTCGAATTAATTGAAGGTCAGAGTGAGTTCAGGCTCTGTCGGCGCCCTGATGAGTTAGACGTAACGAAACAGAGTGGGACATGACATTATGTCGAGCCATCAATGATGACGAATGTCGAATGATGGAACAGTTCCCAGATGTAGCATGCATTTTGCTTGTTACATTTCCTAGGTGTCTCTCGCACAATATATTGTGTCAACTATTCATGTTTTGCAAAACTCGGTAGTATCAAATGATATATGTTTTGCTTGCCATGCATGATGCGGTAAGAGAGCACCGCTCGTCTCTGGTAAGTACTTCACATTATATTCTTCGAATTAATTGAAGGTTAGAGTGAGTTCAGGCTCTGTCGGCGCCCTGATGAGTTAGACGTAACGAAACAGAGTGGGACATGACATTATGTCGAGCCATCAATGATGACGAATGTCGAATGATGGAACAGTTCCCAGATGTAGCATTGCATTTTGCTTGTTACATTTCCTAGGTGTCTCTCGCACATTATATTGTGTCAACTATTCATGTTTGCAAAACTCGGTAGTATCAATGATATATTTTGGTAATTATTTTGACTCTGGTAATTACCTCTTTGATTAAAATTACTGTTATTATACTTATTAAATCTATATATTTTGATTATTATTAATCTATTAAAATTATTACGATTGTTATTATTAAAATTATTATAGTTCTGATTATTACTTCTAGGTCTAAAATTATTATTCTATTATTATTAGTGTTATTATTCTGATTGTAATTACTAGGTCCAGGTTGAATACGCAGTGGACCACTTCTGTTATTTCTAGATTGACTGTTATCAGATCCATTATAATTTTGATAATAATTATTCGAATTTATACCCAAAGAATAAAGGAAATTTTCCTCTTCAGAGAGGAAACTCATGACTTCCTCTAGAGTATTTGGGCTTCTTAGCCTAACATTGGTTTGGATAGGGTTTGGCAAACCCCGTATAAATGTTTTAAGAGCTAGATCATTGTAATTGGAAATTCTTATTCTCTTCTCTTCGGCAGTTAGTTCTTCTATTGAGTTTAATTTACTAATTATCAAGCTTCGAGCATCTTGACACAGAATACCAAACCTGTAAGGAGGCTGGTTTCTTTTTGGTTGCAAGGAGATGAGATCCTGCACCAAACAATCAATGTTTCGCTGATCTCCGAAACACTGAGTAAGGCTATCTTTTATTTGCTGCCAGCTGGTAAGCTCTGTTCGACACCCTACAAGTTTTTTTTTCCACTGAGTTTCCCAAATATAGCTCTTAATATAAATGTATTAATTTGGTCTTCTGGGTTAGCTTGATTTGCAAACTGAGTAATTAATGTTTCGCAATTAGCAAAAAATATTGTCAGTGTATGTGGATCACCATCATAGGGTGGAATGGTGTCCAGGTAAAGTTTTAATAACTGGTAGTTTACGGCTGCCATTCTATCTATTTGATTCTCGTCCTCAAGACGTAAACCGTCAAAATAAATCAATTAAATTTTGAAAACCTTCAATTTTCAGAGTTTAATTATATCTTTATAATATTATAATTTTTTAACGTTTTCTACTATATTCTGCTCAAATATAGGTATCTTAAATTTATCTTATACAGTTTATCTTCACTTTAATAAATTTCATAAAATCATTCATATTTCATTAAATCAAGTAAATAAATTTTTAATTAATATAACAAATGCACCAATAAATAATTAATCTTCAAATAAAGCCATTTAATTTAATTAGTCCTTATTAATTTTTCAATATTTTACAAATGGTGCTCAAAATTATAAAACTGTTCAAACTTACAGTACTGCAAAAACTAAGCTTAAACAAAGCATTGGCGATTCTTGTCCTCCGCTTATAAGATTCCAATAATCAGTATTTGATTTCAGTAATCAGACTAGCACTTACACTTCACTGTTAGTCACTTTTCACTAATTTTCACTTTACAAAGGTTCACGGTATTAATCGTTAAAACGAAAATAAATTGTTCGCAATTTTAGCTTACAATTTATCTACGCGTATCCTACCGACTGCGCCAATTACGTTTCGATTTAATAAGAAACAGTTTTTAAAAAATGAAAATTTATTTATAACAAGTTACTACAGTGATATACTAAGTCCTAGGGACACTTATAGACATACGTTTAATAAAACAATAGACTAAGAAATGACACTCACACGTGGATGTGAGGGTCTTTTATACCTTTAGAAGTGCTTAATTCGCACTTTAGTAGTGTGCTGATGTCTGCCGATATATATGTGGTTATTTGAATATAACTCACGACAGGGCAAACTAGAACCATCCTTGTTACATAAACCTGTGTTTCGCGTCTGTTTCTTCCTAACCATGGAAAGGCAAGTAAACTCCTATTTCTGTATCTCATACAACATCGACGGGGTCAGAAAAGTTTCTTAATGCGACATCCCCTTTATTCAAGACCCTTGTTAAAAGCAGGATATAACAGCTCTTATCATTCCCTGGGTAGCTTGGTACCATAACAGTACATTCGTGATGTCATTTTTTGAATTTTATATTAATTACTATTTCACGTAAATTTTGCCTTAAATTAAGTAAAATAAATTTAAAATAAGTTGTAATTATTATCTATAGCATATATTCTTTAATTATCAGTGTTTTATCAAGTAATTTATTGTGACGTCACTAAAAAATGTTCGCTGTTTGAAGGGTGCATTATAAATATGTGCTCTGATAGTGGTTGCGGGAGTTATGAATCTCTAGTCTCTCTTTGGGGAGGCTCTTGTAGAAGCAAAGAGACTTATACTTAGAGGAAGGACTTAGGTAAAATAACACGTGTGAGGCTGTAACATAATATATTATTAGCCCTCTTCAAATATAGAAGTAGGAGACTAAATTTTTAGGGTCCTACTTCTATAGACGTAAAAAATAAGTAATTTTTCTAAAAACATTTTTATTAATAACAAAGTAACAACATTTAAACTTTATTAGGAAACAGCATATTTTATCAAAATAGTATTTAGAAAGATATACAAATTTATTAACATTTAAAAAAAATTAAATATTAATAATTTTATTATTTAATCATAACAAGTTTACAAGAAAATTATTATTTTATCTACTTTAACTATTGTTTATAATTACTGTTCTTCTAAACAGTAAATTTAGGATTTACACCCCCCCCCCCCCTCCTCTTGTAATAAGATTATTAACTTAAATATACATACAGTTTCTATTTTTTCAATTCATTTGCATATATTTATATATATATATTATATATATATTATATATATATATATATATATAAATAATATATATTATATACATATATATACATATATATATACATGTACACATTAAATATTTGTGAGTGGAAAATTCGTCAAAATATCTACTAGTTACTTCACAAATTTGTAATTAAGAATAGTTCACTTTAGATTTAGACCTAATTCAATAGCGTCGTCTTTAGACCTAAATTTAATAGTTTAAGGCTGACATTTAGTACCTATATAATCATAGTACAGGCATCATCTGGATACTTAAAAGGGATTGGTCGACTTTAGACCCATTTTAGCGAACTTTTATAAGCAAATGATGCTTGAAAATGACAGAAGTAGAGAGAGAGAGTAGATAGTAGAGGATGGGGTATTCAATTTCGCTTGGCCTTCTGATTCCAAACACATATGTATATATATATACATATATATATATATATATATATATATATATATATATATATATATATATATATTATATATATATATAGTATATATTGTGTGTGTGTGTGTGTGTGTGTGTGTGTTGTGTGTGTGTGTGTGTGTGTGTGTGTGTGTGTGTGTGTGTGTGTGTGAGCGTTTCTACCCTTGCCTAAGACACACGATACTTTTCGAAGGCTTTTTCGAATCTAAGCGAAAAATATGACAATATGTTGGACAGCGATGCGGGCCTGGTAGGTTAGTTGGCCGCGAAGTGACGTACATAAAACAACAATAGTGTGGCCGAGATTTATTAATTTATAATGGACATTACTCGATTACTAACAAACATGAAACTTAATAAAGAACATTGCGAACATATTCACAAATTTATAAACCAGAACTAAAGAGGAATTCATGCTTATATTTCGCAAAACGAATTGTGAGACAGTTTAAAAATGGTTGCATTGTCTGTATTCTGATTGCATAGGTACTCTAGATCTAGTGGAGCCATTGGAGATTTTTTAAATTTGTAATGTGAGGCAAGGAAAAAAATTATCTAAAAATTAATTAAATTGAAAAAAAAATATTTTAGGCCCCTGTTTCAATTTTTGGGACATACTATTATAGAACGATTAATGATAAAAAAATGTTTACCTCTATTTCGGCAAATAGTTTCATTTTAAAAATATTATTAAACAATATAATTCAATAAATATTTCATTAATTTAGAGGATATAGTTAATTATTGTCAGACTCATTATATCATCAATACAGATATCCTTATAATAATTATTTATTTTTTAAAATTGAATTGGTAGAGGGTTTCAGCATTTGATCAATTTCATAAATTCATGTTTTCATTAAATTTAAGACAAACATGATCGTTGTATAAATTTAAAATCTAATACTTGTTATGTTCTGATTTAACATAAATAATATCTAAAAATTAATTAATTTTTATTATCAATTGTACAGTACAAGTACGTTCAGTACACATATATGATGCTAATATTATATGGATATAATATTATTTCAGACTATAAACTAAAATACTACACATTGATAAAATTCTTATTTAATTTTAACATTATAATTTAAATACACTTCTTTTAAATTTACTAAGATAATTTTTCAATAATAAATAAAAATTTATAATTTTTACAAAAATTAAGTTAAAACTAATTAACAATAAACATAAATAATCAATATTAGCTGCGGGTCTAAAAAAAGGTACGGGGTACCTCATCACTTTACCTTATCACATTAGATTCGTTATGCTCATCCTCCCTATTTCGGAATCGCTTCGCTCATCCTCAGGTAGACATTACATTAGTGTAAAACCCAGATTTTACCCATCCAGGCACAGACCTCGCTCGATGCTGCCTAACTTTTATGATCCAATAAAGAGATATAATTGCCCGTATTGAAGCAATTCTTGTTATGGAAGGTAAATTTGATCCTATTTTTCTACCTCATAAAACATTCATGGGGACAGTAAAGTTCCTTTATCGCGTCATCCTCTTTTTTAAAATATTCTTGCATTCTATAACCCTAATAGCAATTTAGTAGTATATCAATCTGATAGGGCATTATTCCAGAACACTACTCGAGATGAGCCACACACACAACATACAGAAAAAATTATAACTCAATTTTAAGTAATTTTCTAGAATAATGCCCAGTTTGCCCCTCCTGGCTATTCTCCGACAAGTAATTGGTACTTACTATTACTTATTACTTAATTGGTACTATTATTTATTAGAGGATATAGGACTTAACTTCTCATCTTAGAGTAGCGATTGGCAAAATAACTGATAAGTCGTCCGATACTCTTACCAGAACTTACAGCACCATCATTTATTAAGTATAATGCTTCTTTTACCGCTCATCAATTGACTAAAAATTCAATATAAAGCTACCTTTTGTTTCTTTTAAACGATTTTGATATTTCATTAAACGTCTTATTAAACGTTTCCGGTATGTAAAAATAAGTAAAAGGTGCAGTCAGAAACGATACTAACGCGTATACAAATAATATATTTGAAATACCGACTGCATCTTTCAATGTTAAAAATGTTTGAACGTTAGCAAACATGAGAATGTAAGCAAAACATATCATGAAACCACTACCCATAGCTCGAGCTTTATTGGGTAAAAGTTCAGAAATTAGTGTCCATGGTATAACTAAATGACCTATTGAGCCAAAACACATGAAACATAGTATTAAACCAACAGTTAATATTGAAACTGAATTGTAAACTGGTTCGTTATTATGTATACTTGTTGTATTAGTTATATTTAAATTGATAAGGCTAAATTTTCCATCACTAACTGAAAGAATAGCGGCTGCGAGACCGCAAGTAATGGCCATTCCTAAACTGGAAGTGATCATAAGAATTCTTCGTCCATAGCACCTTGACAAACCTGCCGCTATTATACTCATTACAAACCTCAGCACTCCTAATAATACAACTCCTGTATACTTCTTAAGTTCTATTATTTTTTCGAAAAACGATACGGAAAAGAAAATGATGACATAAACTCCGGATAATTGTTGGAGAACGAATAGAACGATGAGGATTAGTAATGGAGAGACGACTGACATGTCGCACAAGTCTTTTCTTCTTTTCCATGTTTTAAGGAGAAAATTGCACTTTTCATCAGTGACGATATTTCTTTTTCTTTCGCTCAATGTTTCTTTCAGTTTTTTACATTCTTCTTGGAATAGCTAAAAAATAATTATTTATTATTACTATTTACTGTGTGCTTAAAAAATATGCAATAACACGACTTTATAAGAACATTTTGTTCTTACCATGTGTAAGGGGACCAGCTGATCATCCATATACGCAGTTTTCAACTTTCATTATATGTTTCAAATAATTGTTTTCCTGTTCATAATGTCTGCATTATCTTAATTAGATTTGTTTATAACAAACAATTGTACTCAATTCAATTGGCTGCACTGACTATAAGTGTCATGTATAAGGCTTTCAATTTCCATGCATTAACTATACGGGGGATTTTACGGTTGCTTCATTTAAATTCGCAAAATTTAATGTGTGTTAGCTAAATTATATGTTCTTTTATTCATTTCAAAACGAAATAAAAACTTAAATATCATTTACGATTGATAAAAGTCAGTTTATATGAAAAATTCTACAGTAAAGAATAGGACGTTTAGAAAATTATCTGTGGCGGGAACCGAAAACATCCCCATGAGGTAGCCACCTACAGTTTGCCTTTGCGTGGCTGTCTATTAACTGTTATATTGTCTTTATCACTTTATACTGTCTTTAACTCTTTTGAAAAATTGGTTTCTGTGTAGTTTAATGTTCCTTGGGTAAACACCCAGTAAGATCGTACACCATGTTTAGTTTTTCATAACATAGCCCCTATAAACTAGAGCCAACTTTTTTCTCCTTGAGAGAAGAAAAAGTTAATAGGCACCCTGAACCTGTTTTTTTATATACTCTTTTGTATCCTTGCTAACGCAAGGATACAGTAACCTATGCAAACTTGATCGTCATTATCAATCGTCGAGATCATAGATAATAAAACCTAAACGGAGTCGAGATGACTATTTTTAGGGAATAAAAATTACGTTCTTACCCAGGTTGGTCGATTAAGTTTTTGTAATTCCTCTAGTGCTCTTGCTGTCCTTTTATCTGATGGTGTGAATGTAACTAACCAATTTGGACTCTCCGGTAATACGAGACATAAAGAAAATGAAAATATACTGTGAAGTCCAAACAGTATAGCCAATGTTTTATACGTGAAATGCACTCCCAAAACATTGGTCATCATGACACCAAAAGCGACGAACACGCTGTTGAGACAAAGCAGCATTGGTCTGTACAGGGAATGCGATATCTCTGCTGTATAAACTATTGCCACTGTGGTCATTCCTAAAACAAATATAGACAAACTAGATAATAAAAAAAAACTAGAGTGCTCACGTGCCAAGTCACTGCTTATAGTGCCATAGCGGCATATATAGGGACCGTTGCTGAATTTACTTCTTAAGCTAAAGTTTCCACTGTGGCTAATAGCCAGAGAGAGTACAAAAGATTCAGACCTATTTCCGTCACAAGGTGTCCTGAATGTGAACGTCTAAGTTCACCCCGAAAATATTGTTAATCCAAAGATAAAAACTCGCGATTGCATCTCCCTCCACTTTCGTCGAACAGCTGTGTAAGCGTCGATTTCTGATGAAAATTCGCTATATAAAAAAGTTCTGATAATAAAATTTTTGGGTCATTTTGTTTCCAACCCCTGCAATAAAACACTAAACTGGTGGGTTTCCTACTCTACTTTACGTTCTTGTAAATCTGAATGTTGTCTGTCGTTTATGAAGGTCGACATACCTCTAAGATGTATTATAATTATGATTCTCTTTCATTATACGGATAGGGAGAGGACTTTATTTATATATAAAAATAGAATTACCGCCTCCAAATCCAGCCAACGCTCTAGCTACATAAAACGGCCACATTGTATTTCTTGCTGTGTAAGTCAGGATCCAAGCACATAGAACAGGAACATTACTCAGCACGCATGTTGTTTTTCTTCCAATCAAATCCATGACTGGTCCAACCATTAATGCACCTACTGGCGTTCCAATCGTTACTGCACTAGCTAAAAATATCGGTTAATGTTGATATTGTTAAATATACATGTTCTTTGAAGGTTTTATTTACTCGTATTTTTGCATACATTTCTACCTATTTTGTTAAATAGGTAGACATAAAACAGATGTGTTGAGATGGTTAGTACTTGAGTAGTACTGAAGTTCGTAAAAAATGTCTTTGTTTCAAAGTAAACAAGTCCGTTTTTAACATATATCTCTATAATATTTGCTAGGCAAGGAATGAGAGAAATAGGACGTATTAACTTACTGTATTAACATTATTCTACAGCGTGCATACTATTATTAATTTTCTAAAAGTATTTGCTGAAAGAAATTGAATCAGTTCATATGGGAAACTGTAATTTCTTTCTACTATCTCATCCATGACAAGCAACTATCCCAAGGCAACTTTCTTAAGTATCAAGTTGTTGGATTAGCAAGATGTAAAAAAGAAAGCATTATCAACTAGCAAACTAAATTTTTTCATACTAAAAATAGCAAGCCTTGAAAGTTGATTGGCAGATGTTTTGGTCTTTGTTGGCAAGTGGAAAGTTTATTCTTGGAATGTCTAAGAATAAACTTTCCACTTGCCAACTAAGACCGAAACATGCCAATCAACTTTCAAGGCTTAACTTTTTTAGTATGAAACAATTTACATAGGCTGGTCCCTCTACATGCATTATAGGTGTTTATGCTCTTCGCTTCTCTTACCAAGCCACGAAGCTTCCTCGCGCGTAACAGTGACGTTTACAGAATTACATTCTATCGTTGAATTACATTCTTCTTGTAATTGATCAATTAGGATTGAAGAAAAAGCTAAATTAATTCCAGCTTGAATAGTTGTACCCAGAGCTATACTACTCGCCAACACCTGAACAATATTTAAATAAAGCATAAATTAGTGATTCTAGTAAGCAAATAATTAATAACTTTTGAAACATAAGTCTGCCTCTTATATTACGATGTATTCGTAATATATTTTAATTATGTACTCGAGTTAAGTACGCACACCGGTTCTAGCAGTGTGAAAGTGTATTGAGCAGTATTGAATTATATTTACAACTATTATTTTAAATAAGAGTTAGTTAATTAACTTTAAATTATAGCGAGTAAAAAAACATTAAAATTTATTTTAATTATTTTAAATTTGTATGTATTCAATATTTACATCATGTTAAATAATTCGTCAAGTTATTTTTAATTTTGAATAAAAACATCAACATTTTATAATTTGTTAAAACTATGATGATGACTAATTTTTAGTCATCTTAGACTAAAGCTTAGTCTAAGAAAGCTTTTATTATTTTACAAAATAAAGGAATTCTGTGTCATTAATTTGTTTTTATTTAATATTTTTTATAAGCCACAAAAAGAAATTTTTAAATTAAACTTAATCCTTTATTTTCTTGACCAAGTCTTGACAACATTGAGGTGTTCTAGTAGATCATCTGTCAACTCAATACTCATCTACGGGAATTGGGGATCGGATTTAGTTGCAAGAGTTGTTGTGTCGTCCATAAGCAATTCTTCGTGGATTGTCGGGCAGCAGTAAATTTACGGCTGTTGATGGATCTTGAAGTAAAGTAAAGGAAAAAATGGACCAAGGTACTATATTAAGGTACTATATTATCATGAGGAAGTGTACCAAGGACAGGAAAAAAAATGCGAAGCCACAGGTGCCCTGTGGATTTCAAAAACATCTACCTCTCAGGTTAAGAGGTAGATGTAGATCTTACAGGGTAGGGAAATATCATATTATTTTCCATATTATTATTATTAAGGCGCGGTCGAATATCTAGAACGTTGGATCACCAACAAACCAAAAATTTTCAGTAATTAGCCAAATTTGTGATAAATGAAGCCTATTTCCGTAATCTGCATGCTCTTTTGGTTAATCTCAAAGAGTATTTACATTCACTCAACGATTTATTTTTAATCTAACTTGGTACATACATAACTACTGTTAGACGTCAATATTTTGTGTTATATTTTGACATGTCAACATTGACGTCTAACAGTAGTTATGTATGTACCAAGTTAGATTAAAAATAAATCGTTAAGTGAATGTAAATACTCTTTGAGATTAACCAAAAGAGCGTGCAGATTACAGATATAGGCTTCATTTATCACAAATCCTGCTAATTACTGAAAATTTTGAAAAAAAAATAAAAAAGTTTATTGGCGATCCAACGTTTTAGATATTCGACCGCGCCTTATATTAGTAGGGAGTATGTTATACCCCTTGCTATAAGTATACTTATGTATGCTCTTTGATAATAGGTTGGATATAAGAGTTTTTCAAGACACCATGATGCCAAACCCGTTCAAAAGCATGACTTTCATCAAGAAAAGCTGCAGAAATCAACTCACATCTAGAGCTAAAAAGATAGGACCGACGATGCGATTAAAAGTAAGTATTTAATTTATTAAATACTGCTGTACAAATGAATGCAGAACTAGCTAAAGTATTATCAGGACAATACAAACTCATGTAGCGTTACATATTTATAAGTTTAAGTACCTGTGGCCAGACGTGAACCCAGTGAGGTGTCCTTTTTCCGAACCCTTTTCCTTTTTCTGCATCTTGAAGTTTGAGACTGTCAAATAAAAATAAAATAAGTTAAAAGCTATTTAATTTATTCACCCTAGATAAAGTAAATTTCCTTTTCGACTAAGTGTTGTATTGAAGGAAACAACATGCTTTTATGCTACAAAAAATAATAAAACAAAACTGTTTTCTCATTCTTAGTACTAACACAATATGCTTGTAATGCAGTGCATCAACTATGTCCAGCTAATGCTTACACATGTCACCAAATATGTTTGAATAATTGTTTGAACAATTTAATTTGATCATACTATCATCATTACTATTATTGTCATCATTCTTTTGGGTTTTTGGTAATGTAAATGTCTTAGGTATATTTGTAACCAAACCAAACCTAACCTACTTTTACATTCCTATACCTATTTTCGGAAAAATAGTTAATATTATTGGTCAATAGTGTAACATATTATTGAGTATAAAAAGTAAAATAATTCTGGCGCGGTGGTCCGCATGTCGGGCGAATTTCCTTTGGATGCGTGTTTCCGTGCTTTTTACATTATATAAGTTTAACAACTAGTAAAAATAATTCCGGCGCGGTGGTCCGCTGTCGGCGAATTTCATTTAGAATGGGTGTTTCCGTGCTAAACAACCCATTTCTTGCATTGGACAGCGGACCACGCGCCGGAATTATTTATTTACTAGTTGTAAACTATATATAATGTAAAAAGCACGGAAACACGCATCCAAAGGAAATTCGCCCGACATGCGGACCACCGCGCCAGAATTATTTTCTAGTTGTAAACTTATATTAAGTAAAAAAAAAACGATAAAAAATTATCGACCCTTCCAGGATGTAAACCCAGGTACCCTGAGTTTGAGTGGTCGTATTGACTCCGGACCACTAGCATTCATCTCAGAGCCCAAAAAACATTAAAAACGACACCCTACTCGAAATTTAATTTTCAACGACCGTAATGTTGGTTTTCTATTATTTTTTGTGGTTTTTTCGACTTTTTGGTCACTTAGAGTGGTCGTATCGACTTCGGACCGGTTTCATTCGATTCAGCGCCCAAAATTACATAGGAACGACACCCTACTCGAAATTATTTTTTATCGACCTAAATTTTGGTTTTTGGTAACTTACTATGGTTTTTTCGATTTTTAGGTCACTTAGAATGGTCGTATCGACTTCGGACCGGTTTCATTCGATTCAGCGTCTCAAAAAACATAAATATTGCCTTTTCGCGGAAAAAAAATATTAACCTGAATTTTGCTGATTTTTTGAAAATTTCGCTGACTCAGCAAACGGGTTTATGACGTCAAAAAACCTGGTTTTCAAATAGGGTTTGTGTCCTCCCGAAGGTTGATTTTTGTACCAAGTTTGGTTAAAAAATATTAATCCGTTCGAAAGATAGAGTGTTTACAATATATATATATATAAAGTCTCGCAAAAATTTTTTTTCGTCATTAGGGACCTCTGAAACGGATTTGTGTCGTGGTCCGAGGTTCGAATTCCGCCATGACGCCTATCCCATTAGCGAATTTTTTCCCAAAGGAAATTCGCTAAAAAGACAGCACCAAAATCTGACAAAAAACGAGGGGTGACAAAAAACCCTTATTTAGGCCCGACGTTCAGTTGATAATTTTGATTTAGATGATTAATTGTATTGTCCACCTAACTTTTTATTTAGATGATTAATTGTATTGTTCGCCTAACTTTTTAGATGATTAATTGTAGCCTAACTTTTGATTAGATGATTATTGTATTGTCCGCCTAACTTTTGATTTAGATGATTAATTGTATTGTTCGCCTAAACTTTTTATTTAGATGATAATTGTATTGTTCACCTAACTTTTTATTTAGATGATTAATTGTATTGTTCGCCTAACTTTTTATTAGATGATAATTTGTATTGTTGCCTGACCTCTAAAACACAACCTTCAATGACCGCATTTGTCTGTATTTTCCAAAGGAAATGCGCTAAAACCTTTAAACATAACTGACTAAGCTTAAAGATAAGTAACTAAGCTTTAAACTAGTGCAAATAATAGTGCGTACTTCTAATTTTAGAGGCATAGTTTTGTACAACCAACTGGATAATTATGCGCATTTCCTTTGGAAAATACAGACAAAATGAGTTACGAGCAGTGCTTGACAATTGAGTAACTGCTTAGGTTCTAAAGCATGAACCAGAACCACGCAATGGGCATGGTTCTTGCATAAGCAAGAAATAGGTTGTTTAGCACGGAAACACGCATTCTAAATGAAATTCGCCGACAGCGGACCACCGCGCCGGAATTATTTATTTAGTAGTTGTAAACTATATATAATGTAAAAAGCACGGAAACACGCATCCAAAGGAAATTCGCCCGACATGCGGACCACCGCGCCAGAATTATTTCTAGTTGTAAACTTATATTAGGTAAAAAAAACGATAAAAAATTCTTGTCCCTACTAGGATTTGAACCCAGTTACTCTGGGTTTGAGTTTTCGCATCCAAAGGAAATTCGCCCGACATGCGGACCACCGCGCCAGAATTTTTATATTTTCTAACCTATTTGCAGCGAAAGCGTTTTTGAATTGGTATTTCATAAGAATAAAGTGTTTCTTTTTTTTAATTCTTAATTTCACTCTCATTAATTTAATTAATTAATTCTTCCCTCCAGGAGACCCTCATTGTTCCTAGTGCGTGATTCTCTTAAGATTTTCTCTCCAGCACTATAACTATACTGGTTTACATCATCCTATACGATTTAATAAGGCGATGTATTTTGCCAATTGGATAGATGTAAAATACTCGATAAGCTATTGAGCAATCTGATATTATTACTTGCCAATGCCAGGGCAAACAAAAAATTAAGATAATAATTAAGATTATAGCTATAAGATTATTTACGGAGAAATTCAAAACATTAATTGATTTTGGTGCATCTTTTATTTCGTCTAATATTAGACAAAATGCAATTCTGTGTAAATGTCAAGGGTGTTAGAAACGGCAACGGGATCCTTGCCAAAATATTCTACAAGTATAATAATTCATCATATTTATTTAGGTGTTAATTTATGTTTTTTACTTTTATGACTCGTAAAAAAATCACTGATGAAAATAAGTGAAATATTTTATGTGTCATTCATAAAATTTAGATTAGTAAAGACTAGGTAAGCTAATATTGTTAAACTAAGCAATAGAGATATAAAACAACTTATGGTGCGGGGGTATTCTTTTTCGCGATTTATGAAAATATGTTTTCTGTATTCTGTACACGGAAAATAAAATTATAATCTGCATTTTCTTTGAAAATCGCTAAAAACGGAAGTAAAGAGGTTTTGGGTCTTTTTATTTCAGTTATTCCCTATAATAGAAGAGAGGTGTTCTATTCAACTTTTTTACTCCAACCCCAAACTTCCACAGAAAACCCATGAATATACAACTAATACCATTAACTTTGAATAGGAACAACACGTGCCTGACTGTAGACCATGGCTAACATTTTATACTCTTAAAACCACATGGCAAATACATTTATTATTATTTTAATAAAGCTACAATTGGAGCAAGCTGATAGACTTGTGACATAGACTCTGTCATCTTGCTATTTCGGTTCCTAAATTTTACCTATAACCAGATTCAGTTTTAGGGTTAAGATTGTTTTGAGGCTTAAGAATCTTTGACGAGTCTAGAGTAATAAGATGCATGCACATGCTCTAAATTGTAAACTACTGGTTTAACGTCACATTTCGCTTAGATGTATATGCTCTCAAATTTTACAAGGTTAATGGTCTTCGTGGGGGCTATGTCCTTTATTGTTAGCCTTAGTCTAAGGCCCTGAAATGACCAAAATAGGGGTGTCTGCTCTAACAACGTAAAACTTACGATGTTTGCTCGTCTGTATTTGGTATAATAGTAACATGGTTTTTCTTTGGAATGAATTGTTCAGTCTTTGAATTTCCTCGTTCAGCACATTCTTCCTCCATTTATTCTGAAAACAAATCCAACAAATTGATTAGGTAAAGTCATTTTGAGGGGGGTGAAAAGAGAATGGGAAGTCAACTCACTCTATATACAGGGTTTCTTGTGAAAAATAAAAGGGGACCTCGTATTTTTATTTTTCCTCATTTATACCGTAGATATAAAGGAAAAGTATTGTGTTTGCGAAAAAATCCGAAACTGGGATGTCACCAAAATTATTTGTTTCAGGTGTTTTAAGGCCTCCTGAGTTTTTTTCACCGTTTGTTTGTTTGAGTTAGTTTTCTGTCTGTATGTATGTGTGTGTTACCATCGTAGCTCCGAGTGTATAAATATGCTTGAGAGTTGAAATTTTGAACAAACATCAGTCTACAGCTGCAGTTGAGCTTATCGGAAAAAATTATGACGTCATTAACCTGCAATAATGACTCAACAAAAATTTCGAAAAATCATTAAACGGGGATCAATGATGCGATCAGAGTGAGATTTGGCACGCATGTAGCTATGTATAAGACTAACCTATGTGCTAAGTTTCATTTTATTATCAGCAATAGTTCAAATTTTATCATATGACTCGTGAACTTTTTTAAAAAAAAATATCGGAAAACAATCCAATTGAGTTGAAACTTGGTACAAGTGTATAGCTTTACGTAATATTTAATGAGTAAAATCAGATTTAATGAGTAAAATCAGATTTAATGAGTAAAATCAGATTTAATGAGTAAAATCAGATTTAATGAGTAAAGTCCGAGGTACCCGTACCGATTTTTCGTTTTTATTTAATAAGGTGTTTTCACAGCTGATTTTATTTTATTTGTCGGAATTGCTAAATTTCTTTCATTTTTAAGAAATAATAACATATTAGACCAAGAGCCCAGGGGGTTGTTTTGTTAATAAAAAGTGTAATGGCTGGAACGGTCTCAATTTTTCGTAAATACCTTCCTGAACAAGGATCTGCAATTCTGCCGATCGTATCGGATTGGTGTCCCAGGCAGAACGCATTTTAGGGTCAAAGGTTCTCCTGGGACCCCATCCGATACGAGTCGGCAGAAATTGCAGATCCTTGTTCAGGAAGGTATTTACGAAAATTGAGACCGGTTCCAGCCATTACACTGTTTGTTAACTTGGGTGGTAAATTTGACCTGTAAAGTGCGTTCTGCCTGGGACGCCCATCGGATACGAGTCAGCAGAATTGCAGATCTTGTTCAGGAGGTATTTACGAAAAATTGAGACCAGTTCAGCCATTACACTGTTTGTTAACTTGGGTGGTAAATTTGACCTGTAAAGTGCGTTCTGCCTGGGATGCCCATCGATACGAGTCGGCGAATTGCAGATCCTTGTTCAGGAAGGTATTTACGAAAAATTGAGACCGGTTCCGGCCATTACACTTTTTATAACAAAACACCCCTGGGCTCTTGGTCTATATACATTAAATAATTTGTATTTGATTTAAAAACATAATCCCAATCTCATAAGCTCATTTTTCCTTTGAAAATTCGCTAAAAATTAGACCGAAAATTCCTACCGGATCAAACGCTTTCTCGACAACCCATATTTTTTTGAGGCCCTCATTCGAACAAATTATAACAAATTCACTCAAAGTATTGTGCTTGTCCTACATAGTGGAAACTGAGATTTTATCATAATAATCCGTTTAATAATAATTCCGTTCAAACACTTTAAGACGATCTGGTTTTCATCATGCTGTTTGTGAGTGTCTGCGGCACGTATTATCCTTGCTATGTTTACGCTAAAGAGTTGAAGCATTGCACAAAAAGCAAACTCAAGGGTTAGTTGTGCTGCCCAGAAGATACTATTGTTAGACCATGTTAACATTTTCATGAGTCATCGTGAACATTTTAAACATTAAAATGTTTAAAATCATAACCATTGGTTTAATTCTTTATTCTGATGACGAGTGCAGTTAGAACGAAGTGAACGAAGTTTTGTGTAAACATCGCATTCTAAAGGGAGAGCGAAGGATAATCAAAGTTGATTAATTTACAATGACTTCATTGTAAACGACTTTCTTATTCAAAAGTATTTTGAGCAAAACATCTTCTTAATCGGACCCCACCTATAAAGTAATTTTTTTAAAATATTTATTAAATTTTCGAAGAACATATTTTTAGCTATAAATGCTACTTAAAGATGTATTAAGATAATATTAACAATGTCGGGAAGCGTGGTTCTAACTTGGGCAGAATTTTTATTATCTTTGAACAGCATTTATAATCTTGTGTCGTAACTGTAATGTAAATATATAATTTAAATAATAAGACACTGTTTAAAAGCCGTATAAAAGATCAACAGACATATTGATGCGATAAAACTTTGTATACTCATCTTTACATCTAAATAGTCTCTACATTATCGTTGTATTTATTAAAACGTTTTAATTATTATGACGTGCTAGAAAAATAGCGAGAATGACTGTGGATTCAAATATTTGGTCTAAACTCATTATTTGAGTCAAAATGCATTACGCATTAGAGGGCGTATAATATATCTCAAAAGATTACAGAGGCCTGAAACATCTTTTTGGGGCTCTCAGGGACTCTGTGTAACCTCTTTGAAACCTCCTTTAAGAGTGAGATAAGGTTGTAATAAATCATTTGTTTTCGGCTTCCCGCACATTGTTTGTGTTTTGATTTGTATTTTAAACGATCTTCTATATAAGTTACCGTATTTTTGTTCTAATTGTTTGATTATATTGATTATCAAATGTATTTGATAATCAATATTTATAATTTCATAGGTATTTATATCATATCATGATATAAATATATCAATATTTATAGGTATTTTTTCGATGTTTAAAAATTTTACCAATAGTGCCTCTCTAGTAATATATCTCTATGCATGATGAGTTCATTTGGCGAGGACTGATTATAAAATTCTAGCGCAAAGGTGTTGAAGAAGAATTCGCTTCGAAATGTTTGTCGCTACTTGATCTACAACCCATTTCGTATTTAAGTGTTAGGTCTTTTATAATCTAAGCAAAAGAATAATAGAAAATAGCAAAAGCATTCAAATATAAAGTACTAGCGCATATTATCCGCGTTATATTATAAAGGCTATATTTCCTATAACCTTTAAAATAGTTTTTTTATGGTCATTTTTTTTTAAATCAGCATTGCACAGCATTATTTCCTCTTATATAAAGCTTAGTTTGTGCCAATTTTTAATTTTTTTTACGTATTTCCTTTAAAATATGCATAACGGATATATATATATATATATATATATATATATATATATATATATATATATATATATATATATATATATATATATATATATATATATACCTATACTGCAACCTGCAACATGTCTTGATAAAACTTATACCTATAAGGATTTCAACAACAAATGAGGAAAACCTCATATAGTTTAAAGAGAGTCGCTAAATATTTACGGAAATGTATTTTTCCTCGAAACAGACAAAAAGACTAATAAACAGGCTTCTTTTATGCAATGTAGAGAAGTTGCTTTTCAAACCTTGAAAGCCAATCAACTGAGGAAAGCATTATTTCAATCAATACAGTAAAGTTGACTAAGGGTATTCAGGCTCCTCTCGTTCGTACGTGTCAATCATTTTTCCCCAACATGATATTTTCTATATTTATACTCAATCCTTTCTTTTGTTTTAGTCTAATCCAGGTTATAAAAACTTATATAAAGCCGACAAAGAATCTGTCCGTAGCAAAAACAACTATAGCTTTTATAGTTTCAGGTCCGTATTTTTAAATGTACAGGTCTGTAACAAATTAAATGTATACTAGACTGCCAGTATATTATACAGGCATTGTAATATACAATAAATATATAACCCTCCTTAGCCCTGTGGCAAATCCGAGACCAGGGCAGTTTGCATTCTCGTCTTCATTTATTAATATTATTTTCTATATGCATAGCTGCGTTAACGTGACATTTCTTTCATTAATTCAAAGTAAAGTAATAGAGGTAACATTATTTACTTTTGACTTTACCCTACCCAGTTACTAAAGCTATTGCTCAAATCAGAACCTCAAATGAAAATATAATACAAATTTCTTATAATAAAAACATTTATAAAATTAATTGCCAAGAACAATGTACTGTATGCAATCAGCATAAATTTGAGACTTTGAGTCACATTGTTTTTGAATTTCTGCCTATGAGATTTTAAGAAAAAATTTAGGAACCTTAGAACATCAAGATCTTGCTAAAATGTTAAATATAAAATCCAAGCCCGATGCCATAGTTCTAACCAACTATACATTTGAAGCTCTAAAATTAAGAGCATTCTTGTTAAACGAATGATAGTGCCGTCAAAAATAAGATGATTTCAATAAAGAGTACATAGATAAAAATTGATATTAAATAAATATAATGTATTTAAATATAATCAAGAGCTAAATAATAAAAATAGAAGAGAATAAATAATAATAATATAAATAATAAAAATTAATACTATATATTAAAATTTTCTTTACCAGACAGCATGTTGCATGTAAATATTTATAAGTTTTTGGATTAATTTAACTAAATTTAAATATCTATTATGATTTATGTTAATTATCACTGGATTATCTTGAATGAAATTTAATTTTTTTATAAATTTTATTGAGATTGTTTTATTAATTTTATTAAGATTGTTTAACTAACCAATCAAATTAAATAAATATAAGTATAAATTAAAAACAATAATATTTTAATTTAGAATACAAGAAATATTTATTTGTAATCGATATGCAACTAAATTATTTTAATTTATTTGTTTCAAATGCATGTTGCACTTAGACAATTGCATGCTTTGTATAGAAATATATTTTTCTTGCCAAATAAAAAATGTTTTATTATTATTATTATTATATAATTTTCTCTAGCCATTGCCTTACCCGTATCCATAGTACTTATTGGTAGCTGATTCGATTTCTGCATGTCTATGTATATTTTTTGTATCTTTATGTATAGAGTATATGATAGCTGTGGGACTATAGTTTTCTTATCTATTATATTTTTTTGTCCTGGACTCTGTGAGTCTATCTGTTTTTCTTCCGTGTGTGTTTTATTTCACCGTTTGTTATTGCCTCTTCGGCATTCACTTGTCTTTTATCTTTTCTGGCTGTCATCTTTTCTCTTTTATTTGCTTAGAATAATACTATATATAGAAGGAGCACTACTGATAACACGAAAGCCGGTTCACTGGTGCAACTAAGTAATGCTGCCACCCTTACAATATACAATTTTCTAAAAAAAAAGTTGGCAATACTTCCGGTTGCTGAATTATTATGTTCTATTATTAATTAATGATTGATTATTCATAAAATTCTAATATAAATATCGGTGCATTACAATATTTTATGCATTTTAAATTGTAGTTTAACGTATTTGTTAAAATTATATATGAAAAGTAGTCCTCGTCAACTAAATGTAGATTCTTGTATTCCGCCACCCTTTTGCCATCTAAGACCGGTTTTATTAAATACTCAGCAGGTGTTTTAAGTTATTATATTTGTTCTTTACGATCTTTCTTCATTAATAGATATTTATGACACATATTTAAAATAATGTTTTGTTGTCAGGTTGGCAGCATTACTTAGTTGCACCAGTCAACCGGCTTTCGTGTTATCAGTGGAATTACATTGTGTTTACGGTCCTGTGCTCCTTCTATATATAGTATTATTCTAAGTTTATTTGTATCA
>JACMZG010000002.1:40330406-40412906 GCA_018340805.1 Microvelia longipes
GCATTTTTTTTAAAATAATCCTCTCGCAAGCTTTCATTTACCGGGCCTCGGAAAAAATTGCCAAGTAAAAGAACTAAAATGTATTTCTGGATAGGATAGAATAAAGAACTTTTTGATTGTAAAAACAAGCTCCCGGAGCAGACTACAGCAAGCCCAAGCAGAGGAAGGGGTCTAAAGGAAGAGATCTAATTGCATATCTCAAGATATAAAAAATTGGGTAGGGGGTATCTCGGAACTTTTCCTCATTACATCAGATTCGCTACGCTCATCCTCCCTGCTTCGGACTCTCTTCGCTCGTCCTCAGAAATACAGTTCCCCAAATTTATACAGCAACATACCTTTTGACTCGCTTCGTTCGTCTTCAGATAGTAAATGCATCCGTATCATTCTCGGTGGTCACCCGAACACCACGCACTGACCACGCTCAATGCTACTTGATTTTTATGATCTAACAAAAATCATGGATATATTTGTCGTATTGAAACCAATTTTGTTTATTTATTTATTAGATAGTAATATACACTTGTACCAAATTTTAACTCAATTAGACTTCTTGTAGTCGCCTCCGTGGCCGAGGTCTTTAAGGCGTTAGTATTTACACTGACCTTTGACACCCACGGAGGTCTGGGGTTCGCATACCAGGTTATGCTCTCAGTTTATAGAAGATTATTGTTTAGATAAATTATCGCCAACTTTGGAATTCACTTTGAGCGTAACGTTTGCTACTACCAACCGAGGTGGTTCCCGCAGGGGTATCCCTGATGAGCCGCAAGGCTCTAAACGGGCATTATTATTATTATTATAACAAAAATCATGGACATACTTCTTGTATTGAAACAAAACTTAGTGTACTTATTTATTAGGTAATAATATACAATTGTACCAAATTTCAACTCAATTAAAACATTTTTTTAAGAAAACGTACTCAAGTCATTCAATAAAAATTGAACTTATGCTGATAGTGAGATGAAACTTGGCACATATATTAGTCTTATACATAGTCACATGCATGCAAAATTTTAATCCGATCGCATCATTTTTCCGCGTTTTATGATTTTTCGAAATTTTTGCTAAGTCATTAATGCGGGTTAAGGACGTCATAAAAAAAATATTTCCGAATAGCATGTGCAACTACAGTGGTACACTGATTTTTGTACAAAATTTCAACTCTCAAGCATAAATACACTGGGCGCTACGTTGATAACAGATACACACAGACAGACAGACAACTTTGCGAAAACCACTCAGGAGGCCTAAAAAACCCCTGAAACGGATAATTCCGGTTTCATCCCGGTTTCGGATTTTTTATCCAACACAATACTTTTCCTATATACCTACGGTATAAATGACGAAAAGGAAAAACAGTACATTAAAAAGTTTTAATGTTTTAAGTATAAATGACAAGGTATTGCTAATATTAACTGTTGAGGAAAAGTAAAAATTATACGACGACAGACTCCAGATCTTAGATACATACCTATTATATACTTGAGATCATTTGTGAATAAATAAATAAAGTAATATATATATATATATAATATATATATATATATATATATATATATATATATATATATATATATATATATATATATAATATATATATAGCATCAGTATCGATGCTAACAGCATATTTTTATTTTTCCGTTACATATTTTTTCTTTTATTATCAATTGTGACGTTTATTATCTCACTATGTCGTATAATAAGCAAATCCAATAAATCTACAAATTATTCATAGTTTGAAACAAAGGATGTAATAGGTTTGGTTCGAACATTTTCATCGACCCCTCCTTTCTGTTCATGTAGTGTTACCTGTGTATTTTTAAACATCCTTTTATTTTAAGGCCCTTGTATCCTATTCTAAAACAACACTGTTTTTCATAGATAATAAAATTATATAGATGTGTCGAACTATTATAAAATTTACATTATTTAATTATTGTCTTGAATTATTACGATTAATTCTTGCTAAGTAATTCTTAATAAATAATTGTACTAAGAAATTCAAGAAGCAAGGTAATTGTTTCGTGTTTATTGTATAAAACCTGATTTAGCTTAGTTATAAAAACAAAAAAATAAAATATTCTCTTTATCAATGTTATCTACTTTTTATAACTTCGATTAAATTTTCAGTGATAAGCTTGCTGTCTAAAAAAAATAACTTTGTTATTATTTTTCATTTCCAATTTTTCCAAGTGTGTTAGAAACATTAATAGGGGAAAAATATGGCTGGAGCGCTCAAAAAGGTAAGTTGTATCTTAATTTACACATATATCTCAAGTTTAAATAACTCAAAGAGTGGCAGCTACCCTTTGCATGTTCTGTTAAACTACATAAGTACTAGTAAAGATAGCTGACAAAATTAGTAGAAATTTATGAATTCCATTAATTCTTATGGTATTTGCCAAGTTTTATCTTCGAGTCAGCCAGATTAAACAAAGGCAGGGTAAGATTCCATAAAACGTAAACTTAAGGATTGAATTCTATTAGATACTTTTAGTACGTTCACACACACTTTAGATCCGCGTATCGTATAGAGTACGATCTCTCAATACGGTAATATTAGCTGTATGAACCATGCGGAGGGGATCCGATCGCATACGCTAGAACTAGGGAGATGGAATCTAAATGGATCCCCCGATACGCTGTCTTTTTGTGTGTGTACCTTATTAGACGATCGTATTTAACGGATAACCTTCTTATTTCCGGATAACTTTCTTATTTTTTTGAACTTTTATTTCACTTTATTTCACTTCTATATAACTGTTTTTGATCAAATAACTTTTGGAATATTATTTTTTTTAGTGTAACTTTATTATTACGCAAAGAAATCACAATTTAATTAAATATATTTTTTTGTTTTAAACTTCCTTATAACCAAAAGTGAAGGCTCACTATACAAGACACCATGTTTTGGCGGGATCAGTTATCACTCGATCGAATAAACAAATACGCTGCAAGAACCGTGAAGTTTGTTGACCGTATTTCATACGTATTCTATACAATCCGCGGATCTAGAGTGTGTGTGAATGTACTATTTGTTAACATGCTAGGTTTGACGTTAAAATTCAATTCTAACAACAATGTAATATTGCCTAGTATATCTAAGGTTTTTGTTAGAACATAAAAATTAAGTATCATCTAGCGAGGTTAGTGCCTGGATGGGAATAATTCAAATGTATTTATGGATATGCAAAGCGAGTTAGAACAGCGAGTCTGAAGTAGTAAGGATATGTGAAGCAAATCCTATGTGATGAGGAAAAGTTTTGAGGTACCCTGTACCCCATGTTTTTATTATAGTATCATAATATAATAATTTTATTTTGTATTATATGAAATATGTATGTTTAGGACCTTTGAAACCTTTGTAATATACATCCTGATAGAAACCATAATTTCAGATTGCATTTCACAATCTAGTATTTAACTTAAAGAGTTAATCAAATTTGATGTAAAATCTTATTTACTATCTTATCAATAGTAAAAACTGAGAAGAATCCAGGTCTACATCCCTGCCAAGACAGGTCTACATTTGAACCTTCGATAAAGAAAGTAAAGACACAAACTCTATCCTATTTGAGGGGTTTTACTAGTTATTATATTTCTTTTATTCACTATTAATTATATGTCTTTTATTCACTATTAATTATATTTCTCACTATTAAATAATTATATTTTGGCCATTACATGGTTATATTGCAAATATAACCTTTGTAATATACTTTTAAAATAATTTTTATGTATAATTTGTGAAATTTATTTATTTACTTTGAATTGTCATTATTAATGATTAAAATGTTGTTTTCAGACCACAGGGCTGACCGGCCTTGCTGTTGCCAAGAACCCTCATCACACCCTAACTGTAATCTATGGTAAACTGTTAAGAACATTACAGAAAATGCCCCAAGAAGCAGCTTATAGGAAATATACAGAAGAACTTGTTACTTCAAGAGCTGCCATTGTGAAATCTGTGAGTTTTCAAAATTGAAACCTTTTGTAGTTAGAGATTATAACTATATGATATTATAATTATGAAAGCATAACTATGTCGATTAAAAAGTTGATATCATTAATTTAAATTAATTTAATCCAATAATAAATTTTTAAAGTAAATTTACTGTTTCAAAACAGTTAATATTACTCACCAAGGGAGGAAACAAAATAATTGAACCCTAGCATTCTTATTGGTTCTAAAGGTGTTAGCCGAAGAAACCATACTTTTTAAATCAGCAATTTTAAGTTAGCAGAAGGATAGAGTTGATTCCTGAAGCTTACCAAATGATTTAATCATGAGAAAAGGTTAGGGGGTTAAATATAACTAGGATATTGTAGGCTGTTTGCTCCCGTTGTGATCACAAAATTCCTCTTGAAGATATAAATAAGGGGAAGCTACTATGTTTTTATTAGCTCAAAATAAATTTCAGTCTAAAAGAATTCAATTTTTGAATTTAAAAAAAAATATTAAAACCCCATGTACATATCATAACGTTGATCAGCCTTTTGTTACCAATTTCTTATTAGTGATAGTGGCGCTGCTTCGGTCTTTGAATCGTGAATAGCTTTGCCTGAACAGTATCTAGTCTAAGCTACTATAGTGTATAACATGGCTTAACTCAGTTGAAAGTGTGGGAAAATAATGTCAGGGAGCCAATGAGGTTATTCCTGGATGTTAAACCTCACCCACCTTTTCAAATCGGTCCAACCTCATTGGTTCCTCAACATCATTTTCCCACGCTGTCAACTGATTTTAGCCATGTGTTAAACTTTATAGTGATATATAATTCAACTTTATATGGCAAAATAATTCACAGCAATAATGATGATTGTTTTATTTTGTGGTGTTCATTTATCCATTTAAAATGATTATTTTTTCTATTGTTTGTTTTTAGAGCCAATCTGTTAAAGAGATTGAGGATAAAATAAACTGTGGCCAGGTTGAAGAAATCATCATTCAAGCTGAAAACGAACTCTCATTAGCCAGAAATATGCTCAACTGGAAACCTTGGGAACCCCTTATCTCTGCCCCTCCTCCCAATCAGTGGACCTGGCCACCTACCAGAACTAATTAAACATTAAATTCTTTTTTCTATAGTTGTCTCAGATTACTTTGTAAATAAATGGTTCTTCATCCTTGTTGTTACTTTAATGTTATACATCAAATAAATAGATTTAATCAATACTTGGTTGTACTTTATTATTCTTTATTTTTTAAGAGTAATAGGCTGAAACTAAGGTAATTATAGTATTTTACTTTCCATTTTACTTTCCATTTTACTTTTCATTTTACTTTCCATTTTACTTTCCCAATAGACAGGGTCAGTAAAGTTTTATATTTATATTCTCCATACAAATAATTTTCTTTATTTTTTATATATTTCTCTATTAGTTAACAAGCAAGCCAAATGGCCTAATTTACACTTAGAAAGAAAAACATTACTTTAAAAAGATAAATTAAACAAAAAAATTAAACATAAAAAAAAGCATTACTCAAAGAAAAAGTAAATCTATAAATCTAACAATGAGTACATAAATAAAAAAATATATGTAGAATAAACAAGATAATTTTTATTATTATATGAATAGTAAACAATGATTATGCATTTAATTTGTAATATTCTAGATTTCAAAATTTGATTTTTGCCATAATTTGGTCCCAAAATTCATAAACTGTATTTATTGGAAATCCCTTTCCTATAAATTCTGCCCATCCATGGACACTATTCTCTACCCTAGAGTAGAGTGCCTGATTATACAGGCACTCTACTCTAGATAAAAGAAGTATAAAGTGGTTCTTTACTTTTCAGAAAACTAGTGTAGTACCTGTAACAAAGATCATTTAAAATATTATCTCTATCTGAGGGACCTGTATGTTTCTTTTAGTTTTGACCTTCCTGTTTTTACAATTAATTAAAATTGTATGCGATTTACTATTTTAAAGTTATTAAAGGATTTGCTGATTCTTGGTTTTATTGGTCCCATTGAATATGACAAGTAATTAAACATGATGAATTGTGATGAAATAAATGGTTATATGATATAGGGTCAGGACATTTATATGGTTGATCATAGTGGAACACACTGCTAAAATCAGTTGAAAGCGTGGGAAACTAATGTCAGGGAGCCAATTAGGTTATTCCTAGATGTTAAACCACGCCCACCATTTCAAATCGGACCAACCTTATCGGTTCCTCAACACTATTTTCCAACGCTGTCAACTGATTTTAAACCATATGTTAAACTATAAGTTTCATTCTAATCTGTAGTATACTACAGATTAGAATGAAACTTATAGTTTAGCACATAACTATGTATTATAATACACGGTTATAATCAGTTGATAGTGTGGTAAAATAATGTTGAGAAACCAAAGAAGTTGCCCGATATGAAATTGTGGGCGTGGTTTAACATCCAGGGCTAACCTCATTGGCTCCCTCACATTATTCTCCCACGCTGTCAACTGATTGTAACCGTGAAGGAAACCCGCAATACATACAAAAAATAAAAAGAAACCAGATTCATTCTATATCGTCACAAGAACGAATCTGGGTTCTTTTGTGTTTTGTTGTTGAAAACGTGGATTGTAAAGTTAAGGATAATTTTTCTTTTTCGCAGCTTTTTTGCGATGTATATTATGAATTATTAGTCATTAAATTGTGGAGAATTTTCAAAACTAATCTAGCCAAAATGAGTATGCTGGCTGAACGTAAACAGAAGATGAAATGGAATCCAAATCCATGCGGAAACCTTTGGGCCCATGGTAAGTCCAAGTCCTTCTTTCAGTAAGGAATGTCGAAAGACCATTCCATTGGTTTATTTGAGATCTTAAATAAGTTATCGGTACTTTCTAGACCATTAAGTTGTATTTCTATGCATGTTGGAACAAAATCAACAAGTGAATCCACTCCCCTCTCAAACTTGGACGACTTCTATCGAAACATTATTGAAAGGGAAGTTATCCTGTGAACGGGGTTCTACCCTGAAACCCTCTAAACTATAGGTTAAAAAGGTGGGGTTTGAACCCTGTGTTCAACTCTTTTTGTGTGAACAGTTGGGGTTGAACCCCCTGCAAAACCACGCATGTGATCGAAGAAAATAGCAGGCCTTTAGACAGGCTTAAACCAATTCCAGAGGGGGTTAGAGTATGATGAGGGACCAACCCTAACTATCAAAACTAAAAAAAAAATTATAATGAACCCACCTTAGGAGAATATAATGCATGATTTATCAGGTTTGTAGAAAGGCTTTGAGGTGGCCATATTTAAGGGAGATAGATTAAAGCAGGGATACGCAAACTTTAGAGTACTGTGGACCCTCCCCCCTGTAGATAAATAGTACTTGGTGGACTCCTGTTCTTTTTGTTTACTCCCTCACCCAACTAATATATTTGATAAATTATATTCATCCCTAAATTATCTGTTTTTAACGTTATATATGTAGGATTGAAAAGCTGCTCTAAACTTTGCAACACGTAAGAGCTTAAAAAATTATTGTATTTTTATTAGTTTTGATTTCATCAACCGTAATCAGATTTAAAAGTTTATAATGTAAATTTAAACTTTATTTATTAAGTTTTAAGACTAAATTAACGAGAAAAGTAAGAAAACAAGATATTGATTCAAAGAATACAAAATCAAAGAAAGTAATCGTATATACATACAATTGTCAAACTCTAAAAAGTAATAATAAATTACTGGAATTGTTTGAGGTAACAGATGGAAAAGAGTGGGATGTAATGGGACTGTGCGAGGTGAGAAGAGACGGGGAACACTTAATACAACTTGATAGTGATATGGAAATGTACTGGAATGGTGAAGGATCGCAAGGTGGCACTGGTTTTTAGTTAAGAATAGGAGTCAAAAAAACATCATATGTTACAAATCATACACTCATCGAGTATCGAAACTTATTTGGAAATTGGAGAGTAAATGTGGAGGAGGCAGGCTAAAAGTGGTACAAGTGTATGCACCTACATCAACGGCATCAGACGAGGATATGGAGAAATTTTATACTGCATTACAAACTGCATTAGATGAGGATAAGTGTAGATTTACTTTGATTATAGGTGATGTTAACGCAAAAGTTGGTATAAAAGAGGCAAGTGACAGTGATGTAATAGGTGGATTTGGATATGGTGAAAGAAACGATAGAGGTAGAGACCTGATTGAGTTTGTAGAAGGAAATAAATACTATATAATGAATACTTTTTATTGTAAACCTAATTATAAGAAATGGACATGGGCTAGTCCTGATGGGGTTACAAAAAATGAAATAGACATGATAATAAGTAGTAAAAAAGATATAATAAAAGATGTAGAAGTAGATGAGACCATAGATATAGGAAGTGTTCATAGAGCCGTAAAATCAGTACTGCATATTGAAAAACAAAAATATAGATGGGCAAGAAAATGTACGAAAAATTTAAAATGGTTGGAAAATAATGATACAAGCAAATATGAGGCATTCCTGAAAGAGTGTATAAAAGAAAAAATACTAAAGGAGGTTAAAAATGACTTAGACCAATTTGAAAATGGTTTATGCGAAGCAATTAAATCAAGTACTAATAAAATAGTTGGCGAAAATAAAGAAAGAATTAAAGAAAGTAAATTACCAATAGAAATAAAAAGTCTATTAAGAAAAAGAAGAAGATTCAAGAGAAAAAACAGAGATAAAAATGAAATAAATGAAGTATCGAAAATGATAAGGGATAAGATGAAAGATTGGAGTGATAAGAAAAAAATAGACGAGCTAAATGAAATCCTAGAAACGGGAGGAAGTCTAAAGAAGTATTGGAAATCGCAAAGTATAGGTAGAGAGAAAATGACAGGTATGAAGGACATGGAAGGCAATGTTAGGAGAGAGAGAAATGAAATACTGAACATAATATCGAATTTTTATGAAGAACTATACAGGGATAAGAATAAAATAGAAACAGATGAAACAAATAATGATAAGATGAAATTAGAAGATGATGATGTACCGGAAATAACAAAGGATGAGATAGAAGAGCAATAAGGAAATTAAAGCGAAATAAAGCAGGAGGCAAAGACGGCATAACCAGTGAGGAAATCAGAGCAGGAGGTGAAACAATTGTCACAACTTTACAAGACTTGTTTAATCTTTGTCTAAAATACAAAACTGTGCCCAAAGCTTGGTTCGAAGCTGAGTTAGTGCTCCTATTCAAAAAAGGTGACAAATTTAACATCGAGAACTACCGACCCTTGAGTCTACTCTCAATCTTATACAAATTATTTATGAGTATTGTGGCACTGCGAATAGAGAAAGAGCTTGACAGAGACATTGATATAACTCAGACTGGATTTAGAAAGAATATGTCAACATTAGACAATATATTCGTAGTCAAGCAGTTGATAAGAAGAGCTCACGACTATAATATGCCATTAGTTCTTATTTGCGTGGACTTTAAGAAAGCGTTCGATTCAGCATATCGAGACCAAGTAGTGAGATGTTTGAAGAACTGCGAAATTCATCAAACATATGTTGAAATTTTTGAAACAATATATAAGCACGCAAGCCTTAATATAAGAATCGACGGAAAAGTGAAGAATATAAAAGTGAGCAGAGGGATAAGGCAAGGAGACGTGTGCTCAGGGAAAATTTTTATAAAGCTGTTAGAAGAAGCATGTAAACGTTTGAGATGGAACAAAAAAGGAATTAAAGTAAATGGGAAAAATCTAAATATGCTAAAATTTTGTGACGACATCATCATTATATCTCATTCGATTGAGGAAGCAGAAGAGATGTTAACTCAACTTATTATAGAAGCACAGAAAATAGGCTTGGAAATTAATACCGATAAAACAAAATTTATGTCAATTAATATAAGTGAAAATAATAAACTAATACAGGTTGGTAGTAACAGTATAGAAGAAGTAGAGGAATATATTTACCTAGGCAGTTTAATTAATATAAAGGAAAAGGAAAGTGAGAAAGAAATAAGTCGAAGAATAGCACTGGGATGGAGAAGTTTTAGCAGGTACAAGCATCTGTTCAGGTCAAATGTTAGTATGCAAGCTAAACGAAAACTTTGGACAACTTGTGTTCTTCCTGTAATGATCTACGGCTGTGAAACATGGGCGATGTCAGAAAAAGTTATTAAAAAGATGAGAGTAGCACAGCGTAGAATGGAGAGATGCATGTTAAGAATCAGCAGGAGAGACAGGAAGACTAACATATGGATACGTACTCAGACTGGACTGAACGACATAGGTAAATCGTGACGGAAAGGAATGGAGATGGAGTGGTCATGTGTAAGACTTGGTGACGAGAGATTTACTCAGCAAATGCTGTCATGGTATCACGAGATAGAACCAGACAGAGAGGGCGACCTAGCGTCAGATGGACGAAGAGATGCGAAGAGTTAGTGACGTCAAATGCGCTTGGCATAGGTTAGCATATGATAGAATGAGTGGCGACGACTAACTGATGTATACTGTCAAGTTTACCTTACAAAAACTAAGAAAAGCTTAATAAAATTGATTCAAAAGGGAAACAATAATTTAAAAAAAAAAATAAAAAAATAAAAAGGAAAAATAATTAAAAATATATATGTGTGTATGTATGTATGTGTATGTAAGTGATGTGTATATATGTGTATATGTCTGTATGTGTATGTATCTGTATGTAATAACCTAAATAAGTATAAGCATAGTAATTGAATTAATAGCATAGACCAACCTGAGATAATGTAAATAAGAAATAAATAAACATAAATGTATATATAATATATGTATAAACATGGATATTATTATTATTGATATTTATTTTATTATTAATAAATTATTATTGATATTATTTAATTTTTAACAATTTATTATTATAAATTAATATATAAATTGATAATAATGAATGTGAATATAAATAAAATTATAAATGTAAATAGTAATGTGAAGAATGAATTTGTAGGAAAGTAACTCCAACCCCCTTAGGGTGCCTCGACAATTGCCGAAATAAACTTAATATTAAGCAAATATGTAATATTATAATACCTAAATTATGTACTTAATTAAGTTTTAATAAAGGCTTATTTATTTATTTATTTATTTATTAAGTAAATTTAATAATCGACAATAAATTCCTATAATTCTTTTAGCACCCTGATACATTGCAATCACTTGAACAAAAACCTATTTCTTTTATAACCTTCATGTTATCTGATTCCATTAAATATGTAGGTAAAACGTGATCACACTTGTTATCTCATGAATCACTATAATTAATATTTGGAAGCCCATTTTTTGGCCATCTTACTAGCGAAATCTATAAGATGGCCTGGGCAAATTATGTTTGAGGGATAATATCTTTAAAGTCCATTGAAAAAATAAAAAAATATCAAATCCACCTAATTGATTTGATTGACTTGTTGATTCAATTCCACTTATGGACCAAGTAAATTCCATTACCTCAAAGAAAATGTTTTAAATTTTGCCTTTAAAAGATTATCTTAAATTTCATTTCCCGTTTAAGCCATTTTTAAAATGTTGGGGTTATTTTCATCATGATGTTAGTGTGTGGATTAGTTTGGGTGCCTGTGTTGCACTTTTCTTCCAATATATGTATGCTAGAGAGTTAAAGCTGGTACAAAAATCAAACTGTTCAAGTTGTGCTACCTGGAATATGAAAGTTAAGGACCTTGCTGAGTTATTAAAAAAATAAAAAAATAAATATTTTAAATAAAAAAAATATCCTTTTGTGTATGTTTGATTGACAAGTTTTCTTTTATTTTTTCCTTTTGATAATTTCTTTTGAATTCCCTTTTAATTTCAATGAGGCATAAGTACATGCTTTTACTATTTGTGTTGCATACCATTTTAAAATTTTGCAGAGCTCCATTTCCTTTGATAGTGGGTGGCTTTTATTTATATTTTTAATAATGCCCTAGATGTTACGAGCTAACTTTCCGAAGTTATACAACCTTAATGCTTTTGCCACCATGACATTCTGTGGACGAGCAAAGCGAGTCTGAAGTTGTGAGAAAAAATGAAGAGTAATGGTACTCTGTACCCATTTTAATTTTTTTTTCTGTATTTCAGATAATAACAAGTTTGGTCAGAAGATATTGGAAAAATTTGGTTGGATGCCAGGTAAGGGGTTGGGTGCAAAAGAACAAGGTATCACTGACCCAGTCAAACTTAAATGTAATTCTACTCAGAAAGGTATGCATATCTATGTTTTAAGTATCATTTAATTCAGGCTTGATCAAGGGGACTTTAGTTCTATAAAAAGTTTTGAATGATTAATTCAATTTAATATATTTCGCCTATCATTGTAGGCATCTTCAGAATCAATATCTATAAGCTACATTAATAAACTATTAAAATAAATAAACAATCACAATACATTAATGGAAAGACTAGAAAAATCACAGCTTAAAAATAAAAAGAAGATTTTTATTTTTTAAGCTGTGGTTTTTTCTAGTCTTTCCATTAATGTATTGTGATTGTTTATTTATTTATTTATTTTAATAGTTTATTAATGTAGCTTGTAGATATTGGTTCTGATGATGCCTACTATGATAGGCGAAATATATTAAATTGAATTAATCATTCAAAACTTTTTATAGAACTAAAGTCCCCTTGATCAAGCCTGAGATGGAGTTCTATAAACTTTCCAGTGCTACAAAGAACAAACTATTATTATCATTTATTTGTTTATCTTGTAGTCTTCTAACAGTTTTATTCATTTTATACTTCATATGAAGATTATGTTTGTTTCCTCAATTAAACATCTCTTAGTAAAGTTTGTAGTCTATATGTGAAACAAATTTTATTGTTGATTTCATGAAGCAGGGCTTTTGTCTTGCTATCCCAGGCATCATTTTTATAATCTATATATGTAGAAAATTAGCGTTTCCCCTTACTCAAATCTCACTCAACTGATCCACCCCAGAGTTTGTATACTAACTCAATTACCTAGGGACACACCCGTGCATAGCGGCACATATAACTATTCCACAGTGTGCCTAGTTCACCTAGCTTAACCAGACTTTATCCAAACTCACCGCTCAGGGTAGTGCCTGCAACTAGTTCACAGTGTGCCTAGTTCATCTAGACCAGCTAGATTCTGGCTAGGCTCACCTTTATGGCTTGCGCCGACTACTAGTTTTTACTGTGTGCTTAGTTCATCTAATCTTACTAGCTCCTCTGATCACATAAGTCTCACTTGACCAGTGAGACTTATGTCTCACTGGTTTCCTCATTTAATCAGTCTCACTAATCTCATCAGCTCATGTAGCATCACCAGACTCCAACTATGCTTACTGCTCTGGCCAGTCCAACACCACCCAACAGAGAACTCTAGCAACCCTAACGGCAGTGTGCACTAACTCATTCTTTATCCCTGACCTGAAAGTTTCACAGTGCTACTAGGAGACCTTTGTCTTCAAGAACCATTCAATTTGTTTCTATTCAGTACGTTATTTGTGTCACCAACTAAGTTTTCGGACATACAAAAGCTCAGTATATCTTTCCGATCTCCAATCTCCCCCAGCCCGCAGAACCTTAACTTTTCGTGGTGACAACGGCAACGTGGATCTAGACTTGTCTTAGACGAAACAGGAATCATCCCCCCATTTGCATATTAGCAACGTAGGAAACCACGTAAAACCCTGGCTGGAATTGCCGACCTTAAATTCAAGACCTTCCGAGTGTATGGTACAAGGGATAACTTCATTTTGAGGTCCTTCCCCGACTGGTTTAAACTCTTGACATCCAGGTCAAAAGGCGAGTGCTCTACCACTAAGCTACTGGACTCGGTCCATTTTTTAATTCCCTAAAGGTGTAGTAAGATTTGAAACATTCCACCTCAAAGGTTATAAGGTAATGTTGATGAATAATATTGGTCAGGGTGCTCAGCAACAGTTAAAAAAGAGCCCTATTTTTGACATATAAACCAAATTAAATAAAGCTGCTTGGACAGTTTGTTGTAGTTGGTGAAAATTAAAATGCTGTAAGGATAAACTAGCGCTGCCAATGCAGATATCGGAAGTAACTAAAAGTGACAGAATTTGTTCAGGGGCCGTGTGAAGCTCTACACTGAACCCTGTATTTTATACCACTTTTAACTTTACATATTTTCTCATTATCTTAGGTCTTGGGTATAAAATATTTTTATGCTTTTGCGGTTATAAAGATTTATTCTGTTTGTTAAGGTCTTTGGTCATGCAGCGAACAGCAGGTAATAAAGTGGATTTTTTCCAACACCAAGAAGAATTCAACTCCATTCTATCAAGTCTAAACTCTGAAGCATCTCAAAGCGACAGTGATTCTAAGAAAGTTTCTTTAGAAGAAAAATCTAAAAATTGTAAAACAAGAGTCCAGTGAGTATTCTAAATTTTTCATGTTCTATGTCCTTCCTCTGTTTTATTGTTTCATTTAAAAGGATAAAATACACTAAAAACTTTACTAGTCTGTATCAAAATTATTTCAATAATTTTTAGTAGTATAAATAAGCAATGAAAGATGTGGATTGGGGGAATGAGAGAAAGAATGGAAGAGAAAACAACACTTAGGTATCTATTGACATTAGAAGGAACTATACTAAGTTTGGTGAGAGTTATAATTCGTACCAAACTAATTACCTAATCCTGCTTTGAATCCCATAAAGTTCTTATCCCCTTTTTTCCTACCAAAAGATTATTTCTAAATTTATGTTTTGGTTTATTGCTTTGTCATCTAAAATTTGTATTTTTGCTTTATAAGATTTTAGAGAGATACTCTACATAGCATACTTTAAAAGTAAAGCTATACCAAAATAGTGCAAATACTCTATCGTTTAAATCAATATGGACATTACAGTTTAATTACATTCAGCATTATTATGACTCATTGTTACCAACTTTATCATGTAAGTATTACTTTATATTTTAGATGCAAGTCATGTTTTTTACCCCTATAGTTTATAATTATTATTGCTTTAATTTTGTTTCAGCTATCATAAATTTACTCGTGGAAAAGATTTAAGTAGATATTCTGAAAAAGACCTCTCTTGCATTTTGGGAGTGTTTTCATCATTTCAACAAAACACATCTGCAGACGGCAACAAAATTGATGAAGAAACAACATCTATCGAACAATCAACTATGATTATTAATAACAAACATGAACAGACAGACTCAGTTGTTGTTACTAAGAAATCAAGGAAAAGAAAACACAAAGAATTTCCAAATGATATGACTTCTGAATATTTGACAAATGTTGATACTTCTGACAACATTGAATTTGAAGAAACTGATACCATAGAACACCATCAAGTCAAATTAGCAAAAAAGAAGATAAAAAAGAAAAAGAAAGAAACCGAAGATGATCCTGTTTGTGAGGAGAATAGCGTCTGTGATATTCAACTTAGTAATAATGTTAAAAAGTCAAAAAAAAAGAAAAAGAAATATAAAGAATAAATTGTTTCTTTGTTTAATTAAATTTGTATTTTATTACCCTACTTTTCTTCCAATTTTTTTAAGGATGTGTCGTGTTAATAAGGACTAGCTTGTGCTAAAAAGCGTACTACATGCCTTCAAAAATGTTAAAAAGAATAGCAAAGCTAGTTCTCCTGGATCCACTTAATCCTGTATTAATCAGATTTTGCTCGTCTATTGATGCTGACCCTTATATATTATTAGTTTTATATGCCTTATATATTTACGATTACTCAATACACCATAAAAATACTCCATAAAAGAATATGGTGTATTTTCAGCCAAAATATACCATACCTATGGTGTATCTTTTTTAGATATTGCACCTTGTGTCCCAGCCCTTTGAGGTCTGGGAGTCAGACTCTTTGCAACCGGTTTATTGTTGTCCGGTTATATTTGTTCTTGCATGTCTTAAAAAACCCCTTGCCTTATAGGCCTTCAGCCTGCTAGGCTCAACAATACAACATTAGGCCTGAAAAAAACTCAATGTCTCCCTACTCCATCCTTAGCAAAACTTGTTTTTTAGTGACATCATGTGTGTACATTTATGTATGTACTTTGATGAGAAACATCTAGCTTAAGTCCTCACTGAGTTGAGTTAATAATATTATACATTTTTTCCAAACAATGGATAGTGCCATTCCGATCAGAACAATTGTTGAAAGGTCCTTAAAGCAAACCAAGTGAGTTATTCCACAGTTATATTCTAAAGTGGGCTTAATAGTAGAGATAGAAAACGTAAAAATAAATGGTCTATGGTATAATACACTGTTAGAATCAGTTGACATGATGTGAAAATAATGTGAGGGACATAATGAGGTTAGTCCTGTATGTTAAACCATGCCCACAATTTAATATCGGACCAACCTCGTTTGTTCCTCAACACTATTTTCCCATGCTGTCAACTAATTTCAACCGTGTGAAAGTCCTGAGGTCTGCACATTAGACTTAGTTGAGCTGGTCTTCTAATCTGGAAATGAGAGTCGTTTTTTTGGTAACCTGGTCTTTTAGTGAATTTCTTTTGAGAAAATATATATATAATATATATATATATATTATCATTATATATTATATATATATATATATATATATATATATATATATATATATATATATATATATATTATATATATATATATATATATATAATATATATATAATATATTTATATTTTCATGCGTCAGTTTTCATTTCAGAGAGAACGTGCTAGAATTAAAACATGATGCAGTAACCCTTAGGTATTGACCTAAAATATTAGGATTGTACTTTTCAGAAAATAATTTTTTATGTGATTGATAAGTGCTTATGTTTTATTGAAAAGTGTGCTTTTAAACTATCAGCAAATTTAAATACATCTGTGTAGCCGATAAATAGCTTTTCTCTAATTCCGCCTGCTGTAAAGTTACTTTTTTTTATGTCTTTACCAATCAAACAGATATATTGCCATTAGTTTTGAGGCTTTATTGACAAATCTAATGTCAGGATTATACCTGCAATGCTCATTAGAATTCTTCGAAGTGGAAAATGTCAGACGTATTTGATAAACGAAAAAGAAGAAGAATAATGATTGCGGGAATCGTTACTGTTATCAAATTAAATATTTTATTTTAGGAAAATGTAATTTGTTGTAAGATATTTAATTATTTATGTTAATTAATTTCTAAATAATCATGAGCGCTGCGGAAAAGGATTTAAAATGTAAGCTTATTATTAATATTAGTTTTTTAACGGAAGATCCTTCAGAAAGTTATTTATGCACTTAAAGAAATTCTAACTCAATAATAGTAAACAAACAATTTGTACAATGGAGAAAATGAATATACTTACTTATACGAAAGTGACTAACATTGACATAAGGTGTGTGTAACATGTGACATAAGTGGAGATAGTGTTCCCACCAAAGACTATAGATACTTAAACAGTAAGACTGTCGACTCAATTGTGGGAAAATTTGGATTCCTGTCGACACCAGCACTGCGAAGGACCTACCTTTCAAAAGAGTGAACGTGTCTTAATTTCCCGCTTTTTGCCCAGTCAGTTTGAAATTGAATTTTCATATTTTGTATAGTTATACTTCTAACTAGCCGTACCGCTTCGCACGACCTTCGTCGTCTTTAACTTACACAGAACTCCGATTACTTTTAAGTTTTTCATTCAAGTAATTTATTAATTAAATAGATTATATCAGGTAATAATGAAATAGTTGCTCAAATTTACTCGTGCTAGAAGATAGATTTTGGCATTTTATGCAGCCTGTATTTTAATTACATCCGCAAGCTGCTGATGTAATTAAAATGCACATGTGGTTAAAAGTAATTATCTGATAAAATCGACTAAATCAATAAATTAATTAAATGGAATTTACACTTATCTGCCATAAGTAACATTGTGGAAGTTTTAAAAAATCTTCTTTTTTACTTTAGAGTCTGAATTTTTTTAATACAGAACATGACAACAGCAAACTGTTTTGTGAAAAATAAATAAAGAAAACATTTTTTAACAACAATAAATGAAGCTGTGACAAGACCAAAAATCGTCATGGTATTCATAAATTTAAATATAAAAATATAATCGGTCATTTTTGGAAAGCTATTGGGGTTAGTTCATGAGTTGTCCGCACCGGTCCACAGCAGCGCTAATTTTTAGTAGCATGCTTTAATCGAATCCACCCTTTTCCCCATAGAAATATTATTACTAGAGGGGCCCTATAGGTTACATTGTGAAACATTGGAAAAGTAACCTGACTTCCTTCGATTATAAATACAATCAAATAATCAGTACAAAATTGCAATAACTTTTATAGGAGAATGTTAAAAATACAAATCAAAACACAAACACTGTGTGGAAAGCCAAAATCAATTAATTTATTTTAACCTTAACTCACTCTTAAAGGGGGTTTTAATCAGGTTACACAGAGCCCCTAAATGATGTTTCAAGCCTCTTAATGTATTACGATAGGCTATGCCCCCCTATTATATATCTCTATGCTTTTTCCCTATGGGTGAGATGGACCAGCTTTTTATCAACGGGAGTTTAGTTTAACTACTATGCTTTAAGTCTGCACCACTTGTTCTTACATCTCGCTTTGTTGATTTCTAGCCTTTGCTAAGCAACAATCAACAAAGAGCGCCATTGTTAATATATTCAAAAATTTCTCTTTTATTCAAAAGAAAGCCAGTTGTTATAGCTGTTGAAAATTGGCAGGGTGGCAGGCATAGAGTTATATTACTATCGGTTGAATTTTGAAACATAAAAAAAATAAACTGACCACCTTTATCTATCAATACAATCAAATAAATAGAACAAAAATGCAGTAACTTATATAGTAGAACATTTAAAATACAAATCAAAATGAAATGAAGTAAAATACAAATCAAAATGAAATGAAGTAAAATACAAATTAAAATGAACTCCTTAATTTCTACTGCGTCATTTTAATGACTTCTCATTAACTCATGACACTTATGAGGCTGATCTCATTGGAGTACGCCTACTTAATTATTGCTTTATCTTAAAGTATGATGTATAACGTACATCATTATGGCACATTATAAAACATAAAAATAAATAAGACAATGAGATAAAACAAAATATAAAATCAGATATGCTCTTTATGCCCTTTTAAGAGCTTGGACAACAAATGCAGGATAACATACCCTGGCTTCATATAAGTCATAGAATTATTTAATTAAAACTCCTAGCAAAATCTGTGGATTTCTATATGCGTACGTTTTCTCTTTACTAACACCCAATTCCCCTATCTACTTCCTTAATTGTTTGCATCAATCATTAAAAAATGGTTGAAATGATTCTGATGCTGCCTTGTATCACCTCTTACGCATCTGTTATTTATAAGGCATAGAGGCCAAAGATTTATTAAGATTTTGGTCTTCTGGTGGTGACAGTGTCAATGTAGATAATAATCTGACGTTTCACTTCCACTGTAGGAGGCATCTTCAGGGGTGTAGGACATCATGGATAAAAACACAATGCTCTACAAAACTGAGTTCAGTTTTGTAGAGCATTGTGTTTTTATCCATGATGTCCTACATCCCTGAAGATGCCTCCTACAGTGGAGGTGAAACTTCGGATTCTTTATCTATCTATTTATTATAAATCTTCATGTAAATAACTGCGGGTGCCTACACAGTTCAATGATTTATGATCATTAAGACTTTTATTATCATCAACTTCATTAACTTCATCTTCTTCTTTTATTATCAGGTTTTTTCACTTCTTAGTCGGGCTGTAATATAATTTTATTGATTTCAGCCACTTTCACTGAGTATGCGCTATCCCATCACCGCGAAGATCTAATTGATATCATTTCATCTTTAGACACTGAAAAACATTACAGTATTGTTGTAAAGTGAGTATTTATTTCTCATTCTGAATAAGGGATTACTCTGTTTAGGGAGGACCAGTTAGTTAAAAACAAATGCTTCACAAGCAAATGAAGGTTATTACTAATTTAGTAGTAACCTTTCCACCACATCTTTATTACTTATGAACAGTAATTTTATTTTTTCTTAAAATTTTATCAAAATAATATATTGTTATTACAGTGGAACTAACTTATATGAAATATTTGGTTAACTATTGCAAATTTAACAAATTTAATAAGGCGCGGTCGAATATCCACGGCCTTCTAGAACGTTGGATCACCAACAAACTTTTTTTATAAGTTTTTTTTCAAAATTTTCAGTAATTAGCCGGATTTGTGATAAATGAAGCCTATTTCCGTAATCTGCACGCTCTTTTGGTTAATCTCAAAGAATATTTACATTCACTCAACGATTTATTTTTAATCTAACTTGGTACATACATATCTACTGTTAGACGTCAATATTTTGTGTTATATTTTGACATGTCATATTTGTTGACATTGACGTCTAACAGTAGTTATGTATGTACCAAGTTAGATTAAAAATAAATCGTTGAGTGAATGTAAATATTCTTTGAGATTAACCAAAAGAGCGTGCAGATTACGGAAATAGGCTTCATTTATCACAAATCCGGCTAATTACTGAAAATTTTGAAAAAAAAGTTATAAAAAAAGTTTGTTGGTGATCCAACGTTCTAGAAGGCCGTGGATATTCGACCGCCCTTATTAAAAAATTGGGTACGGGGTGCCTCAGAACTTTTCCTCTCTCCTTCAGATTGTCTTTGCTTGACCTTAGGATTTAGAAGTTATTTAAGGCGTTGAGTTAATACTTGTCTCTTACTTACTTTTTCTTTGTAAGAAAAATTAAGAGTTTTCTACAAATAAAGTACTTGAGATTGAGAAAACCTATGCTTGCATTATTATAGTATAGAACACAGTTATATGTTAATGCGCTTGATTTAGAAATCCAAAGTCTTGCTTATAAAGAATTTTGTATTAGAATTAAGAATTTTTTGTTACTAAATCCTCTTTATAGTGTTGGTGATTTTTTTTACTTTAAATTTTACCTGATTTTTTTTAACTTAGATTTAATATTCTTGTTTTAACTTGTATATTAGACTCTTCAAACTGTGATACTTACATAGGTTCTATTTATAAAAGTTATTTAATTTTTCTAGTCAATTGTTTTATACATGCAATTTTTAGATTATTTTTTAAGGATTAAACGCTATGATATGTGTGTTTTAATTGTTTTGTGATGTCTCTTACCTTATTCTATTTATTGTTTTAACTTCAACTTAATATTTTACTTTTAAAATCTATTTACTTATGTTTTCTACATTTTTGATGCTATTATGCCATCTTGTACACTATGTGCCTGGTTTAAAATAAAGAGATTTATTATATTATTATTTATTTATTATAATCAGTTGACAGCCCTGGAAAATAGTGTTGAGGAACCAATGAGGTTGGCCTGATATGAAACTTTGGGTGTGGTTTAACATCTAGGACTAACCTCATTAGCTCCCTCGCATTATTTTCCCACACTGTCAACTGTAACCCTGTGTCAAAAGAACTAAGTTTGACGATTTCAATAATTTTTTAAAGTTTATTTTTCATATTTAATACTTTTTGTATATTGTCTTTGAAGTTTAACAATTTTTACTTTCCCTTACCTACAATTACCCTAGTTATAAGGAAAAGTATTGTTTTTACCCTAAAAATTTAAAACTGAGGTTTCATCATAATTATCCGTTTCAGACAGTTTTAAGTTTATTTTTTCTTATTTATAAACACTGTTTGTTTCAGCTTTGTAAGTTTATTTGAAGTTTCTCCCGAGCTTGGTGAAAGTATACTATCTAAACCTCTTCTTATCCTTCCTACTTGTGATGAAGCACTTGTTGAAGCTCAAGCCAGTTTACTTAATGATATTAATATCACCTCATCGGACACTACTGTAAAAAGTAATATTCATACTAGAATAACTGGTAAGCTTTTTGGTCTAAACTATTATTTTACTCTTTGATGCAATTTTCAGGAAATTTTAGTGGTGAACATTTCTCAGTCCCTTAAGTGCTAAAAGGTCGGGTGGAACTCATAAACAACCTTTAGAGTGTTGTATTTATTTTTAGCCTCTTGTGATTGAAATGCTGTAGAGTAAAATATTGCTTGTTTGTCTGATAAAATTATTGCTTTCTATTTATAGACATAATTTGAAAAATAAAAAAAATATTTATTAATTTACATTTTAATACTTATTTACATTAAAAGTTTATATTTTTAAAATTAAATTATCGTAGGGCATATTATGTATAACTGCCTCCGTGGCCGTGATTGTAAAGGCGTTCGATTTCGGCACCGGAGGTCCGGGGTTCGCAGCCCGGGCTATGCTCTAAGATTTTATGAATAGTATTTGTATTAAAATGATTTCGCCAACTATAATTAATTCTTAGAGTGTAGTAGATGCTACCCACCTGAGGTGGTTCCCGCTGGGTGAATACCCTGATGGGCGGAAAGGACCTAAAACGGGCATATATTTATTTTATTATACATAATGTATAATGGAAAGAGCTTAGAAGTTTAGAAGCACTGCTCGTAACTCATTTTGTCTGTATTTTTCAAAGGAAATGAGCTAAAACCTATGAAGATAAGTAATTGTAACTAAGCTTTAAACTAGTGCAAATAATAGTGTGTACTTCTAATTTTTGAGGCATAGTTTTGTACAAAACGTGCCGTGCCTAGGAAAGTATTTTTTCCCATACTTATCCTGCAGTTTTACTATTTCAAGTCTTTCTTCGCCTGATTTGGCTGTCATTGAAGTTTGTGACTGCACATTGTGTTTATATCTTTGTTGCAGCTGTACCGGTAGAACCAAGGCAAGCTGTATTCCCTGGTAATGATGAAGTTGGTTCCTTCATCAGAATCACTGGAACTGTTGTTAGAAGAAATGCCCCTAAAATGCTTGAAGCCAAAAGGGATTATTTTTGTGCCAAATGTAAACACACTTTCACTGTTACTGTAAGTTGAAGCTTCTCTTTTGTTTTATAAGAGAAGGCTTTTGGCTTCTTTGGTGCTCTGCGGCCTGACCTGCCGCATGAGCTGTCATGGTCGCTGTTCTACATCAGTCTGTCATATTATTAGTTTATGTAAGGACCATATTGCCACAATATTATCGGATTTCCAAATAGTTGAAAACATGATTTGTTTACACAATATTACATTTGTCAAACAATAAACTCGGAACTAAAGCTGATAATAAACCATTATAGTCCATCATAGTCCAAGAGTCCATTGCAAATTTTGTCACCGTCAAGCCCCAACCATTTAACCAGCTGGTTTGATTTATTCTGGGTCCTTGATAAGAGGAGCCAAAAGAGATAAGACCATCTTTTGTATCAGATGGTTTGCCATTTAAGATCAGGAAATTTTGGCCCCTGTGCCTCTTCACAGTCCGTCCCTAAAATCAGTTTTTGACCTATAGCGCTTTTTCTATTGGGTTATCAAAAAAGTTAAAGGGCTCTTATTTTATGTTTATTAAATTTGTGAAAAATCGATGTTTTAACCATCAAAATTGGTTTAATAGAACCAGAGATGAAATACTACTGAAAATACAACAAAAATCTCTCATTTACACCCCAAAAGCACAGAAACTTTAAAATTGCCTGTTTTTCCTTGTTACCATGTTTAAGATATTGGCTGAATTAAATAGCAGACATATTCCATGAAACAATGGGTAATATAAAGTTGTTCTAGAGAATGAGAGTAGCACAGCTCTCATATAGGATGATATTGTTTGACATGCTAAAAACACATATTTTATGGAATTTAAGTTATTACCCATTTTTCAGCTTCTGACCCTTCTCTCTTTCCCCGATTCATAATTAATTTTAATTGATCCCCTCTTAATTATTCTTTAATGGGCAGATGGGACCCACTATTATGACCCCCTTAACTTTAAGTTCATCAAAGCTGGCTACTACCCCCACCGTGTTTCTTAACCTCCAGCTACACTACTTGGTTTTTTTTATAATTTGACTATTTTTCAGGCAGAATATGAAGTATACTATTCACTTCAGAATATAACTAGCTGTAGAAATCCTGATGGCTGTAAGAGTAAAACGCTAACACCGGAAACTAATAATAATTATAAGGATTATCAAGAAATTAAAATACAGGTTTGAACTCTGATTATAGTGTTAACAATTACAAGAATTATGAAGAAATATCATTTGATATTACTGAGTTTTGCAAAACATGAATTGTTGACACAATATAATTGTGCGAGAGACACCTAGGAAATGTAACAAGCATAGTGTGGGAGATGACATTATGTCGAGCCATCAATAATGGCGAATGTCGAATGATGGGACAGTTCCTAAATTTAGCATTGCATTTTGCTTGTTATATATCTTAGGTGTCTCACGCACAATTATATTGTGTTAACTATGCATGTTTTGCAAAACTTAGTAGTATCAAATGATAAATGTTTTGCTTGCCAAGTATGATGGCGGTAACACAGCACCGCTCTGGTAAATCCTTCACATTATATTCTTCGGAATTTTAATTGAAGGTCAGAGTAAGTTTAGCCTCTGTTGGCGCCCTGATGAGTTAGACGTAACGAAACAGAGTGGGACATGACATTATGTCGAGCCATCAATGATGACAAATGTTGAATGATGGAACATTTCCTAGATGTAGCATTGTATTTTGCTTGTTACATTTCCTATGTGTCACTGGCACAATTATATTGTGTCAATTATGAAGAAATCAAAATACAATAGTCCAGAACACCAGGCTCTGGGGTTGCTAATTTTTTTGAATGAATGATAAAAAATCAATTAAAACACCATATCATATCAGGTCCAGGAATCGGACCTAAAAAAACATGTCTAATTTGTACTGCTTCAAACAATTGTTTTTGAAAATATACCTTAAAAGATTAAGAAAATATAAAGTCTGCTTATCTAGCTACTTTAAAATATTATAATACTTATTACAGTAATAAATTAATAATAATGTTAAAAAAATTTGATAACAATATTTTACAAATTTAAAATTTTTTCTGACAGTTGCCTATACACTGGGACCTAGACCAAATTTATTGACAAACAATAAATGAAACTTTAATGATTTAGAATGATCACTAGTGGAGTTGTTCATAATTAAAGGAACGGAGAAAAGAGTCTCTCCACAAAACTATTAATTTTAAAATCATTGTTTTGTGGAGATTCTTTTCTTTGTTCCTTTAATTTGAAACTTTTATCTTTTTGTGACTTATTATTAGCAAATTAAAAAAAAAATATATATAAAATGAATTAGGTCTTATTAGAAAATGCATTTCAAATTCATGACAATTTTGTTATAACTTAGCACAGCTTTGCTCCTTCCTAATACGTTTAATACAATTTGGTCTCGATATTAATTTGTTACTGCTTCTATGTTAATGCTGTTTTCATTGTTAGTTTTCCCTCGAGAGGCCAAACTGTAAAGGAAACATTCAAGATGATGACCGCATCTTGATTTTATTTGTAACATACGATATGATATCTATTTATTGGGAGTGGCAACACAGAAGATTATTGCACTGATTTGTTAATTTCTTACGCAATTGATAAATCAGTGTGTTATGTGGAGAAAATGTTTATGAAAAATGTTACTGTTACACGTAAAATTTAGTTCGTGCATCAACAGATTTTAATCACGTAAAAAGTCTGCTTTTGAGTTGAATAGATTATTGAAATAATAAATAAAATTTGTTTGTTATTTGTTTTCTTTTTGTCTATGTAGTATTCTTAATGAAATTAAAATGCTTTAATTCTTATTTTTGTGTGAAATGGATGAGGAAATGTGTGTTTAGAGCATGCCCACCGGAGGGGGGGGGGGGGGGGGGGACAATGGTTATCCTGAGGTGTCACCCAAGTACCTGTAGGTATTTTTTTTCTCCCCAAAGTTGGACACCTGCTGCTTCTATTGAAACAGCTGTTTTTTCATGTTGAAAGTTATAACGCATGTATTATAGTGGGGCCCAGTCCAGATAAAGTAGAACACTACTATTTTACTGTTGTACCTATTTACCATTTTCTATGTCGTGTCTGATTTAATTCTTCAGGAACAAGTTGGTAAACTTTCTATTGGTTCGATGCCTAGATCAATGTTAGTAACACTAGAAGATGATCTTGTAGATTCATGCAAACCTGGCGATGATGTTATGATTTGGTGAGTATTCTCTTACAATAATTTATCTTACCAAAAACCACTTGCCTGGTAAAAAACTCCCTGCCAAGCCTTTGGTCCAAAAAAGTTAGGAAATTGAATTTTCTGTCCCGCCAAGTCATGTCTGCTTTGGTTAGAGAAGGTCATTATTAACTTCACTAGCAAAGTGAATTTGTTAGGTTGGCGATACTAATTTTGCCTTATTTAAATTGAGAGGCAATCAAATAATTGGCAAAAAATATGATTAAATAAATGCACCCTCATCAATCAAAATCAAAATTATTTAACATCAATCTGATGGATAAACAGGCATATTAATGATCATAAAAAAAAGTTATGATATTTTTTTGTCAAATTACTTTCATACGAATAAACAAATTATAATAAATAGTTATTTATTAATTTATAAATCAAATTTATGACTTGATTTTTAAATTTGATTGTTAGACATTTGTTATGAAAATTTGTTTTTTAACATTGTGTGTACATTTAATGGAAAATTGTTCTTTAAGTTTTCCCTTTTGATACCTTTTAATATTTATTTTTTAGTTCCTACTGTGTCTTTAAGACCATAGGTCAATACTGCTTCTGAGCAACAAGCTTCTAATGTATAATGTAATTTTAAAACTCATGTGCCTATGTCCTAGAAGTGTGAGGCAGTACCTAGTAGCCTTCACACTTTTTTGTACATTCATTAGTTGGATTACCTCTTTTTCTGTATTTATTGGGATAGGCAAAGATGATAAATAAGAGATCAAAAGTCGCTTCTGTTTATACTAATTAACATTTTATAGAAATCATTTTGACGTTTTTTAGGCTTTATTTGTTAACTCCACTGATAAATTTTATCATTATTTCTTATTAAATTTCAGGGGTATTGTGCGTAGAAGATGGAAACCTATGTATGCAGGTTCTAAAAGTCAGATAGATGTAGTACTTCAAGCCAATCATCTGGAAGTGTGTAATGAGAGAAGTTATGCTGTTAGTGTCACTCCTGAAATAAGAGCTGAATTCACATCTTTCTGGCATCATTATAAAAACTCTCCTTTGAAAGCCAGAGATCTCATTCTTGCTTCCATTTGTCCTGAGGTAGGCTGTTTGTTATTATTTTGGTCAATTATCTCAAAAATGTAAATAGTTTAAGTTTATCTCAAAATCATGAATCATTTAATTGTTTTAAATAATTACAATATAGGGAACAGGAGGATAAACAAAACAAGTAAACATTTATTGAACACATCTGGGTTCCTTTTTCTACATGATTTGTAGAATCAGCAAGGGAAAAAATTCACAATAGTCAATTTTTTTAAAAATTGAGTTAGTGGTGCTATCTGTTTAATTTTAGAATTACTAGTAGTATAGTTATTTTAAATAGACTGTTTAATACAGGCAATTACTTGATGAAAAAATCAGGAACGTGGTACCTCAGAAATTTCTCTCAGTCTATGCTCATCCCGTAGATATACTTGCCTCATTAAAATTAAACGTAGTATACTTATTACTTTTACTCATTATATAGATTTATAGGAAAATATTGTGTTTGCACTGTGTGAAACTGGGATCACTTGAATTATCTGTTTCAGGTATTTTCAAGGCTTCCTAAGTGGTTTTTACATAGTTGTCTGTCTGTATGTTTGTGTGTGTCTGTTATCATCGCAGCTCCCAGTTTATGTATGCTAGAGAGTTAAAACTTAGTACAAAAATCAGTCTAAAGGTTTAGTTGTGCTAGTCAGAAAATACTTTTTTATGATTTCATTAACCTGCAATAATGACTAGCAAAAATTGAAAAAAATCATACAACGCGGAAAAATGTTGCAATCGGATTGAGGTTTGGCATGGGGATATCAATTGGGGAGGATCTTCCTCTAAAAGGGTAGTAAATGTACTAAAATACCAAAAAATCTTCATAGTTGAACAAAATAATAAAAAGTCTCTTCACAGTTCTAGATAATTATTACAATAAAGCAGAACACTCTGCTTTATTGTATTTTTTCCTATTTGTCCTACCCGTAGGTAAGTCCAAAACGCCTTGTATTATTTTTTCTACTGCCTCCTTCATTTTCAAAAATCACTTTTTAGTTTCCAAGACTTTTTAGCCCTTTGGAGGCTTAATATTTCGGCTTTGGCTCAACCTAGCTTAATGAAACAGGTTGCATTTGAAAGTTTCTTCTTTGGGCTTTACATAAGAACCAATATTTTTTTCTACTGCTGCTAATCTACTCATGAGTTCGCATAATAAATTCGACCACAAAGACTGAACATGCACGTATACATTATTTTTTTTTAACCCGGAAGATAATATTGGAATAAATTAAAATAATTTTTTGGTTACTAAGTTGACCGTCAGGAACAAGAAAAAATATTTTAATGTTCTAAATTTTATCCTTTGCAGTCAATGGTCAGGTTTTTAAGACCTCCAGAGTGGTTTTTACTTAGTTTTCTATTTTTGTTTGAGAGTATCCCTGTATTTTTCTATCATGTTTTCTTCCATACATGTTTGTTTTAGGTTTATGGTTTATTCATTATAAAACTAGCTATAGGTCTTGTACTATCTGGTGGAGTTAGTAGAGACCCTGGTTCCGGTGCAAGGGTTAGAGGTGAGTCTCATTTACTCCTTGTTGGTGATCCAGGAACTGCTAAATCACATTTGCTTAGATTTGCTTCAAATTTATGTCCAAGATCTGTATTTACGACTGGTATTGGGTCAACTTCAGCAGGTCTTACTGTTTCTGCTGTAATGGTGAGCTACTCTTTTATTTTATTTGTCTTTTACTCTTTTATATGCATAAAAAAATAAAAGGTCGGAGTAAAATATTTAAATTAGAACTAAATGGTTATCATTACAAGATATCTTAAATTTGAAATACTTTAATTATTTGTTCATTTATTCTTATTTTTCCTTATTTCTACCACAGTATATAAGGAGTGATGTGTTTTCCCTAAAAATGGGAAATAACTTTTCACCTTAATTAACTTGAGAGTCACCCGTGGTGTAGTGGTTAAGGTACGCGGCCAATACACAGAATGAATGGACTTTAGTCATGGGTTCAATCCCAGCACGGGCCTCTAGGATTTTTATGAGAGGGATAAAAATTCTGCGTACCACGTCCTTCAGTAGGGACGTAAAGCCGGTGGTCTCGAGCCTGTGCGTTGTCAGGTACTCGTTAAAGATCCCTTACCCTAAATGAAACTGGGTATAGGCAAAATTTAGGACCCTCATTGTAGATTCATTATAATACTATATTGTTTCTGCCTTGTGTGGAAGTTTAAAGTGTGTGGAGGTTTGGTTTAACAGAGCATGTGTTGTTCCCAGTTTTCACTAGACTATAAGAGTCAGTGAAAATATGTATGATTGCTTGAAAAACCATGAGAGGAACTATAGAAATTCACGGCTCTTCTGTCTAGAATAGATGAAATATACCTACACTTGAAATTAAAAGGAGTAGAACACTATCTTAGGGAGCTGGCAAAAAGGGCCCAACAGTAGTTACTACCACTCCCTCCATATCACTATCACTATCACCTTAATTATCTGTTTTAGGTGTTTTTATTGAGTTCTCTGTCTGTATGTGTGTGCATGTCTATTATCATTATCGTATCTTATAAACAGCGTATTAAAAATTAATCTTCGTGTCTATTTGTTCTTTCCCCCCAAAAAAGGTACTGATGATAAAGAATAATGATGTTTAAATTAATCTTTGAATGTTTGCCATAGGGTAAAGGTGTTTAAATCTTAAATGTTTGCCATAGAGTAATGGTGTTTAAATTTAAAATGTTTCCCATAGGGTAAAGATGTTTAAATTTTGAATGTTTGCCATGGGGTAAAGATGTTTAAATTTTGAATGTTTGCCATAGGGAAATGATGTTTAAATTAACCGTTAAATGTTTGCCATAGGGTAATGATGTTTAAATTTTGAATGTTTCCCATAAGGTAAAGATGTTAAAATTTTGAATGTTTGCCATAGGGTAAAGATGTTTAAATTTAGAATGTTTCCCATAGGGTAATGATGTTTAAATTAACCATTGAATGTTTGCCATAGGGTAATGGTGAGTGGCAATTAGAGGCTGGTGCGTTAGTATTAGCTGATGGTGGTATATGCTGTATTGATGAATTTAATTCTATTAGAGAGCATGATAGAGCATCCATCCATGAGGCTATGGAACAACAAACTATATCTGTTGCCAAGGTAATATACCACAATTTCATTTTATTAAACCAATAGCTTTTGAGTTTTGGACGAAAACGAGCTAAATTTAGTTTAATCCTGTCAGGAGTTTGTAGAACTTATTATGACTCAAGTGATATTAAAGCTCTTAAATAAATTAGTTTTGATAAATGTTCAAAAGTTAATCTCTTAATAATCCCTTTAATAGGTTGTGATAAAAAGAACCATAAAATTGGCTATAAATTATCAGTCAACCTATAAAGCGATCTTAATAGCTCCTTAGTCAACTGTCAATCTAACTGGAGGTCTAGATAAAGCCTAAGCTGAAATAGAACAACAGTCAATGAAGAGAGTCATTGACTGCAGACCAAGACAGGTCCGGTAACCTGGCTTGGTCACAGGGTTGAGACCTGGGCTCATCTATAGTCTTCAGAGGACTCAAAGAGCTTTTAAAATGCCTCTACTCTTTACTTGCCAAGGAAGGAGCCTCTCTGGTGTTACCTTTTCTCATTTATACCATATATATATATATATATATATATATATATATATATATATTATATATATATATATATATTAATATATATATATATATATATATATATATATATGTGTGTGTGTGTGTGTGTGTGTATTATAATATAAATTATCGTTCATCTGAGCTTTCCGTACTGTGTGTGTGTTGTGTATCATGCGAGGGTTAAAAAAACTTAGGCACAAAAATCAATTGTGTAGGTGTTGTCTAGTTCGTTTTCCTGAAAATGTTTATCTTATGAATGAGTTATTATGCATTATAATGAATAAGAAAGTGTATTATAAGTTTTATCTGGTGGTTTTTTTGTCAGATCACTAGAAAGTAAGTAAGTAAATATGTATATTACAAATTAGAAAAAATATTTATAATTACAATTAAATGATACATAGCTAAGGGCATGGCCTAAGCGTCTGCCTAGAGCTGTATTCTGACATATTATTATCACATTTATATATTATAAGGTAGATATTTATTTGACATTCAAAATATTATTTTAAAACATGTGTTAGTATAAATTTACTCTGCGTTATATTTATTTAAAATTAGATAGCCCATGCAATGAACTTATCATAATCTACACTCTAAAGCAAACAAAAAGGTATACATTATTACCACATACAAAATAGAGTAATAAAATAATATATATAAATTAAATAAATAAATTTAATGATTAAGGATATACTTCACTGCTTTCAGGTACTATTTTTGATTACTATGGTTTTCTTCAGATCACTAGTGTTTGAGCGATTTCAGTGTATGGTTGAGTGAATATTCAGAATAAAAGGAATATTTTATTTTATGAATATTTTTACTGTCTTAGGATGAGCCAAGCAAGTCTGAAGACATGTAAGACAGGCAAAGGGATTTCAAAGCTGTGGGGATGAGCGTAGAGAATACTTTAACATTAAGCGAAATTCTAATATATCCTCTATTCTATTTTTTTAGGCTGGATTAGTAAGTAAACTTAGCACTAGATGTGCCATCTTAGCTGCTACAAATCCTAAAGGAAACTATGATCCAGAGCACCCTGTTACTGTCAACACTGCCATAGCCAGCCCTCTGCTCAGTAGATTTGATTTAGTCTTTCTTTTATTGGATGCAAGAAATGAAGAATGGGATAGGTTTGTAGCTTCTACCACTTATCAATGTCTTTTATGGACTCGGGAAGTGTTTTTAATTTTTCTTGTATCATAATTTGTATTAATGTGCTAGAGTTGCGTTGAGCTGTCATTTTTTAAGAAAACGGAGGAAAAGTGTTTTTTACATTACTTTTACTCTAACATCTGTTTCTTACATAAATAGACTACATCAACAAACTTTACTCTGGTAATATTTCTTCAACATATTGGTTGACATATCTTTGAATATAATATCCTTCAGTGGTTTACACATGCTCACAGAGACCCACTAAACCTCATCAACATAAAATATATGTTTTACTTGAAATATGTTGTTTTACTTGCAGACTCATATCATCTTACATCCTTGCTGGTAAGAGTGGCCCTTCAACTAACACCTCTACTAGTCTTTGGAGTGTAGAGAAGTTACAAAGCTATTACTGTGTTATTAAGGGGCTACAACCCAGTATGAGTGAAGAAGCGGGCCATGTACTCAGAGAGTATTATCAAGCTCAGAGAAGATGTGACTTCCGGAATGCTTCTAGAACTACTGTTAGATTGTTAGAGAGTCTTATCAGGTTTGTTAATATAAATTGATTTTTTCATTCTTTTTTTGGTTCTCTATCACCTATAATAAGGATGGGAAGCGTGATTATACAAAAAAATGACAAATTCCTTTGATTAAATTTACTTTTTCAGCACCAACAGAACTCAAACGAGTTGGTGTCTGTATGAATTAGTTCATACGTGAATGTATGGATTTTTTTATGAAAATGAAACCGCTACAATTAAAGTCTCAAAATAAGAGCCATTTTAAAGAAAAAAGCCCAAAATTTTTAAACATATTATTTGTTAAAAAAAATATTATTTCTGTAACATTGATGTGTTCTGAGTTCAAAAAGACTTCAACCACATATAATTGTTTGGAAATTAACTATAATGATTATTTTTGTTGCTCATTTGGTTAATGGACAACAAAGAATTGAGTATTGGCTAAAGAACTGAGGATGGGGAGTGGCCAAGAGCCTTTTGTTTTAGTATTTTTATTGTAACATAAGATCACACATTTTTGAGGACCTTTCTGTACTTAATAATAATAATAATAATAATTCTTATTCCCACCATTACAATGTCTGTACATTGTCTAGTGACGTCAAAAAAAATTACTTCAATTTGTAATATCTGGTTTTGCAAGAATTATTTGTTAACTTTTAATTTAAATCTTTATTTATGTCTTGAATCAATTCTAAATTCAGTTTGAAATAAAAAATGCATGTCCTTCATTAGAGTTCTTAGTTGAATGTATTGTATTTATGAATAAAATTTATAAGGACTGGAGTATTCTCTTGATTATATATATGTACTTATAAAATGGTTTTGATTAGGTTATCTCAAGCCCACTGTAGATTAATGTTTAGAGAAAAAGTTCAAGTCATGGATGCAGTAGTAGCCATATCTCTAATGGAAGCCTCTATTACTGGAATGTCCATGGCATCAAAATCAAACCCACTTCACTCTATTTTTCCTTCTGATCCAACACAAGAATATAGGAGACAAGGTAATTTCATGTTTTTTAAGTTTACATGTGTTAGCATTAAGTATGTCAGGCATTAAGAGTGAAAAACACAAACTTAATAGGCTTCTCCAATACTTTTAAACTCCAGTCCAAGACCATCTATTTCTCTTAAAAACGGTGGAGACAAAATTTTAGCTCGATGCTACACCCATATTTTTGACCCACCTCACGCTTAAATGTTTGGGGGGGAAAAAAATAGTATAACTTTGAGGAATAAGAACTTTTGGCCCCATAGGTTTTATGAACTTGGATTAATTTGCTAAAATTTGAAGAGTTATTAACATATGTTTATTCCCAGGTGATTCCATGTCAGACCATAACTCTTTTCTACCTTAGTGTTTCGAATTTTAATGAAACTTGGTAGGTCTACATAAAATGAGTAGTTCTATATGCGTTACTGGTTTTCCCATCCCTACTTCTAACACCCAGTTTAGGGTCTGTCATTTTCTATGTACTTATACCTCTATAGATGTAAGGAGCAAGAGCAATAATTTACCTTTTTCAACATAGCTCCTTCTTTTCTACTTTTTTGCAATAAAACATTACGAAAGATAAAAGTCCACAGGTAAAAAGCTCCTCAAACTTAATTTAAATTAACTCTGTCACCATTGCTATTAAGTTGCTTATGTGTTAATTTTAAACTTTTTAGCTGAACAAATATTGGGTTCTTTAAATTTACTGGAATATCTGGATGTGGAACTGTCTAATCTACCTGATACAAATTTGGACGGATCACATGACCTTCATGTTTCAACAAATTTAATTTCAAATGAAATTGATTTTCATCTATCAAATGTTGATGAAAAGAATATTAACAAGGGGGAAATATCTGAAATCAGAGTTAAGGATGTGAAGATTTTAGATGAGTCATTAGATGATATATTTGGTCAACAAAATCATACTGTTAATAATGTGCCGTCTAAAATTACGGAAAATGTAAGTCTTAGTAACAAGCTAAGTGTTAGTGAAGACAAATCTATTTCCGACATTGAAGAAGTTAGTGTTAAAAAGACAAACAAAAGAAAAAGAAATCAAGACATAAGTCCGCAAAGCATGCCTAAAACAGAAAATGTTAAAAGAACTGTTACAATGTTAACAGATAAACCTAAAACAAGAGATAATAAAAATTGTAAGAGAAAAAGAAATGATAAAAAAGAGGAAGAAACTAGGAAAAGTTTAGAAAATGTGTTTTCTCCGGATTCTAGTTCTAAAATAAAATCAAACTCTGAATTGTCTCCTGAATTTTCTTCTACATCAAAACCAAATAAATCCATTTTTACTCTTGCTGGAAATTTTGATGATGGCGATGAATATATTAGTATTTTTGATGATAAATGTAAAAAAGTTGATTCTCAAAAAATTAAAGATAATAAAAAGAAAACACTGAAGAAAAGTTCCAAAGAGGATTTCACCGATTTATATACTGATACAAATAATTGTAATTTAAACTCTACTTTAAAAGATAAAAAAGTTAGTGATGTTACTTGTAAAAAATTATCAGCTTTTATTTTTAAAAAGACTGAGAGCAATGGGGATATTCAATCAGAAGAATATTCAACGGAAACAAGAGAAAATAAATTGAATGTTTCATCATCACCTAAAGAAATTAATAAAGTTCAAGTTAATCCAAATTCACAAATCTCATTAAGTCAAAAAAATTTGTCTAAATCTAATTTTAGCTTAAATGAAATTGATGGTGATTTAGACTTTAATTTTCCTAAAAAATGAAAATTTCCATCTGAGTATATTATCTACAAAATTATCCCAGATTCCTCAAAGTAATGAAGATATTATGAGAAGTAGTCAGTTAAGTTTGAATTCAAATTCTTCAGGTGTTTTTAGTTCTACACCAGCTAAGAAAATAAATAAGAATGGTAATAAATCACCAGTGTGTTCGCAGTCTGTGTTTTCACTACCCGGGACCATAAGTGATTGTGATGGTGACTTCTTTGATTTGTAGTTTTTATTTTTATTAATGTTGCGTTAACCAATTAATTGCCATAAAATGGCATGTATCTCTCTCAATTTATTACAGTGCATTTAAAAGACACTTATTTATGAATTAAGAGTATGATTCTATATTGCATCTCTTAAACAAAAACTTTATAAAATTTAAAAATTATGTGAGAAAATTTGGTTCCCTCCAAGGACCAACCTGAGTTATTTTTTAATGCTCCTATTTGAATGATTAGTTTTTTAATGATTTATAATTCAGAGTTTAAAGTACAGGAAGTGAGAGTATGACTTATAAACTGGCAGCACTGAGTTTAACTTTGGCCGACAAAAATGTGCTCTCACCTTGCCCATTTCTTATTATCCTTCTTAAATTTCCTCATTTATACAGGTATATAGTAAAATAAATGTGTTTGGGAATTTTCTGTGACAGGTGTTTTAAGGCCTTGTAGTTTTAACGGATTTGTCTGTCTGTATATGTGTTATCATCTTAGCTCTCAGTGTATTTATGATATAGAGTTGAAACTTTGTATAAAAATCAATCTATATGTGCAGTTTTGCTATCTGAAATATAATTTTTTTTATGACATCATTAACCCGCAATAATGACTCAGCAAAGTTAAAAAAAATCATAAAACATGAAAAAATTTTGTGATCAAATTGAGATTTGACACGCATGTAATCATGTACAAGACTAACATATGTGCCAAGTTTCATCTTATTATCAGCATTAGTTCAATTTTTATCACATGACTTGTGTAAATTTTTTCATAATTTTTAAAAAATTGGGAAAAAACCCTATTGTGTTGAAATTTTGTACAAGGTATACCTATTCTTAATAAATAAGTACACCTTGTTTTGTTTCAATACAATTAGTACATTTATGATTTGTGTTGGATCATAAAAGTTAAGCAGCATCGAGTGTGTTCTGAAATAGGGAGGATAAGCAAGTCCGAAGTGATAAGGAAAAGTTCCAAGGTACACCGTATCCCATTTTATAATCCTTTAAATATTTTAAATATATGATTAAAATGATCATTTTTAGTAAAAAAAAAGCCTTCAAATCTATAGAAATGAGGCCAAACGTCAAAGATACATAATATTTAAAATATATAAACAAGAAAATTGCACAATAAATAAAATATTTATCTTGTTGGAGCTGCTATCTTTAGAGCCACTATTTCTAAGAGTCCATATACTGCTCATTTTGTACTCTTGACTACTTTCATTATGACTTCAAGTCTTCTAAGCCTGTAGTGCTCTGAGTGTCAACACTGGTTCAATAAGTCTGAGACCAATTACTCGAAGCAAGATGACGTATAGATCTCCTCAAAAATCAGTTTTACCTACAAATTTATTAGAATTTATTTTGTATATTTTTGTGTACATAATGTACTTATTTTATGTCTTAAATTATTGTTAATGTTGTATTTTTATTGTAAATAATTATTACATTTTGTTGGAATTGTTTTTACTTTTCTTATAATAGTCCCTATGGTATAAATAGTGTTAGCAAAAAAAAATTACGGAATCAGGTACCTGCCAGAATTTCACCTGAATTATGCGTCATAAATGTTTTTAAAACCTGATTACTTTTCACCAAATTGGCTGTAAAGGTGTGTTTCTGTTATTATCATAGCTCTCAGTGTATTTTGATATTAGCGTTAACGTGACATTTCTTTCATTGATTCAAAGTAAAGTAATAGAGGTAGCTTAAAAATAATATACAATTAATGAAATTTTAAATTCGTTTACAACGATAGCCTGTCTTACAAAAAAGAAGAGGGCATTTCGATTGGCTAATAATTAGTTGAGTAGACAGCTTATATAATACATAACATAGATATATATTATAAACATGTATCTATTCTAATATTATTTTTTATGATAGACCATCAATACATTTGGACATTCTAAAAATAGGAATGCCATTGTCACCATGACTAGTCTTAACATTTAACCTTCCTCAAAAGTCTTGTTTTTTGAGAAAATGGTTTCTACATGGTTGTCCATTTAATTTTCACTCTTAATGTTTGATAAAGCCAAAACCTTATTGGCTATCTAGTAGGCATAAATAAAACTAAATATACTTCATAGTAATAACATCATTTATTTAAATTTTGGTTTTTATAACTTAATATTTTACATTTTATAACAAAATATACCTAATTATACAAATATAATAAAATCAAAGTTTATTTTTACAATTTTATAAAATTTTACAAATTCATTTTATTCTTTTTACAGCAAAGAAACAAACGTGTATCTATAAAAGTCAAATTGTTTAAAGTGAATGCTTGTCAAGGATATGATTAATAAATCTTATAGTGGTACCCTAAACCTGATGGTGAGTGACCATGTCCATGTAGATGATGAATATATTATAAATAAGACACCCTCTTATCCTATCTATATTTAATTTTTGTTGAGCATTGCATTTTCATGATGTTCTACGTCCCTGAAGATGTCTCACTGGAAACAAGATGTTGGATTTGTCATCAAGATTGTAGGGGCTACCACTTCAGGACCAAACCTTTATGACAATAACTGCAGAAGCATACGTAGTTTATTAGTCTACTAGCTAATATAATTAGCAAGTAGAGACAGCCCGAGTAATAAACAATGTTTTGAGCGCATTTGTATACCTGTCTAGACAAGTTTTATATTTGGATTGACATATTAATACTAAAAATTAAAAATATGAAGTAGTTAAAAGAAGAAGAATTAAACAGAGTTTTAAGATCTTTGGTGGCATCTATAACAAACTATTCTCATTTACCAACCACAGATCATCCTATGAAACTGAGAAACAACCAGCACTTAAGAAAATTTCTGACGCCTGCACTCTGGGACTAAGAAGTGAGACTGCAGAGAGCTGTTAAATGCTGACAAGCATTAACAGCATATGCTCACTATACAGATAAGGTGAGGCAAATGAAGTTTTGAAACTGCATAGATCTCTTGAGAATGCTCTCTGAGTCTGAAGAAGGTAACTATTTAGTGTTATTAAAGTAGTTTAGAAAAAAGTAACATTTAAGTTGAAGTTAATAAGTCATCAAAGACATAGGAGAAGTATGGAGTCTGTTTTTAAAATCAGAAGTGAGACTGTAAGTGATCTTGCTGATCAGCCATTAATGGTCCATGATTCCTATCTTGGATTATCTGGCCACTGGCTTAGGTGCACAACTGTGCTAAGTGTCCTTACATTCACAAGGAGTTAGTAAAAAGTGTTCTAGAGAAATAGTTGCTAGATGATTGAACATGTGGTTCTCATCTCTCCCATGTCTCCATTACATTACATTATTATTAATCGAGTTTCTTTGCTGTAATAGGAATAATTTTAAAAAGATCAGTTCATAACAATAATTATTTACACTGAATTCGATAGGATTAAACTAAAATAGTTATAAATAAGTCTAAAATATGCATCTATCAAAAATTACTTATTTTTACCACAGGAAAAATGAAAAATATGTACCGAGTACTTTTAATCTTCTTTACAGGATTCGATACAATTATCCTCACCACATCATTCCTCTTCTGACATCAAATACCCATTTTATCACCAACAGTCACCCATCTACGTACTGACCTTGTTTGTTGGCGCCTTACACAAAAACTGCTGATATGCTACCAGTAATTAAATGAGCCTTTTTATACTGTTTAAATTCACAGGAAGCTCAAACAAGTGTATATGAGGTTTCTTTATTCTTTTAATATGCTATCCTTTCATTTTAAAAACTCCTAACACGTGCAAGTAACTCTTTATCATTTTGCATCATTTTTCTCTCTTTTTATTTTATGGTCTCAAACACCACAATCCTCAGATGTTTTCTCCATTTGAAAGTTGACTATACTTTGTGAAATTTCAGTAATGATGTCTATTATTTGTCTTTCTTTTTGAACCTTTTCTCGGCTTTAATAACTCTATCATTAAGTTCCTTAGGAGAATATCCTAATAAAAACTTTAAATCGCAGATAAATCTATAAACATATTTTTTACCACAGACCTGTAACACAAGTATTGAAAAAATATAAGATTAATTAGTCATGGAATGATCTGTTTATGCCAGAAATTAAAATTTAGAAAGGGGATTGATATATTGATAGAAAACATGTATGGACATTAAGCCAAAAAACTTTTTTTTAAAAACAGGGAAATTTAAGTTACTAAAGTTTTGTATTGTAAACTACAGCCCAAAATAATTGTCAGAATCACACCAAATTTTGTATACACAAGGGTAAGATTGTTTCATAATACTATTATTTGTTGTGACATGGCATTTTGCTCAGTAGTTAGCTAATTTTCATCACCTCACATCACAGGCTCAGAATGACTCCTTCAGAGCCATTATACATATACAACAAGATATATGAAGTGTTCAATTATCTTACTCCCACTGTATAGTAAAAGAAACCTTTTTTACTATATCACCACCAATGAGTAAAGGTGATGACATCATAATTAAGTTATTCGCCGATTGTGCCACTTAGGATAATCTAATAGAGCCTACACCATTGAGACCACTTCAAGGTCCTTCCGCTATGCAGGACTGCTTTGCTTCCTGTGGTTGCATGGGGACTATTTTGTCCTGTCTATCTGAGACAGGCGACTAAAGCAGAACAAGGTAAAAACTCCTCTTCCTTACTACCTCCCCACCCTCTAGGACTCTAAGCCCAACTGACATCTTAGAGGTCATTGACATAGATGTATGCATATATACTAGAATATGTATAATTTGTATATAGTGGTTTTATATTGGATTATATATTGATAATTTATCAAGAGTAAAAAAGGACAACTTATAACTTTTGTTTACCGACAGTTTATCAGTAAGCAAAAAGACTAACTTACTTTAGCAATCATATCACCATCATAATAATATCTTAGAGCTCTTGATAATTTATCATAATTCATGTTGGGTTTGTTTTTCCTTATACCCCACATCTTGGCCACAATATCAGGTTGCAGCATTTCAAATTCACCAGTTGACCCTGTCCATTGTATGCAGTCTCGATACCTCCAATCCACAAGCAATTCTAATAAAAATTGCCACAAACTCGTTGATCCACCAAGACCTGAAATTAAGATATGACAAAGAGTATATTAATGGACTGTAAAAAAGGTTAAAGAAAAATAAGAGAGCAGTGCAAAATAATTAAAATTAAACTACCAAGCTTTCTATCAGGGATCCTGGTAGTAATAAAGCTAAAAATTTTGTTTGTTTACATTTAAATAAAACTCATTACCTTGACAACAACAAGGATCTTCAACTATTATTATTTTTTATATTTCTAATAACCTTTTTTGTAGTTTATTACAAGGGGCATGCCGTGTTTGCCCCATATCTGTAAATAAATAAATGACCATTAAAGGCCTTTATACCAATCAGGAGCCACTCAAGGTGGGTTTGTATCTATTAAATTCAAAGTAGGCAAAATCACTTTTGACCAATACCATTAAAACTGAGAGGATAGCCCAAGCTGCCAATCTTGATTATCTGGAGCTAAAATCAAGAGCAGACTTCAATACTAATCAGTGGAATAATATATATGAGTGTGTGTGTGAGATAAGAATTTATAAAAAAGCTGCAGGTGTTAAGAACTTTACATAACTTAATTACAAAAGTATAAGAACTAAATGAACAAATAAATGATACTACAAGGAGGCTCAAGGCATCAGGGTCCTGGTAGGAAGGAGAATACCATGAAGATTTGTAGATTAGCAAAAAAATTATATCTGACTTTCTCACCTGCTTCTATGTAATTATATTTTTTTATAATTATTAATATACAATAGTTAATAAAGAGACAATACATTCTAAACTAAACTAATTTTAGAAAAAAATACTATGAATGTTTTTAGAGTATAATGAAGTTTTAACCACTTATAGTTACTCAAGTTTAAAATATTATAGAACATAAAATTATTATAATACAAAAATTTACTCCTTTTCTAATGGTAAGCTTAGTTTCACTTCTATTTTTTTAGGCCCGTATTCAAAGACATTTTCCTAACATTCTCCTTGTTCCTTAAAGGAGAAAAGGTTAGGAAAATGTCTTTGAATACGGGCCTTAGTTTCATTACATTTATTAAGCTACAAAAGAGCTAGATTGAAACATCCATGTAATAAAAGAAACAAATAATTTCAGTGCCCAGTTGGAGTAAAAAGAGGTAACACTCTCAATTCATAAACTACTGAAAATAATGCAGAGAGTTCAGTTTCATAAATTAAAATAATAATTTTTCAGAAAATACCTTTCAGATCATTTTGACGTCCCATAAAATGCTGAAACTGCTGTAGTTTTACACTACCAAATGATGTTTTAAAGGATTTTGGATCTTTATCTAAAACAAAATAACAGAGTAGATTACCTACTGGATAATTTAACGCAGTGGGTGAGAATCTCAATTTAATAACTAAAATATAAAAATATATCAATTTATTTGGGAAAAAGTAATAGAGTCATGTTAACTTCTGTTAAGTATAAATAGTTCTAGCCTGGGGAATTCACGGACGATGAATCTGCTGACACTCTAAGCTTTGTATCCGTGGCAAAAGGTAAATGAGATATTGGGGTTGTTTAATTTTTTTGTATTTCTTAAGAAAATTTGTCTACAATTAATTTTTTTTGTTTTAATCCATAGCTTAAAGTTGTATCCTATTGTTTTAGCTTTAATGATTGATGCTGATAGCAGCATGTGATCATCAGGGAAGATAAGAGTTAAGCTTTCCGACTATTTTCTCCGAACATGTGAGAAAAGTTTTATACATTTTTGTGCTAAAAGCTTTAAAGAAACCAAGTAAGCATTAAAGCTAATAATGGTGAGCAATACCAATTTTAGAGGCATAGGTTTGTATATTCAAAAAGATAATTGTGTGCATTTCCTTTGAAAAATGTATAAAAATGAGTTACGAGTAGTGCTTGATAATTGAGTAACTGTTCAAGTTATAAAGCATAAACAGGAATCTTAGGCAAGAAATTAATTGTTAAGAACGGAAACACGCATTTCAAAGGCCATGCGGCCACAGCGCCTGCATTTTTACACATTGGGAACTGATTCCCTTCAAAATAGCAATCTTAGACAAAAGCATGCAGAGGGCAATATTAATTACATTTATTCTAAGAACCCAAAAAGCCCAATAAAGCATACCTTCAAATTTACTTTTGTCTATTTTTTTTTTGCAAAATCCAGATTTAAATGGGACACCCCAAATTATAACTACATCTTCCAAAAAAGTCCCCTATACACAAAAAATACACCAATTTTAATTAAGTTTTAATTTAATGTTAATAATCATTTAATTAATTAATTAATATTTTATTAATTTTAATTTAATTGAAGGAGCTTATTTTCTGCCACAAAAAAATTGTTTATGACAAATTTCATTTCACATAAATTTATCTCCTTTGATTAACTTTCACTGCTAAAATATAAAAGGCTTATGTTCAGTTTGCTGTAAAAGTTATGATAATATTAGTTTTACAAGTTTAATGTGTAGTAATCTTCCTATGATGTCAGACCTAAACAGATCTGTCGATATCAAAATGGAATAATTACCTTCTTCAACCATATTTAAGTAAGATACATTTGATTCAGAATTTGAATGATTACTTTCATCATCTAGTTCTATGCTTTTATCATTATTCTTATCTTGAGTCTCTTTCTTCTGTACTTCGTCCTCTGGCTCCTCGATAGTTTCATCTAAATCTTTTAAATTTCTCATCCTATCTTTTGTTCTAACAGCTAATAACAGAAACAAATTAAAACTTTATTTATGTTCTCTCATAAGTTTAATAATAATAAGAATGTAGAGTTAAAATTATCTTTTGCACATGCCTTGTTTTTTTACAGTTTTTAAAAATATTAAATAGGTCAACATATATTTAACCTTCAGGGTTACTGCCAATCAAAATATTAAAAATTAAAAGTCATAACTTTAAAATGACTGGCAATAGCAAAATAAAATATAGTAGATCTGTTTCTTATGCACAAAAAAAAAAACATTTGTATAAAATTTAAACATCACTGGTTAACAACGAAACTCAGAAAAATGAATCAAAAAGGTCTAAATATTTTGCAGGCAGTACAACTAGATCTAATATTTGATTTTTTTGCTAAGTTTTAACTATCTGATATAAACAGAGTGGGAGTTATGAGTGTCACTCATTTACACTTAGACATAAATCATGACAAAAACACTCGGAAGGTCTTAAGAAGTATAATTAACGTGAAATATCCAAATTTTTAGTGTAAACAAAATACTTTTCATATACACCTACATTTTCTATTATAGGTGAACATTTTTTTAGTTCTTAGTCGGTCTTAAAAAAAAATACTCACCAACAGTTTTGTAAACTTTAAGTATCTGACAGTGCTGCCAAAATACATCTCCCGGATCCTGCTGGACTCTTCTACTGAAATCTTTCTGAGTCATAGCACACAGTAAATACCCAGGCATGTTCGCCCAGTCTTGTAAATTAATTCCTACTAAATTGAATTCTCTTACGGCCCAAAGTAGCCAGTGTTTAACATGGGACGGCTCCCATTCCATAGGATCTGCAAATAATAATTTGTTAAATTTGTTTTCTAACTTTGATTATTAAAGTATAAAGTTTGATCATTATCATAGAAGTCTTGCTAACACTAAAAGCAGACACTAAAAAATGTATTTAGACCATACTCCTCATTAGTGATTTATTTCTCCTATGAGTGGAGGTCTTAAACTGATTGTAAAGAGCAGTAGTCTTAAAATCAATGTTTTTTCTTGTGCTCTCTTTATTTTAAGCTCTCTTCTCAGAGAATATTGTTTGACTTAAAAAAACTGTAGCATACAAGGTTTGCTCAGCACGTTACTCCAGTGTACACTAGAGTAACCTAGGAGAAGATCTATATTCGGGCACATCCTCGATTCTACTCCAAACTGCATTAAACTATGATAATCTCGAGCAAAAAGAATTTTACTCTCTAACTGCACTTTTTACTCCTCCTAAAGACAGAGCGAAGTAGAGTAAAATAAAGTTCATGCAGGAATCACTCTTATCACACGTGATAACAATAATTTATGAGTTATCAATATATTTTAACAATAATAAATAATTTTTTAACTATTTATGCTATTTTAAATCAATAAAACAAAATATTAGTGGTATTTCTTGTGTTTTAAATTTGTTTGTGCTTTTTAATGAACAAAAAACTAAACTAACTAAAAAGCAAGGTACACAAAACTAGATTTTTTACTGAAATTTGAATGGGTCCACCTAAAACAATTTACATCCTGTAAAATAACCACATTTTTTAACAAAGTAACTCAATTAAACAATATATTGAACAAAAAATTAAAACATATTGTACATTAATATCATTCATTTTAACACAGGTAGATTATTTAAACTTTTTCTGTTCACGCACGCATATAATCCTGAGTTTACTCTACTTTACCCTACTTTACTCCAAAATGAAAAATTTGAGAGTAAAGGAGTATAGAGTAGACAGTTCATGAGCCGAACAAACCTTCTGTTTGTTCTAATCCAATCAGCAAAACTTATTTATACTTCTCAAAGTTTTTAAAAGTTAGTCTTCTTTACATAATTTGTTTGTTCATCTAAAACTGACATTAACTTTCCAATTGGTTAAAAGATTACTGTAGAATTTTAAACAAATTAACAATTGGATGAATTTTAAGTATTTTCTTTTTAAATTAAAATATTTAAAGACTAACACGATACCCAATGAAGCTGATTTTATGACTAAGTTTGGTAACAGTTACAGATAACATTCTGCCATGATATTTACGACATTTTTTAAAAAATTTTGCTAAAAATTAATATATCCTAAGTTTAAGTACTTACTTATTGGTATACTATAACGTATTAATTTGTAAGTGAAATCAATATCTTGTATCCAACCATTTGGTAAGCTGACTCCATCTTTAGCTTGTTGAATAGCTTTCATGAATCTTAATCTCCTTTCATTGGTTGACAATTTTGTGTCTTCTTTCGCCATAGAAACTGAAAAGTAAACAGATTATAAACTTTGACAAGCTCCAACTTTAAAACTTCTTAATCTTATTTAGGAGTAAACTTAACTAACAAGCAGAAACATTTTTATAGCTATTTAACTCTTAGTTTAAAAGTTAGTTTTGTAGATGTTTCATTAATTTATTGGTGGGAAGTTATAACATCTTAAACTTCATTATTCTGAGGTTGATGAGAGCAAGAGCGTTAATATAAAATATTAGGAAATCACACATATTCCAATTTTCTTGCAATAAGTGGTTCCATGAAGGTCGTGTACAAAACATGAAGAGAACGGTTTTTAAAGGTGATTAAATTTCCTATAAAACAAGTGTTTTTTTGCCAGAATCAGATAACTACAACTAAAGTTATGACATTTGTTAAACGGCTAAAAAAATGCACAATGCACAAAAACCAATATTTTTTCAAAGAAATTCGTTAACTTTGCATAAATAAACCCTTTTTTGGTGTTTTTGAAAGAGCCAACTTTGGTTTTAGTCATCCGATATTGATGATTAAACATTCGTTTTATAGGAAATGTTATTAGCTTTAAAAATTTTCTCTTCATGTTTTGCACATGACCAACAGGGAACCACTTATTTCAAGAAAACTAAAATTTGTGCGATTTTGTAAGATTTTAAGCATGCACAATTATAGGAAGGGCTTCACTCTGGATAGGCACCTATGCTTTTTCTTCATAATTTAAGGTGTATTTTCAGAAAAATATGTTTGAAGTAGTACAAAATGAATCACATTTTTTCAGGTCCGGTGCTTGGACTAATAGCGAGACCCAAGCAATCCCACCATATGCATAGGGGAACATAACATTCGGAGGAAAAGCAAGGCAAGTAGAATAAACGCTGTTTGAATCTGAGGTTGAGCATATTGAGACCAAAATTACACAGCCCTAGACATTGGTTTGATTAAATATTTATATTTAGTGATAACAGACGTAAAAGCCCAAAAATTTCACAGTCAAGACAATCAAATTGGACTTTGAAAAAGAAAGTTAAGTCAAGGACAAATAATACAATTAACAAACAGAATACCAAAAGTATAAAAAATTTATATCTAAATCAGAGCAGCAATCATTCCAAGCATTCAGACATTGAGTCATAGGGCTCGTCATACCCTTGTTTGTCCTGTAAAAATCTACTACAAATAAGTTATTCTTCCTAGAAGTTCTAGCCGGGACTCACAAGTTACATCTCTGAAGAAGATCCGGTGAGTCATATAAAACCATTTATAATTTTATACAAGAATTGCACCATTGCCATTAGTCTTCTTTTTAAAAGTGAATGCATATTCAGTTCGTGTAGCCTATTCACGTAAGTTGGAGATTGACCATTATTACTGTAGACTAATATATAATTAGAAAACCTGCGCTGCATCCTCTCAATCATATAAATAGGGGTTTTAGCTATGGGTGACCACACCACAGAACAATATTCAAGAATACTCCTTACAACAATTAAACAAGCAAAACATGTAAAGGACATAATACTACTTTAAGCTTTGGAGAAAGCTTGTGAGCAAAGCGAGTCGGAATTGGTGAGAGAAAGTATAAAGGTACCCTGATTTAATACTTTTTTTCTGTGTTGTTCTTTTGTTTCAGTTGATTATCAAAATACTTTTTTTATAAATTTTAATTATCTCCTTAATATTTTAAAATGAAATAAACAATACTAAAATTAATAATATTAATAAATATTACCATCTTCTTCTAAATCTTCATTGTAGTCATCATCGGGTTTGAGCACATCCACAATGTCGATGGCTTTAGGTTTAGTATTTTCTCTTATTTTGACATTTATTTGAACTATTCCTTCTCCTTGTATACACTGATCAACAAGTGTTTTTGAACTTTCCAACTAAACAATTCAAACCATTAGCATAAAGGAGATAAAGCATGTGTAATATAATAATTATTTACATTATACAATAAGCATGTAATGATGACAATTTATTGTCATTTAATTACTATTAGAAAATTTAAGTATGCAATATCAATAAGTAAGATACTTATCATTAGCTTATTCCAAAGATAATTTTAATACTAAGTCAGTGACTTAGTCTAGTTAAACAGTAAAGTCCTGTCCAGATGAATGTTACAGTTTAGTGAACTAAATTATTAGTTGCATTGACACTGTGACCCCATCATGTAAAATACTTACTATTTAATAAATATTAGTATGTCTCCACGAATTTTATAACCGTCCCATCAAGTGTCTTAATAAAAATTTCTTACTACTTAAAATTTAGTAATGCGTCTAGCTCAATGTTGCTTCTTATTTCAAAGGACTTATGCAATAACAACGGGAATACTTAAAGAAGGAAACTGAGTGAGATAAATAAATCTTATTTGGAAGAGCAATAGAATCAATTTTTTTTTTCATTTGGTAAATTTCATTAAATAACTATAAAAATACAGACCTGCTGGTTTCCCTGAAGAGTAAAAACATGAAGGGTTAGATCCAAGTTTACTTTTTTATGCAACAATGTTCTTAGTGTAGATAATGGTTCTCTGATATCCATGTGAACAATAATAACATTTCCATCGTTTGATGAGCAGTCATCATCAGAGCCACTTCCTCCTTCTTCATCACTGTTTTCCTCTTTTATTATTCTAAAATATAAAAAAATATTAAACATTCAGCAATAGATTTGTCTTAATAAAATTCAAAAATGCAAAAGTAGAACTTAGATAAAAACAAATATACCTTTATTTTAAAATTAATTTTCTAGACAAAACTGGATTAATTAAAAAAATTCTAGAGGTTTAAACCGCCACTCAAATTGTTTAAGAGAATACAAAAACAACAATACAAAGGAAAAACTTACTCTTCATTTGATAATTTTTCGACACCAGAGCTTGATGGAAATTGTATGCTATCATCTGTCACTAAATGATCAGATAATACTGATTCTTCTGAAAAGGTAAGAAGACATTAAATTATGATGCTTACAGAAAAAATTAGGTTTATACTCCATCAGACTAGCTATGATTATCATATTGCATGCAAATAATTAAAATATAAGTTAAAAAATACTAGACTCCATCTTTAGGAAAAATTCCAGTGTTGAAAAGTCATTATGAGTTAAGTCATTTTGAAAAGTGTAAACTGGAAGGGTAAAGGAAAGTATATTTACACCTGTTTGCACTCAAAAAATTGGATGAGACATCAACACAACTAAGATATGCACCTCTAAAGCACTCTTTTTGCGCACATGCAAACCTTTAATTTCTCATCACTTTATCAAATGTGTGTAAACTCTATGTCCGTATGTAAATAAAATACGGGTAACGTCATGGAGACATGAATTCTAAAATAAATTTTTGGACTTTTTTCACTTTCTTTAATAAAGAAGTTAAACGTATTATTAGGTACAAGTACCAATATTCTCAAATATAATTTTCATATTCAAGGGAGGTTTGGGTCTATTGAAGGTGTTTTGAGTCCAGCCTTGTGACTTTGAGACCATGTCAGTGATAAGGAATCAATTTTTAAATCACAAAAATTAAGATGAAAATCAGAACAATGTTAAAAGAGTTTTGAGCATCTTATCTCCTACAGTACTGCACAACTAATCTGTTGACAGCGTGGGAAAATAGTGTTGAGGAACCAATGATGTTGGTCTAATATGAAATTGTGGACATGGTTTAACTTCCAGGGCTAACCTTATTGGCTCCTTCACATTTTTTACCAAACTGTGAACTGACTATAATCGTGTGTATAGCCCAGCTCTAGTTTAAAAAAAGTTATCTTCCCCATTTCGACAACTCAGGACCCCTATAGAATGAGTAGACTTTCCCTCCTACTTTCATTTTCACCCTCTCAAATAGTACGCACACACAGTGTATTTAACAGATGTATGTATTCCAAACGCATTTAATACAATACGGATCTTGCACCATATTTGTTTAGTTGCTCGAGTGAGATTACATGATAACTGATCAAAAAATATTTTTAATTAAATAGTGATTCTCTGCATAATAATAAAATTTCATGATAAAAATAATATTTCAAAAGTAATTTGATGAAAAACGGTGATATTTAAGTGAAATAATAGTTCGATGAGAAGGTTATCTGTTGTATACGATCCCCTCAGAAGGTACATACAGCCTATCGAGAATCTAGATTCCATCTCCCTAGTTCTAGTGTAAACTGGATTCCCTCCAGATGGTTCTTCCAGTGTATGTAACCATATTGAGATATCGTACTTAATACGATCCGTAGATATATAATATATGTGTACACACTAAAAATATAAGATAGTTAAATTTTATAACAAATGGCAGCTCATGGTTATGAGCTGATACAACACACTTTTGCAATATATTTCCGAGTTGAGGGGGGGGGAATAGTTTTCCTTACAGATTTTTTGCACTCTGATATAACAGCTACAATAGCCTTCTTTCATTGATTGTTTTCTTCAATAATATGAATAATCCATGAACTTTGTGGCTTTAAAATGTAAATCACTGATCAACTTTACCCCAAACCCTTTAGTCATTTATTATAAAGTTAAAAATAATATTACCACCAAAGACTTCCAGCTTCATCTTCTTTTCAGATGGTTCCAAATCAAAATTATAACATGAATCAGACATGACTGCTACAAATGACTAATTCCACAAAAAGCTTTTAATACACACTCCTACAACTCATGAACATTTAAATAAATATTTTACATTATTCTTCTTTAAAACAACTCAGAACTGCTATCATAGAAAAACCGATTTTAATCAGTCGCAAAAACTGCAAAGAAATCCACAGGAAGGAAGGAAGTCGAGTTGTACGAGGTTATAACAACTTAAAAAACCTTTCTCGATCTATCAACGCTATCAACACTTTTAATACGTTTTTTGAACCAAAACCGCTTGATACTTAATTAATTAGAGTTAAAAACTTTAAGTTAACTTCAAATAATTGGTTTTAAATAAATTTAACAAAAATGAAAAGCATAAATAAATGTTTTATCTTTGGATTTTGTTTGCAAATAAACTCATGGAGCGGCAACACTGATTTTAAAGTTATTAATATCAATAAGCGGCTAGGAAGCAATTCCAGATGGATTTAAGAATTCAGCTCAAGTTTTATTCTTTAGGTTGGTATTCCCGTTAATTTTTTAATATGTTGACTCCACTGATTATTTGGCGTTTTTCCCAATGTGTGTCAAAATTTAAAAATGAAAATCTGAATTTAATGATTATCTTAAATGTGAATACCCGAAAGCCCAAAAATATGAGTTCTCTATAGAAAACATTCTTTGGTTTCATTTGATTCCGTTTAGGTTGTATTATCTCTGATTTGATTTAATTTGGCGAGGTTATTTTCGCTTAAAAGATGGATCGGAGTATGTTTGTCGATGAAAGTTATCTTTACAGAGATTTAAGAATTCGTAAGTAAACATTTTTGCCAATTTAAAAATTAAACCTTTTATCATCCGCGCAGTTTAACATCCAGGACAAGGAATTCATTGGCTCCCTTGCATTATTTTCCTACTCTGTTATCTGATTATAACCGTTTGTTACACTATAACAAAACATAACCAAGAATAACTCATAAATACATGCTAATGCTGGTAAAGTATATAGTAAATGACTTTGTTAGAAAAGGTTAAAAGTATGAGTAGTTTTCGGCGTCCGGCGCCATATTTGAGTCCAAAAAATTATAGTATTCTCAATACCTTTTTATAGACAAAAAATTACCTAGTTTGATGAACTCGGCAACACGTGTGAATTTTGAACGTTGAAAAAGTAATAAGTTTACCTTCTATTATTGATATAAGAATAAGCTTTCTTACGGTCGGTAATAAAGTAGGCACTTAACATCCATAAAAAAGTAGGTGAAATAAGTTTTTTTTACTGTCTGCGACAGTTTTTTACTGTTGGCGACAGTAAGAGTTTTTTAATGTCGTTGGTGAAGTTCCTCAAATGTCATCTAGGTGGGCGCTAGCATAGAGATATTATTACTAGAGGGGCCCTATAGGTTTCATTTTGAAACATCGAAAAAGTAACCTGACCGCCTTCGCTTATATATATACTCAAATAATCAGTACAAAATGACTAAAAATTATATAGAAAAACGTTAAATATACAAATCAAACCACAAACAATATTCGGGAAACCGAAGTAAATATATTAATTATAACCTTAACTCATTCCCAAAGGAGGTTTCAATGAGGTTACACAGAGCCCTTGAGAGCCCCAAAAAGATATCTCAGGCCTCTTAATGTATTTAGATAGGCTATGCCTCCTCTAGTATATATCTTTATGGGCGCTGTACGTAGTAGTTTACAACAAGGTTACAATATTACCTAACGTATTCTTCGTAAGGTAATACGAAGAACACGCTGATGCCACGCAACGGCCGCGGAGCGGCTAAAACGCCGAAGGCCTCTGGTTTTGTTTATCAAATAAATAATTGAACGTTTCTGTTAACGAAGTTTTGTGTTATTACAATTATTTGTTATCAAGTTGTTAATAATCATAGTTAGTGATTAAGGCATTGAAAATACGCCGCTATTATTAAAACTTTTGGCTAACGAGGCGATCGAAAGAAGTGTACCGCTAAAATTTTATACATTATACTTACCTCGTCTATACGAGGTGTTAAACACCTATGATTTTTTTCGGTGTTGAACCCCGCAAACGTTTACACGGTAAGGGTTTAACCCAGATTCAACACCTATACTGAAATTAAAAGTTATCCTAATGTACCTCTAAGCTTTTTCTGGTTTCATTTAAATGTAGCTAGTTCTTAAATATCATTATATACTTTTATTACTTTATTGGTATTGGCAGTAAATTACATTTTCGTAAAGTAGATCGATAATAATAAATAACTAAAGATTAAAAACCAAAGTTTTATTCATAGAAAGTTTTATTTATAAAACTTTGGTAAAAACTGTAGATTATATATAAAATAGAACTTATAAAGATGTTTATCAGTAAAATAATTCTAAATAATAACCTAAATCTAAATAAAGATTAACATTTTCTTAGGGAATATTTGTTTGTATAGGTTGGCCATCCTTTAAAATCAACAAACATGATTTGCAGTTATTCGTTTCTGTTTTGTGTTCTGCTTAGTATTTTGAATATTTTTAAAAACATAAATGATTATTTCCTTATTTTGTGTGCGTTAATTTATAATTATAACTGCTCTAACCAGCAAATTAGTGTTTTCATTAAAAGAGGCAAATGCGGCAAGGAACAACAGAAAAAGAAAATACACTGCTCTTATGAACTAATATCATTAGCAGCGTTTATTACTGCAAACCGCGACTTAAATTTAAGCTGAAGCATACGTTTATTTTACCAATAAAGTTTTAGCTACAGACAGCATAATGCTGCTAAATCAATAAATACTCTTTGCTCAAGGTATTAGGGTAGAGGATCGATCTAGATTTCATCTCAACTTCCAGCGTATCCGACCGGATTCCCTCCGCATGGTTCTTACAGCGTATTAACTACCATGCTTAATACGATCCGCGGATTCAGCATGGTGTGCGTGTACGTAGTAATTTAGTGAAACCGTTATTTGAAACATGAAATTTGTAAGTCATTATTTAACTACTGGAACTATCTAACTTAGAACGTGTTTAGTTTTCAGATTTATACCTAAGTCTGGTTTCACATTAATATTTGTTCTATTCACTTATTTAATCGTTGAATGTTCTAATTATTTGAGAGAGCTTCAAGTTACTAGATGTTCTGGAGGACTTATTATTGATAAAACTACAACTTTATCTGGCAACTTTAGCAAATCATATTGTTTTAATCCTATAGATATTAAATTTCTTTCGGTGAGTATATTACTTTTAGCCTTTTAGTAAATTTCCTTCGGGATAATTCGCTTATGGGATATTTAAAAGAGCAGATTAAATTTGTGATACTGATATTTTTTCAGCGAATTTCCAAAGGAAAAATTTTGAAAGGGGAGATTACTGATTAAGAACACACACACACACACACACACACACACACACATATATAAATATATATATTCGTACAAAAATCAGTCACATAAAAGTAGAGAACTATTTAATATTTATGATGTCATTAACCCACAAAAATAACTCAAATGATAAAAACAAATCACGTTTTTCGATTAATGCCTTTGGAAATTGGCTAATATTTGGTAGCATATGCCCCTTACAATGACTGGAATCATGGCGAGCTAGTACAGAACAGAACCATAGTGTGATGCGGGGACTCAAATTTGCCCCTCCCCCCACCGCTGCGTAATACGACTAACTAGTACCGTACAACAACAATATGTTGCTTCGCGGTCGTAGGGTGATGCGGGGACCGCAAAGTTGCCCCTCTCCTCAACGCTGCGAAGCGGCCAAGAGATCGAAGGCCTCTTATTTTTGTACATAATCTTTTCATATTGGCTTTACATGTTCCCCATGTTGGCTTAACATGTTTAACGATTTTTTTTAAATAGCTCAAGCCATTATTAATAACCAAATTGAAACCTTTAAGGTAATTTATTTTGATTTGATTGGTTGTCTTACTTTTGTTTTAATTTTTAATTAATTTATTTTTAGTGTGAGAAAGAGTATTCGTTGATTTATTTGAGAATAAGTTTTGTGCTAGGAAGATTATTTAGTTTTCTATTGGGATATAAGGCAGACATTACCTCAGCCCAGCGAGCCATATTCCGATGCATTGTCATTAAGATACTTTTTGGCTTTGTTTTTTACCTGTATGGTAATTTACCTGATGGAATGGTTTATGTGTATGATTTTTTATCAGGATATGTTGAGGTTTGTTTATTTTTTACCATTATTTATACCGTAGGTATATAGGAATACATTTTGATTGTACTAAAAATCCAAAACCAGGCTTTCATCTTAATTTTCCATTTTAGGCTTTTTATTATACATAGAGTAATATATTATCTCTATGATAAAAACTACTCAGGAGGTCTTAAAAAGCCTAAAATGGAAAATTAAGGCTATACTTATTAAGGCTTATACTTATTTATTACCGTAGATATAGTACGGTTTCATGGCTTTATCTTAGTTCGTAAAAAGTAAGGCCAGTGCCTGGATGGGTGACCGCTGGGGATAAAACTAAGGTGTTAACTGTCTGAGGACAAACGTAGCGAGTAGTGAGTTTGAAGTTTCATTTTAGCTAATCCGATCTGGTGAGGAAAAGTCTGTGGTACTCTGTGCTCGATTTTTGGGATAAGATTAGGATTCATTTTGTCCATTTATTATATGAACTTCAATTTTAATTGCATTTTTTCAAACTGATTATTATTGTTTAGGGGACTATTTATTGTGCTGGGCAAGCTATGATAGCTCAGTGGACTTCTAGATACATCACTGTCTTCTCTACCTTGCTAGCTTCATGTGAGTTAAGCAATTTGTTTAATTCCGCCCTTTTTTGTTCTTGCAACAACCTGGAAAGTTGTAGTGTTGATTCGTTTCTAAGAAGATTTAACACAATCGAATTATTTATTTCCCTTGTGCCATAGATTTCTTTTGTGAAATTTTTCTGCTCTTACTGGTAAAATTTTGTATGCAACTACGCAGGAAAGGAAACATTCCTGGCTCGTTATAAATCAGTTTCGATTACTTCTCAGCAGGTAATTAAAATTTGCCAGACTTGGCTTCGCCCTTACTTACTTTCTTAAGTAAAGTGAATCCTCGTCTTTGCCTCGAAACTAAATAAAAAAAACTATTTGGCCAAATTCAATTTTTCTGCCTAGTGACATAAATATTTGTCTGCTAAATAATAATAGACCAAGAGCCCAGGGGTGTTTAGTTAATAAAAAGTGTAATGGCTGGAACCGGTCTAAATGTTTCGTAAATACCTTCCTGAACAAGGATCTGCAATTCTGCCGACTCGTATCGGATGGGTGTCCCAGGCCGAACGCAATTTAGGGGTCAAAGGTTCTGCCTGGGACACCCATCCGATACGAGTCTGTAGAATTGCAGATCCTTGTTCAGGAAGATATTTACGAAAAATTGAGACCGGTTCCAGCCATTACACTTTTTATTAACAAAACACCCCTGGGCTCTTGGTCTATAACAAGGTTTTGTTGCACTTTCATCATCTTTCACTTTCGTCATGACACCAGTTTGCTACGACAGACCGTTTATAAATGACGAGTAATATAGTAACTTCTTTATTTATATACGTATTCCTGAAATATTATTGTTTAACTGTTATGTGTTTTAGGTTATGTGTTGAAGAAAGGAATTTGTATTTTTTTGATGAAAGGTTTAGACTATATCCTTGTGATAGAAACACATTCTCAAGCTCAAACATATTTTTTAGGTGTTCTTATATTATTTGCTTCAATGTGGAATTATTGTGTCTATGATTCGCCTAAAGAACATCCTTATATAATGGAGCGTGAACGCATTTATATTTTATCTAAAATTAAATGCTCTCAAGATTATGTGAGTATTATTTTTCTCGGTATAATCAAACCAATGATGATAGTCCTGGAGCCTGGCCTAATGAAACATGCTTCATTTTGTCTGCCTATCATATGATTCCTATCGCACAAAATTTTACAAAATCGCACAAATGATAGGTTTCTTGAAATAAGTGGTTCCCTGTCATTGGTTTGTTCCCGCCCGACTGAGCCAACTCGATACAAGGCTAGTTTGATGAGTCTTAATGACAGTTAATGACGTCACATATGAATTATTTTTAGGTAGCCCCATAAAACCTATACATTTTTGTTTTATCTCTGTCAAGTTTAACTATGTACCATTAGGCCCCCACGGACCCCCACTTTAGATAAATGGTACAACCATTTCAGGTAAATGAAGTTATGCGTGGCACAGACAGATAAACACACACAGATGAGCAGGATAAAACCAGAGATAACATAACCTTTACGGCAAAGTTGTCAACTTCTCTCTTGTTTTACTTTTGACATACTACTAGCGCTTGCCCCCCCCCCTCTCCCCCCCCCCCCAAAAAAAAAAATAGCGGAGAGAAAATAGAACCACAAGTGACACCCTCCCGACTTTCTACAAATCTTTTGGAAATTGGCACATAGTAGCTTTTCAAGCTGTATTGGCGAAGAGTCTCTGTTTAATTTCCCATTAATAGAAATTAAAAGAAAAAATGTCAAAGTTCCAAAAAATTTACTATGTGTAATCCAGAGCCATATTATATTTATTAGTTTGGGGTTATTTGAGCCCAAATTTTTTATGATTTGATTACTATTTGATTCTTTCTTTTTTTGTATGAATTTTTATTTTATTTTTTTAAGTATGAAGGGGTTTGTTTATTTAGGACTGTCGAAAAATGTATTTTTAAAGCATTTTAAGTTGATATTGTAGTGACGTAGCAGGAGTGTCAGGAAGGGAGTTTTTTCACTGACTTAATAAGTCAACCAGTTATTTGACTGTAATATTTTTAGGTGTTTGCAATCCCTTGGAGAAAAATTATTAGCAACAGATATTTTCAAATTCACGTTTTTGTTGCTTCTACTTCCATGCAACAAATTTTATTTTTTCTGAAGATTATTGAGGCAAAGCTTTGTTCTGATAAAGAAGAAAAGGTAATTAGTATTTAAAATTAATTAATTTATTTATTCAAACGTCCCAAGACTGCACATAAATCCTAAAAGGTTTAAAAAATTTATAACACTAAGAAGAGTCTTATAAACGAAATCTGTAGCAAAACGACTGAAGTCTGGCCATGCCTGTCCAGCAATGGCTGGCATCGTCAGAATTGAAATGATTTTAATGAATGATTTAATTTCTGTAAATTTAATTTTATATATATATATATATATATATATATATATATATATATATATATATATATATATATATATATATTATATATATATATATATGTATATGTTTCAGTTAGGCTTCTTTATTTATTTTGTATACCCAACGATTAATACTGAAATATTCAGCCTAAAACTAAAATAGGCCGGTGTGCATTTTTTTAAAATGCTATAAATAAGCAAAAAGAGGTATTAATGGACTGTAAAATATTTATGTAGTAAAAGGTTTATAAAAGAAGACAGCAATCCAAAATATAGTTGTAAAACAACTACCGAGCTTTCAACCAGGAATTCTGGTGGTCAAATAGATTTATCAAAACATAAACAGCAAGACTATAAACATTAAACTAAATAAACCAACAAATATATAAAAATCAAGTAATGTAAGAAAAGAAGTCCCTTTTTTGTTCTTTTAAATTATTCGTTTTGTATTTTTGTTGGTTTATTTAGTTTAATGTTTATAATCTTGTTGTTTATGTTTTAATATCTATTTAAATCTATTTACCCTGATGACGACCAGGATCCCTGGTTGAAAGCTTGGTAGTTTTTTTTTGCCCGGATTACCCGCTTCGACATCTAGGTCCTTAGCGGTAACCACTCCATCCACCCGCGGTCTCTTACATCGGGTATTCCCCCCAACTAACCCTGTTGGAGGTATCTCCTGTATTATCAAACTTTAAAATAACTACGTGTAGGTGTAATTTTATTATAGTTTTTCGGAAAATCCCAATTTAAACCTAAAGTTACCCGTAGTATTACCTAGTGAATTATAAGACCGCGCCGCAAAGCTGTATTATCTCAATTTTTATATTTTAATCAATTTATACTTGCTTTTAATTTCTATCTTTTATATCAATTTAAATTAATAATTTATATTTTTAATCAATTTATACCCTTTACGTGTGTTTTTCTTGTCCTGTCAGAATAAATGTCTCGTTGTATCTTGCGTTTTTATTTAATTCTCTGGAACATGTATTAGAGTGACCCCGTGTACTTTACATGTTCTGCAGCACTTACTTGTAATGTATATATAATATTCATTTAATATTCATTCACTTCATAATGGAAGGGTATGTTATCCATCACTCCGACACCCCAGGTACAACAGATGTTGGGGCCTACACTGTGTTGTACTGACCATAACAATGCAGGGTCCTGGACGTGATCAATCGCTTGGATTCTGCACACTGATCAGGAACGTAGTAGAAAGCGACCTCGAAAAGCGAATTCAGGACTGGATGAAGAACATCAGACACTTGGTCTCCGCAATCTGATGTTTCAGGTCGTGTAGATATAAATCTACGGAAAGAAAGGATAGTTGTTCTTGATGTTTCAGTGGGGATATTAAGATGTGTGTCGGTAAAACGTATATAATAAATAGATAAATAAATAAATAGGACAAAACGAGAACATAAAATTTAACCTAGTATCACAGTGTAGGAGGTGCCACACAGGGTTTTAACAAATAGCCGCTGTGTGGCGAAGCATACTTAACCTAAAAAGACTAAGGCTAAGATGAGACTTACCAACTACACTTACTAACTAGGGACTAGAAAATATCACAAGACTTAGAAACTAGTAACACAGTATTATATTGCCACATAGGGGTTGAACAAATGGTCCCTATGTGGCGGAGCGTACTTAACCTAAATAACTAAGGCTAAGTTAAAACTATATACAATACTTACTAGCTAGAAAAAGGGCAAACGAAAGACAAACTTAAACCTAGTATCGCAGTAAAGTGAGTGCCACACAGGGTTTTAACTAATAGCCACTGTGTGGCGAAGCATGCCTAACCTAAAAAACTAAGATTAGGATAAAACTTAACTACACTTACTGACTAGGGGTTTAAAAGAAATATACAAAGCCTCAAACTAGTATCACAATGAAATGGCCACATAGGGGTTTAACAAATGGTCCCTATGTGGCTGAAGCAATCTTAACCTAAGCACCTAACTAATTTCACAGAAAAAAAAATAAAATAAATACTACTCTAGGGCCGGAGTTAAGCCCTAGAGTAATTATTTAAAGAAAGTTGAAAGGATTTCCTGAGTTAAAGCTCTTTAAAGAGCTTTACTCCTTTACAAAGAAGAGGACTTTTTCGTGGTTGGAACCGTCTGAAAGTAACTCCTTCAGAGGTCCAACGATCTGATGACTTTGTCTCGGACGTTCCAACGCGTTGCATTCAAGAAAAATGTGAGCTATCGTAAGTTGAGAACTAGAACACTGGGGACAGACGGGTTGCCTCACGTTGGGCAGTAGATGACAATGCGTGAGGCGAGTGTGGCCAGTGGCAAGTCTTGATATAATTATTTTCTCTTTTCTTGTTCGTCCGGTTTTCCATGTAAATTCCTCATTAGCGTTAAGAATATGTCTTAATTTGGTATCACTCGCATCCCATTGATTTCTTCTTAATAATAAAACTTCCTTGTTAATCGCATTAATTACATCTTCTAGTCTTAACGGGAGAACGGGAGAATCGTCGGTAATGGCTGTCCTGGCAGCTCGATCTACTTGTTCATTCCCACTAATTGCTATGTGGCTGGGGATCCACATAATTCTCAGCTCTCTATTATCTTCTTTCATCTCGTGCATGATTTCAATTACTTTTCTTAAAAGTGGATCGCTGGCAAACACGTCCTTCAGAGCTGTGGCCACACTCATGGAGTCGGTGCAAATTAACCATTTCTGAGTTACATCGCTTCTTCTACACATATCAGCTGCCTTGACTACTGCCTTAAGTTCCGCAGTGAATATGCTGGCAACTTTGGGTAGCTTCCATCTTCTTTCCATTTCAACCATTACAAATGCAAGTCCGACTCCATCGTCTGTCTTTGAGCCGTCTGTGTACACAAATTGGTAGTCTGAATATCTTTCCTTCGCTTCTAGGAACAACTTATTGTAAATGTCCGGGGGCGTAGTCTCTTTTGGGAACTTAGCCAAACGCAGGTCTATTTTGGGTTTTACTATTTTCCATGGTGGAACTGGAGGAACTACTTTAACAACTACTTCGCTTCTCGCTATGTTCCATCGTTCTGAGAGTTCATAACTTCTTATTGGCAAAGGTCTGCTTCTCGTGGCCATCCATGTATATACCTCTTTCTTTGACGGAGATCTAATGGTGGTTCTTAGAAAATGATTACCTATAGTTTTGACTTTTTCGGCATACCTCAAACACAGTTGCTGCCTTCTAAGTGCAAGCGTTAGAACGTCAGCTAATTTGTACAGATCCACGACTGGTGTGGTTCGAAATACCCCTGTAGCCAGGCGGAGTCCTTTATTAAATATGACGTCAAGTTTTCTCAATCTAGAAGGACGTGCTGATGCAAAAACTTGGCACCCGTATTCGAATTTCGATCTGATTAAGCAGACAAGTATCTTTATTAGCGTTTCTTGATCTGCTCCCCAGTGAAAGTTTGCCAGAGTCTTCATTAACTTAAGGGTCTTCTTAGCGCTTGTTTCTAGGTACGTAATATGTTTTTCCCAGTATAATTTATTATCTATCACCACTCCTAGGAACTTAACTTGGTCTTCATATTGGATCACTCCGCCATTCAGATACAATTGTGGGACGTCATGCGGCTTCCTAAGTCTGCAGAAGTGCATACACCTAGACTTCTCCACACTGAGTTGTAGACCTCTTCTTCTTCCTTCTTCAACGATAATTTCTATTGCTCTTTGTAATAGCTCACATACATCATCTAACGACTTGCCTTTCTGGTATATGCTCAGGTCATCTACATAAAACGCTTTCCGAACTGTCTGCGGGATATTGTCGGCTAACCCGTTCACTGCAACGAAGAAGAGTGTCGTACTTAAAACACTTCCCTGAGGTATGCCGTTTATCTGCTCAAATATGTCTGACAGCACATTACCGACTCTTACTCTAAATATTCTAACTGTAAGGAAACTACAAAGGATCTTTAACATTTTACCACCAACATTCCATTCTTGCAATCTTTTCAGCACATCGAATCGCCAAGTGATATCGAAGGCTTTTTCCACATCAAAATATACTGCTATAGCGTGTTCTCTATCCATGAATGCATCTTGTATATAATTCTCTAAGGCTACTAATTGATCTACCGTCGAGTGATTTTTCCTGAATCCAGCTTGGTAGGTGCTCAGTAAACCTTTGGATTCGAGGGACCACACCAGTCTATAATTTATCATACCTTCCAGGACCTTTCCAAGACAATTTGTGAGTGACACTGGTCGATAACTAGAGGATGTAGTTGGATCTTTTCCTTCCTTCAGCAGTGGGACGACAGTAGCTTCTTTCCAGCTCTTTGGATACTCCCCTTTGCTCCAGATCTGATTATATATCATTAATAATTTGCTCTTAATTTTATCTGGAAGTCTTCGTATCATTTCATAGGGAATTTCATCTGGACCTGCTGCTCCAGCCGGTGTTGGATAGAGCGCGCTGTAGCTCTTCCATAGTAAACGGCTGATCTAGCTCTAGATTTTCTACTGAGAAGTCAAGGGGTTCTTTTTCTCGTTGATTTTTGAAATTAAGGAACTCTTCTGGGTAATTGGAATTACTTGAAACATTTTCTTAGTGTTTTGCCAGAGCGTTAGCAACTTCTTTGGGCCTTTTTGAACAGTACGTTATTCTCCGGGGTCTTACGCCTTCTTAATCTGTTAAGCGCTCTTTTCTTTTCTCTATTGGCTTTCTGTATTCTTTGTTCCACCATGGCACCGGCAGTCTCTTTATTTTCTTTGTTCTCTTTATTGATAATTCTGCTGCTTGCTTAACTCAAGACATATTAAGGATTCTACATTATTCTCTATATTTTCTTCGATGATTAATTCTTTTAGGTTTTCATTGAAAACATCCCAGTTTGCATCTTTGAGGATCCATTTGTTTGGGTATTCAAAGTCGTTCCTAGGAGTAGCTATTTCTATAACTATAGGGAAGTGGTTGCTATGGTGCAGATCTGATAGAACGGACCACTCGAGCTCTAGGGCAAGGATCGGTGTAGCCCAGGTCAGATCAATTGCACTGAAGTTCCCACTGCTGGCTGTATACTGCGTTTGGCTTCCATTGTTAATATTGATTACGTCTAATTGATCAAATATTTCCTCTAATGCTTTTCCCTTCAAGTCATTACGGTTGCTGCCCCAAAGTGTATTGTGGCAGTTGAAATCGCCAAGGACTATCATTGGGGCTTGAAGTTGCTGAAGGGAGTTTAATAACTCATTATTGTTCCATGTCTGGTCGGGTAGATAAATGTTGCATATGGTTATCTTCTTCGGCGCATCTATAGTGCGCACATCTGTTTCTATATTTATTTCTTTAAAAGGTATATCATCTCTTTCAAGCAGTATAGTTCCTCCATGGGCACGCCCACCCTGCTCTGGCAAGACGTCGCGGCGGGCGGCAACTATGTATCCTCTGAAGGAGAACTCATCTAAAGGTTCTAGATGAGTCTCCTGTAGAGCAATCATGAACGGGCGCAGCTCGTCTCTATGATGAAACACACCTTTTATATTCCACTGAAGAATTCGTTCATTAAGTCGTAGCCCTTCCATGGCTACGTTGTGTCGTAATGGAGACCGGGCTCGTCTCCATCGGTGGGGGACTTCTTAGGTTTCCTTGGAAGACCTTTCGGCCAACCAGGTTTCCTTTTCTTGGGGGGGGGGGGGGGGGGTTAATGGTTTATTGGGAGTCATTATTTTTATTTTTAATCGGGTCGATATCGGTATCAGAGTGGTCATCGCACTCTGACCCGTCACCTTCATCGGGATTCCTTTTATTTTTCCTCTGCTCTTTGGCAGTGCAGTCATTGACTGTACTACCTTCGTTGGAAGGATTATGGAGGTGGGCAAGGTGGGGTGGTAGTGGAAGGGAGAGGGGGGATCACTTCCCAAAAACCCTCTTGGGGAGTGCTCTCCTTCACCACGGTGGATTGGGATGGGGTTAATGGGGGGATAATTGGTAATATAGGGGTATTCTCAACAATTTGATTTAGCATAGATTTAGCTTCTTCAGCTTCGTTTGAAATTTTCTCTATACTTTCTGCGTTAACACTTTGTTTACTTTGTTTACTTTGTTTGAGCTCAGTTTTTTTGGTTTCTAATTTGTTTAAGATTTTCCGCTAGTTTAAGTATTATCTGGGGGTCTATTGCTTGGGTTTTACTCACAGGTTTTACTGAAACTTTTTGCGCGTACAAAGTATTACTATGTACATAGGAACTACTTGAGACCAGTTTTCTAGCTTCCCAAATTGGAATAGAGTGAAAAACTTTTGCTTTTTGGGCAGCTTTCTCTAGTAGGTATTTGGGGCAATTTTTATATCTTGCCGAGTGTTCTTCGCCGCAATTCACACACTTAGGGGACACTCTGTATGGAATTTCCCTTTCGTGTTTTGGGGATCCACAGGCGCAGGCGGGGGATTCTCTGTAGGGGTAATACTTCGCAACGTGGAGAAGTCTAAAGCCGTTGAAACATTGAGAAGGGGTCTTACTTTCAGGTTGCAAAGCATCATGGATGGAGATACATATTCTGGTAATTTAGCCATATCAAACGTGAGGAGAAGGGAATCGGAGGGGACTCTTTGACCTCGAACGTTTTTGGTCAGTCTTTTAACATGAATAACTCCCTCTCCACTCATTTGACTTGTTAGTTCTTCTTCGCTACAGGCCTTTAAAAATCTACAGGTAATTACTCCCTTTGAAACATTTAGGCTTTGATTTGGGATACAATTAACTGGTTTATTAGCAAGTACTTCCAATTTACTAAGGGCCTCGATATGTTTGGGTTCATTTACTGCTACATGGATAGTGGATTCATTTATATATTTCAGTTCAGCGGGTTTTCCTTCTAAGACTTTAAGTAAATCATTCTCAATCATAAAGGGAGACGTGGACATAAAGTTACCTTCTTTTGGAGTTATTTTAAAATACTTTATATTATTACTAGTGTTACTAAAGAAACTGTTACCGTTTAATTGGAGTTTTCTATTATCTCTAGTTTCTTTGCGAGAGGGTCTTGGGGATCTATTCTTATTATTAATATTACCGGGCTTAACTTGCTATTCTCGTCACTATCGCTTCCCTGTCTTCTCTCCAAGAAGTTGGGAGGAGGCGTTTTACTAGGGGGTCTGAAAATATTTCCTGGCTTTAAAACTGGTTGGGCCAGTAATGGTCTATGAAGGGGCGCACTATTTTCTTCCAAAATATCAAACTGGTTACTCAGGGGGATACTAGGTGATGTTTTTTCTTTAGACTTAGCAGGCGAGCGTCTAAGTTGGTTCACTGGTGTGAATCCATCTCTCGCTTCAACTTCACGTACTTCAGGGGTATTGGACTGATTAACTTCTATATTTTGCTCTTTGTTGGGGTGGTTAGAGCTACCACTGGATTTGGGCGATCTGAAAAAGCAATTCATAATTATTGGAGGTCCACTTGTGTAACGGAGGGATTGGCCAGTTCGGCGGGGGAGTGGGCATGCCTGAACAGGTCTGACTCCCGCAGGTAGACAGGACCCATCCCATCTTGAGCTCTTGGGACGGAGGCAGCAAGCGCACAGCAGAGGGTGGGGGAACACCACCCTCATGACACCGACTTAGGAACTGTCGCTGGACCTTTTCGCACCTCTCTTAGGCAAAAGTCTAAGACTCTACCTCTTAGAGGACACTTACTAGGAGACCCTCAGGGACGCCACTTCCCTGTCACCCATATGCGCCACTAGAAAAAAATAGTTTTCTAACAGCCCACATGGGCGATCCTTAGGGCTCACCATGCCACCCAACCGACAGATCATTAAAGTATGGACGTACAGTCAGCTAGGTGTACCGCTGTCTTCTTTTATAAACCTTATACTACCAATAAATAGGAACAAAATATGCCAAAAGTTTTGAGTAAGAATGTTTTACCAAGTCAATGTATTGGTTTAAAGGATATAGAAATCAAGTTCTACAGTGAATGGCTTGCATTGTTAAGTGGAGCAGTGGTAAGCAGTGTCCTGGCTGATCTCATTATTGGCTTCAATGTTCTTGATGTGACTACAGTTCGAAAACTCTTTCATTTCTTTTGTAAGTAATTTACAATTGATGAATTGACATTTGCTAATAAAGGGTAATTGCTAGATTACTTGTCAGTCATTGATTATACTTATTGTCAGCAGGGATTAAAAATATTGACGATTATTACTTTAAAGAAGAAATGAGTCTCTACACTTCAATAACATTCAGAATGAAGTATTTATCTCAAAACATTCAATGTAAACCTGTAAAGACTCACAGAACGTTTAGTAAATATTAAAAGAAATGAGATGATGAGTTTGCTATCATAAAGGGGGAAAGAAGGGAGAGGTAGTTCTAAAAGAGAGTACTTCCGAACAAGAATATATATATATATATATATATATATATATATATATATATATATATATATATATATATATATAATATATATATATATATATATATATATATATATACAAGTAAATTTGTAAGACACCAATTTGAAGTTATTTACCTCCATGAAGTTTCTGCTACCAGATTACAGAAAGTATTGAAAACTGACTACAGTGTATCGACTACTTTAAAAATCTTGACAGCTCAGTTAGGCACCACCGATTCTAAAAAAATCTCTACAAAAAGCAGCGGGGAAAAAAAACTTTGAAAACAAATCAGGTTATGTTACCCGTGTTTTCTTGGCGTTGTTTCTACATTTCTTTTGTATAGTTTTATTATTTAGGAAGTATGCAAATGTGGAAAAAAATGAATTGTGAAGGGAAATAATAAACACAAGAAGAACCACAAACGAAGTGAACGAATGCCGGGAAGGAGGTTATTTCCCTACAGGGGTTATGGGAGTAGGGAATTTTTTTTTCTCTTTCAAGAGATGGGTTGGCAGCGGCTTCTCTGATTGGTCGATCCCCAAAATGCTTATGACCTTGGGGATTTTTAAACTTAACGATACACTGTAAATCCTAATTTTACCATTTGACAATCCAATGTTTTTAAGACCTTGCGGTCTAGAATACCACATTAGTATTTACCCTTTACAAAAATTCACTTAATGTCAATTAATCATTATTATTTTTTGTTTTAGTTGTTATAGCTGTCGTTCCATATTTTAATTTCAACATGGATGCCATTGATTTCGCCGACAACATAACGATTCCTTCTCCTAATTATACATCTCTTCTGATTTCACTTTTCTTAAACGGTTTCTACTTTTCGTCCATTGGTTGCCAGCATTTCGATTTATCAACGACATTTGCAGCTACTCAGTTCTCATTAACTATGATAGTGCAAGTCACCCTTCAGTATGTTGGGAAAGAAGTCAATCAACTTTTATGGGTAAGTTTTTAGACTGTTGTCTTTATTAATTATGTTCGAATATGTTTTTAGCGAATATTCAAAGAAAATTGCGCTAATGAGGGCATGCAAGAAGCGGAGAGAAGTGTGGAGAGACTTGTCCTGGTGATTCAAATACCTGCACATTTAATTTTCGCATATTTTTTATAACTTGTTAAATTTGGTATAGTTATTGCACAAATTAATAAATTGCTTATTTATTTATGTAGATATTTGGAAACAAAAGGACAAGGCGGAATCGTCCTCCTCACTCCCTCTTCCACTGCTACCTCTGGACTTACTTCAAAAGGGGGGGCCCTATATATATATATATATATATATATATATATATATATATATATATATATATATATATATATATATATATATATATATATATATAATATATATATATATATATATATATATATATAAAGTAGGGGATTCTCTACCTCTTGTTACACCATAGTTAACCTACTACCCAACACAGAGGGTACCAAAGTTCCTTTTAAGCCAATACGAAACAATAAAAATTAAGACTAAATTGAAAACCTATTGCATCGGGTTGAAACTACGTATACTAATATACGTATACCTTTATATACTGCAAATTATTTGTTAACTAAAAAACATGTTTTAAATGTAGTGGTTATTTTATTGTTATACTCATATAATTTCATGTAAAGACATAGTGTTTTTCGGCTTATGCATTTGGAAATCCTCTAATATTGTGGCTGCATGCTACTTATAAAGACTAATAATACGACAACCTAAAACAGAGTAACAAAAATGTAATAAAAACAATATATTTACTAAATTATATAAAAGAAATTCTTTAACAATCTTAATAGGGGATGTTGAAAAGCAATGGGGCTTTTTATGGGGTTGAGAAGGGGGTAAAAAGAAAATATTGATGATTAAGTAAATAAGATAATATAAGTAAATAAGTGCCAGGAAAATTACAAAATATTTTTGTTCTCATAGCAAAAAACTTGTAATTTCTTAAAGTCCCAACTCCATTACAAATCGAAACTGAGGGATTTTAATGGAGTTAGACAGACCTCCAAGTTCCTATACCTAAATCCACTAGTTTTTTTTTCAGATAAATTGAGGTTGGGAACCATGTAAATAAGTGCCAAAAAACCTTTAAATTTATATTTTTAAATGTTATTTCTATCTTCGACAGAGTCACTTATTACACATGAGTAAATACATGCTGTACTATGGAATGTTTATTCTGTGCCTTATGACACCGGTGATGGTCATAAATACGAGTTGGAACAATCATTCATTTCAAGATTATAATAAATGTACCTGGAAGGAAGCTACTAAACAACCTCCTTACTATCCTGTTAATTTAAAGGATTATAATTAATTGCTTAATTTCATTTAATCGTTCAATTTTTAATTGTATAAGTATGAGTTTAATTAGTAAATTAATTTCAATAATATTAAGAATTCTTGAGCGAAGGTTAGCATGCTGGGACATTTACATTGACATGTTTCGTTCTTCAGTGTTTAACAATCAAAGTTTCCGGTTTGTGCTTTATTGCTGCAGCAGAAGCCTTACTACTCGTTGATTTTTTTATACCTCATTTATACCGTAGGTATATAGGAAAAGTATTGTGTTTGCAAAACCGGATGTCACCAGAATTATCCGTTTTTAAAACCTGAGTGGTTTTCACAAAGTTGTCTGTCTGTATGTGAGTGTGTGTGTATGTGTGTCTGTTATCATCGTAGCTCCTGGTTTATTTTTGCTAGAGAGTTGAAACATTGTACAAAATTAGTCTATAGGTGTAGTTGTGCTATTAGGAAAATAATTTTTTTATGACGTCATTAACCGGCAATAATGACTTGGCTGAACTTCGGTATACGGTGCACCCTGTTATCAATACTATATATCGATATATTTTTAGTTTAGAGATGTGACGTAGGAATAATCGATATGTGCCTTTTCTTTTACGTTTATGAACATATTTTATTATTTTTTAAAATGTTTTTTTGTTGTTTGTGTTTTTTTTTTTATTTGTTGTACAATGATTTATACCTATTTTCATATTTTTTTATGTTTTTATAATGTTTTAACTATGTTTTCATAAGAATAATCGATGATACACCACATCTAATTTTATGTTACGCGTATTTTTTACGTATTTTTGTGTTTGTTATTTTCAGGTTTTTTATTATATTTTTGTTGGTAATGTTTTCATTTATTTGTTGTATGGTTTTTTTTTAATGTTATAATTATAATTAATAATTTAACGACTCAGTTCTCTTTTACGTGTCGCGTAACTAAAAATATATCGATATATAGTATTGATAACAGGGTGCACCGTATACCGAAGATTTACCAATGACTTTAGGAAAAATTTCTAAAATTATAGTACGCGGAAAAATGATGCAATCGAGTTGAGATTTGGGAAGCATGTAGCCATGTTTAAGACTAACCTATGTGTCAAGTTTCATTTTATTATCAGCATTAGTTCAATTTTTATGAAATGACTTGTGTACGGCTTTTTACAAAATTGTAAAAAAATAGGAAAATAATCTAATTGAGGTTAAATTTTGTACAAATGTATAACTTCACGTAATAATTAAATACACTAAATTTAATTTTAATACGACAAGTATATCCATGATTTTTTAGATCATAAAAGTTTAGCAGCATTGAGCGTTTTCAGAGCTGTATGGGTGACCGCTGAGAAAGAAACGGATGAAATTACTATTTGAGGACAACCAAAGCGAGTCTGAAGTAGGGAGGAAGAGCGTAGCGAATCCGATGTGATGAGGATAAGTTTCGAGGTACCCTGTACCCGATTTCTTAAAAGAAAATGTGGAAATGTGGGGTTTTTAAATAAATGTTTATCCAATCGGTTATATACCCTATGCACACCCAAACCAGATAGCATTACTTGCACTGTATTAAAACTCAGTTAATACTTAATTATGACTAAAAGGGTTTAGGGCATTTCCTTTGAAAAAAAAGACAAAATCTTTGGAAGTCCATTAATTATCAGTCATGGCTGTCCAAGTATGCATTTCATACTTGTTACATTTCAACAAGTAGAGCTGAGCATACCAGCACCGGCTAAATGGGAAGAATCATAGGAGGAGTCACAGTCAGCTAGGCTTAACTTCTTGGCAGGATATTGGTAAGCACGGTAATTCTCTTGATGGTTTTAATTCAATTCATGCTCGATTTTGAGCCCTATTTATACAAACTTGTTCAAATAGTGGCCTTTTTATTGACGGATGGAATTAAAAATGTCGACACCAATTAGAGGGCAACAAAAATTAATTTGGCCTCTCATTGGCTCTTCTCTGTCGAGGTGAAGTAATAAATTGAACCACATATGAGATCCCTGGCGTACCAGTTTAATGTCTTAAGCATATAACATGTTTATGCGCAAATTGCAACTGAAACAAAATCTTTTAGTAGCCTTTCCCTATTTTAACAAGCGAATAATTTCTAATTTGTTGTTGTTGACTTTGTTATTGATATTGCAGCGCATCTGTTGAACTTCTTCTTTGCGATTAGTTATATTTATTTTGTTTTTACAACATTCAGAACGCAGTTGGATCAAATTAGGTGACGTAATATGAACCTAAACAGATCATAGTTTTTGATCCGTTTAGGTTTTATTATCTTTTAGATGACTTTACCTGTTGTTTTTATGGTAAAACGATATTCACGTGTTTATTTCGTTTTTGAGGGCGTTTCTGTATATTTTCTTGCCGGCTATTTATATCTTTCTGTTACAGTTCTATACTTAATGCTATCAACTCTTTAGTCAATATAAAATGCTTACACATTTTTCGTTTTTGCCTTCAGGGTAATCATCAATAAAATACGAAACATGAAAGTAAAAGAGAAAGAAGTCTCTCCACAAAAATATATTCTTAATACCAAAGCGCTTTCAACCTAACAAGAGGTCATCATAAGTGCTAGCCGTTGAATAAAGAAGAGGGTGATAGATGAGTCTTATAGATCAGATATCAGATATCAGACTGAGTCTATCTTTGATATCTGATCTATAAGACTCATCTATCACCCTCTTCTTTATTCAACGGCTAGCACTGATGATGACCTCTTGTTAGGTTGAAAGCGCTTTGGTATTAAGAATATATTTTTGTGGAGAGACTTCTGACTCTTTTATTAAGATGAACCCCATTAACGCTCACCTTAGTTCTCCAAACATGAAAGTATTTTTTGAAGCCCCTTTTACATGCAATCTAATGGTAGAACAATTCTGCTAAATATATGTAAATAAATATTTATTATTTATTTTTAAATAAATAATAAATATCATTATTTATCATTTTTTTATTTTATAACGTTATAGCACCATTATGTGTTTATACATCTTTAGTTTTGTGGAAAACATTACCAAAGATTACGTGACATATTTTTTTTACTTAACATAACACTTTTTAACACATAAAACTTTTCACATAACACCTTTTACATAACATTAACATATTTTTTTTTTACTTAAAAATGAGCCAGAGTACTTTTAACTTTTACTCTGAGAGTTCCCTGTATTTTTAGAATTCACAAATGTCGTTAGTTAAGTAATAATCAATTGTTGTGATCGTTATATACTTTCAGTCAACTGTATTCAAGTTACTTCAAAGACGCGTGTGTCTTAAAGTGAAGAGAAATGTCAATAGACAGAAGAATTAGAGATTTCTATATTCACCTCAGACGACTAAAATAAAAGTGTGTTACTTTGATTTGAAAGGAAAAAAGTCGTTCTCTTTTATTGTGAGTGTATAGATTTGAAATTAAAGTGTAGAATAGTTCAGAAAATATTAATATGAACTTGTTTTATAGCCGTACACGTGTAATGTAAGCCCTAAACACTATGTAATTGTAAAATAAATAATTAAAACATCACATTCATACATAAAGTTACTACCGTTACATGTATAGATTATAAACTTTCTGAAAGTTGGCATCAAGACGAAATCTTGAAAGATTAAGCAAAACAAAGAGCAGAAGTGGACTGATCAAATTGTGAGTGACAAATTATGCATACTTTGTATAGACAACGAATTTTATAGTATTTTTGTAACCAAATTTGTATTGTATCATGAGGATTACTTCTGTTAAGAGAACCGTGGCTTTCAGAGCGAAAGTTGGATATTAGCGCTTTCCCTTCGCCGTAAATATAAATACATCAAGATCCCCTAGGCTCTGATGGTATCCCCTCCTGCTGTCAAAGCGCAGACTAAGTGGGAAAGCCTTGCATCATCATCCCATGCTGACTATTTAGTGCACTAAGTCCGCCCTACTTTGACGTATTTCATTTATAAATCTAGGAGTAACTCGTGCTCATGAACCAATAAAACACCATGTTACCACAATGCAGACGCAACTAAATGAATTCTATAGCAAGGGCCTTAAACTTTGCTTAACGTAAGTGCATTTAGGGTTAAGAATCTTTGACGAGTCGAATGTCGAGAATGTAAAGTTGTAATGAAAATATTTCAATGGCAGAACAATTAATTATTTACATCACGGTTTTCTATTCCCTGAGTCAAATAATTAAACGTCATGTTCCTATGTAACTGTAAAATAAGTAATCAAAACATCACATTCATTCATAAAGTTACTACCGTGAAAAAATTGAATGCTACTGAAAAGAAAAGAAAGTTTCAAATTAATTAAAAATGAATTGTACAGTTATGACAAGCGCAGGTTTTGATTTTTTAAAAGATTTGTTATCAGTTTTTCATTTCAAGAAAGCCCCTTTTAAAAAGGGAAAACAAAATTATAAAAAAAATTATTAGACAGACTTTGTGCGGGTCGAGTCTAAAAATACTTTTATGTTCATTACAATAGGTAATTTCATTGTTATCTTAAAAGACGAAACACCGTGTATTTCTAGGTTTCGTTTAATTATTTTGTTTTGTCGTATTATCCTTTTGTTAACACTGAAAAATTAAATGAATATCTCAAGAGATTTATTTCTTATTAAGTAAAAGGAGCAATGTGTTTTTAAGGATAAGGAACTATGCTTCTTTGTCTTATTCATTTAAACTCAAACTCATAAACGCTGGCCACATAGCGGGTAGCTTTTCCATCTTTGGTATCTGTATTGACTTTAGTCACTTAATCATTCTAAAAAGGATAATTCGCTAAAAATGATTTTGCAACAACTGTATTTCACTTTTTTTTTAAATTTTGTCTTAAATACTCATAATGACTACAATGTTGATCTTTCTTTCAGGACTTTGTTTCTCTTTCATGAGTTTCGTTTAATTTCGTTAAGTTGTTTAGCCTACACCGAGTTTATAAGAAAAGGACATACACTTTTTTAGATCTATACATAGATTCAGACACGGTTATATTCGATGTTTGATATCAGTTGGTTGTAAGCGGGTGGCAAATGTAAAGGGTTGTAAATCGTTTACAAGGTTCCGAAACGTAGACATTTGATTGAAAAAGTGAATGCGAGTTGGTATCATTAACCACCTCTTACTATGATAAAGTGTGAAGAAAAAGTAGATTGATAGCCAACACCGACTTTTCTGAAGGTCAAAGTCTCCGGAGAAGTCTGTGTTACGAGGAAATCAACACTGCCAGCATTGAATTTTTACAGTTGGAAAGAACTATAAGGCGTAATACAGCATAATGTTGACTCATTGGATTACACTAAAATTCAAGTTTTTGCACATTGCCTCGAATCAAAATAACGATGCATTTATTCCTTAAATTATTTTTTGTGCAAACGAAGCGCAATTAACATCCTTATCCGCAAAGTTTTGCCCACCATTGTCATGCAATGATTTCAATATGCTATATATGGATACCGATAGTTTTATTGACCTACATTTCATATTGCCCATCCATAAAATCTGGTTTGGACTTGACATAGCCTCCACTCTACTGTGTTCTGAAGTATTACACATAAACCCTATGATCCTGCCACTAAAAACACGACCCCTGTTGTGCTCTTTTGGATATTTATGCGAAGGCTAGAAATTTCCATTTTTCGAAAGGGATGTTTAAGCTAAGAGAAGTGAAGCATGAGGAATGTCAATCACTAGTACAAGATAACTACCTAGGTAGTAGATAACTATGGAGGTTTATGCAAACTCCATAGTTTGCTTTTTGTAGATTGAGATAAAACTTGGCGCATATGTTAGTCTTGTACACGGCTACATGCGTGCTAAATCTCTAATTGATCGCAACATTGTGCTGCGTTTTATAATTTTTGGAGTCATTAATAATTTTGCTGAGACACGCACACACATAAAGACAACTTTGTGAAAATCACTTAGGATGTCTTTAGACACACGAAACGGATAATTCCGGTGTCATCCCGGTTTCGGATTTTTTTTGCAAACACAATACTTTTTCTATAAACCTTACGGTATAAATGAGGAAAAGTAATAATGAATCAAGCAATGAAGATTTATTTAAACTTAGATCCGTTAACTACTTATAGCGTAACTAAAGAAAATAATTTGAAGTAAAAGGCGTTTTTTCATTTTGATTAAATGTAGTACAAATTCAAAGTTTAAGTGCAAAATTACCGTTTGCGACACTAGCTTAAAATGAGTCGTATGCATATAATAGTAGTTTTATATGTCATGTATTTTTTTTTAATTTTTATTTTATTCATAAATAAATTATAAAAGTTCTAAAGATACTACAAACTTACTAAAATAAATGTAACAAAGCCAAACAAGTCCAAATTGGGTTATTTTTAAAATTCATTTTTATTTTGTTTAAAAATATAAAAATGGGAAAAATTCATATGAAAGAAATAAAAATGTAGTTAGCAAGTCTGATATTACTTTCTGGGTTTGACACTGAATAATGATAGTCAGAAAATTGGACTGAAATTGCTTTGTTGTTGTGTTTTTCTCCTTTTGTAATTTTTCTTTTTTCATACATAATAAAAGCGTCTCATATAAGAGAATTAAGACGCATAAGTGTTCATACAAAAACCAGTGGCGTGGTAATTTATTTTTTATAAAAGGTGCCCGCTTCTGTTATGTTGGGTTCCAAACCTTTACGCCAGATATTTTTTAAACATAGAGGTTTCACAATGACGGTCTGTTTCGTTGGCTTAGTCATTTGTAGGCAGACTTTATAAGGTTAAAATCATTTAAAAGTTAAAACAATTAAACTTGACAAGGTTCTTAAGTTATTATTAAAGGCAGCTTTACTAATAAAAATAATAATAATAAATTTGTTAATTTAAAAAAAAATGCAACCTATCTGATAAAACATATTAGCAAAATCATAACAGCATGGCCAATGCCCGTCTGTCAAGTGTGGCAATTTTTTTCTTTAACTAAAAGCGAAATAAAAACAAGAAAAAACAATCTTATTTATTATTGATATTAAATCAATGTATTTCTAATTATTAATTTCTTCTTATTTATTTCTCTTTAGCTTTATCTAATATTATTAATTCATTTTTATTTTAAATTCCTTTTTATTTAATTTTAACATTTAAATAAGTTTGAAATCATGCATTTCTTTGAAAACCACAAACAAATAAAAAACTGAAAGTTGAACGGAAATTCATAAAAAATATATTCTGAATAGAAATAAATTTCCTTTTTTTAACTCTTTTCTTCCTTTTTATTTTTATGAAAAAGTGCGATAAGAACAAAATTTTGCAACTTGCAACGGAAATGAGAAGTTATTAATAAAGTAATTAATTGCCGTGCCATGCCGCGTACCGAGTATAATTTAATATAAAAAATGAAATTATAAATAGATAACATTGATTTTTATTAACGCACACATAAATTATTTTACATAAAAAAAAACTATTTTTGAAAATTAAAAATTTTAATTAAATCTCAAACCGACCGACAAATATTTCCGCGTTTTATGAATTTTCGAAATTTTTGCTGTCATTATTGCAGATTAGTGACGTCATGGAAAAAATCTGGATAGCACAACTACACCTTTTCCAATTTTGTTTGAGAAACCGTTATGTTTATTTGAGAACATATCAATTGTATTTGAGATTAGAAAAATATATTTTAGAAAACATTAATTGAATTTGAGAACAGTCAGTTGTATTTGAGTAGGCATTAAATGAATTTGAGGGCAGTGAATTCTATTTAAAAATTTATTAAATGTTTTTGAGAACTTGTGATTTGATAATGAAAAACTCAAAATTCGGCCAATTTTTACATTACTATTTTTCTTAAATACAATTATACCTTGTTAGGTGAGAGTTGAGCAATGAAACATAATATACAGGGTGGAACAACTCACTTTAACCAACATTAAATCCTTAAATTATGGGGAAAACATGGTCTTAGACCTTCGAAAATGGTCTCTACTCCTAGTAAATCAACTCCTAGGAGTTCAAATTATCAATAATTTTTTTGAGCTAGGAATGCACTACATAGGGCATAGGACGAATCCAAAAAGCCATCATACATGAAAATCGGTTCATCAAGCACAGCTGATTGTCATTTGGATAATTTTCTCAAATACAATTGACAACTTCTCAAATTCAAATCACCCTTTCTGAAATGAAATTAAACAATTCTCAATTTTATATAATGCTTTCTCAAATAAAATTGACTATTCTCAACTACATTTGTTGTTTTATCAAATTCAGCAGACTAATCTAATTTACATTTGATATTTTCTCAAATACAAGTCATTATTCTCAAATACAATTAATATCTTCTCAAATAAATGTGGAAAAGGTGTAGACCAAAAGATTAATTTTCGTATTAAGTTTAAACTCTCTAGCATAAAAAAAACTTGGGGCTACGATGATAACAGACACACTTGCACTCATACAGACAGAAACTTCGTAAAAACCACTTCTGAGGTCTTTAAAACTCATGAAACGGACAATTCAGGTGATATCCCATTTCGGACTTTTTTGCACTTACAATACTTCTCCTATATACCTACTATATAAATGAGGAAAAGTAATAACCAAAACTGGAACTCGAAAATCTTTTGAAACACCTGCTCTTACGTCACTAGCTCTAATTAAAATATGTTAGTGTTTTATTATAATCTAGAATGCAGATATGTGTGGTATTTTATTTGAAAGAGTTAACATATCCTTGTACACAGGAGGAAAATTTGAAACCAAAAAGCCGTGTACGTGCATGATAGCAGAGAGGGATTTGAAGTATGTCAGCTATGTTATATTATACTTAAGAAAATAAGTATTATGATAAAGAAAAAAAGTCTTTATCTAGAAAATGCTTAACTTTTATCAACGTACATATTATTTTCTATCAAACATGCCTTTCTTTGTCTTCTACTTTTATCTTTCTTGTTTCTTTTTATTACTTTGTGTTCGGGTAATTTCGATGAATCATACATTTACAGTGTAATATGAGATGAAGAATTAATTCGTAAGTAAAGCTGCCATAAAGTTTCGTAGAGGAGGAAAGATAGGCAAGAATGAGAGCTGGAAAATAAATGATAAATATATGAGGTTTCCAATGCCTTCAAGTATCTAGGTGTTTTTAACACCACAGCTCTCTTATAAATCACCTCGATAGCATAATCGAAACCTGTAAAGTTTCACTTTCAGCATGCCGGAGTAAGTTTATGGGAAAAATTTAAACCCTGCCGCGATAAAGATAATTACTACAACGTTGTACTGAGGTCAATGTTTACGTACGGAAGCCAAGTCTGAGGCTTTAAGAACCATACTCTATCCGATACGATAAGCTATATTGATATGTGTTTAAAAAGATGTTCAGATTACCATCTTTTACACTAAATTATATTACTTACTTGGAAACTGATTTTGAACCAACGTGTATCAAATGCTGCAAGTATAATCTAAATTATGTGATTAAAGTCCTATCTTTCTCAGAACAGAGACTTGCAAGATCTTTAGCTTTAGAAATCATTAATAAATTATCTACTGGGCTAAGGAATGGATAAATTCAGCTACACGCAAACAAATTCCGTTAATTTTTAACTCATCTGGCTTTAAATAAAGTAAAATGTCAAATGGACAACATACTTTTAAAATTAAATTAAAAGAAAAGTGGATTTTCAACTACGTGAAAATGCTTCGGAATCTCAGTATCATGCTCTATACCAAGATCTCAGAGCACCAGATGGCTTCTTATACAAGAGAGAAGATATGTCCTTGATTTCTTCAATGATTTATGTTGGATCTTTAAAGCAACATATCGTTTTTTGCTTCACTCAATGAACCTGAATTTTGAAAATGTAATTTGTGCAACTCTAGAGGCGTTGAGGATCACTTACATTTTTTGGCAGATGCTCTATCTTGGGGGAAATATGTAGATTGGTTAGGGATGTTTGTAGAATATAGAAAATGTTTGTAGAAAATAAATTTGTTTACGTCTGAGTTATGTGTTTTGGCGCTTAAGAGACAAAATAAAAATTTAGATGTTATATAAACAACAATATTTTGCTCTTCATCACACATCTAAATTTTTATTTTGTCTCTTAAGCGCCCAAACACATACTTATACTGATTATGGAGACCAATACAGTTGATAATGTAAATTTGTTTAGGTTTTTTTAAATCGAAAAATAAGTAAGTACGTTGTATAGGCTGGTAGAACAAGTTCCTAGTTATACTTGAAGGTTCAGGACATGACTACGACCAGGTAGATAACCAATGTAATGTTTTGCTTCCACTGTGGTATGCATCTTTAGGGATGAAGCATATTCTTCTTAGACATCCGTGGATGCCTAATCGAATTAATTGAAAGTATTTCTAGATTATCTTAGACATTCGTGGATGCCTAATCGAAGTTAATTGAAAGTATTTCTAGGATTATCTTAGACATTCGTGGATGCCTAATCGAAGTTAATTGAAAGTATTTCTAGGATTATCTTAGACATTCGTAGAGCCTAATCGAAGTTAATTGAAAGTATTTCTAGGATTATCTTAGACATTCGTGGATGCCTAATCGAAGTTAATTGAAAGTATTTCTAGGATTATCTTAGACATTCGTGAATGCCTAATCGAAGTTAATTGAAAGTATTTCTAGGATTATCTTAGACATTCGTAGATGCCTAATCGAAGTTAATTGAAAGTATTTCTAGGATTATCTTAGACATTCGTGGATGCCTAATCGAAGTTAATTGAAAGTATTTCTAGGATGATCTTAGACATTCGTGAATGCCTAATCGAAGTTAATTGAAAGTATTTCTAGGATTATCTTAGACATTCGTGGATGCCTAATCGAAGTTAATTGAAAGTATTTCTAGGATTATCTTAGACATTCTTGGATGCCTAAGTTTATTGAAAGTATTTCTAGGTTTATCCTATACACCTATAGGAAAAAGCACGGGAGTGAGCCTTAATTTAACTTGAGTAACATAAATTTAGCTTAAGCATTAAAGTAACGCCTTGATTGGAAAAGCGTAGTAAAAGAAAGCAATACTCTTTTATTGTAAATTTATAACGTAAAATCCATAACGACTATTTCATTAGCGCAATTTTCGTTGAAAATTCGCTTAAACCTAGTAAATAAAGAAATTGGATAGGGTACCTAAATTCCTTTCCATTTATTCCTTTCTCCTTAGACAGGGGTTAGGTCAGGTTAGGAAGGAGATGTGCTTAATTACTAACCTTCTAGTAAAAAAGTGGGAAGGTTTATATCTATTTGTTTCGCAGACTATTTTAAGAAGAAATACGACAGGAAACTTCTCACACCATTTTTTATTCTTGCACAATTGAAAATCTCTGAAAAGAATGTCCATTGGAGTTAAAATCTAAGCCTGAAATTCGGTTGTGAGTTTTAAGTAACAAATTACTCTTCCACCTGAGTACAATCACTGGATTGTTTCTCTTCAAATTCTTAACAAGATAGTATAACTGTATTATTCCAACACCTAAGTATTTGTATTAAACGACTTTTTTTTATTATTATTTAATATTTTAAAAGCCAATTTATTTTTCCTTTTCCTCATTTATACCGTAGGTATATAGGAAAAGTATTGTGTTTGCAAAAAAATCCTAAACCCGGATGACACCAGAATTATCAGTTTCAAGACTTTTTAAGACCTCTTGAGAAGTTTTCTCAAAAATGTCCGTCTGTATCTGTGTTTCTGTTATCATCGTAGCTCCCAGTGTATTTATGTATTTATTTATAAAACTTGAAACTTTTTTGATCTATAGGTGTAGTTGTGCTATTGGGAAAATATTTTCTATCAGATTAAGATTTGGCACGCATATAGCCATGTATAGGAATAATATATGTGCTAAGTTTCATATCATTATCAGAATTAGTTCAATTGTTATTAAATGACTTGGGTACGTTTTTTTAAAAAAAATATAAAAATTCGAAAAATGAACCAATGAGTTGAAGTTCGGTACTTTACGAAATAAATAAGTAAACGAAGCATCATTTCAATACTTTAAGTATATCCATGATATCTATTGGATCATACAAGTTAAGCAGCATTGATCGTGGTTAGTGCTGTATAGCTGATCACTGGGGACGAGCAAAGCGAGCTCAAAGTAGGGAGAATGATCAGGTACCTTGTACCTGATTTTTTAATTCATAGTGCTTCTTAGTTAGACTATGTTAACTTCATGCCACAACTCTACAAATTACATTAGTCAAACTAAGAAACATAAAAGTAATATTTGATTTTTTTGTAATAATAATTTCTAAATCTGAATATTTGAATAATATTACTCAAATGGGGTTTATCTCGTCAGAAAAACATGTTAATTATTAGTCTCAGCTTGCAACTAAGAATGTGAGTGATTTTCATAGCCTGCTCTCGTCTTTGGTTGGAGGGCTAATTTATAAAACTCGTTTGTTTGTAAAAATTGTTAATTTTTTAATAAATAAATTTTAAAGTGTGTTAGTTTGAAGCTAAACGTTTGTATTTGATCCGGTGTCATAGTGGTAGTGTTGTGGATTACTATGTAGTGTGTCGAAAATACCGTTACCTGAATACATCATTTTCTTATTAAAACATAATAATAATAATAGATTGAATAATGGAATAACTTAGGTACTGTGGATAAATCTGTAGCTTTTACCGCTTTTATACCAATACTAAAGAATGTTCAAAATTTTGTTTGGGATTCATGACAGGTAAGTAAATATAAACTTGTGGTCCTTAATCCTAAATTATTTTTTAAATGGTTTTGGAATTAAAATGGAGGGTAGTATTTTCGTCAACATATTATATAGTTAAGTAGTAGGATGTATTTTACATTTCCTTATTTATACCGTAAATATATATTTAAATAGGAAAAGTACTGTGTTAGCACTAAAGTGATATATAAACCAAAAACGGAAATAAATACGATTTCGGTCAGACCTGGCATGTAGTTCACATTTTTTCCACCAGGGAGTTAGCTTAAATTTTCCAGTGAGCGCAACCATCTTGTTTTTCCCTTGTTAATGTAAACAAACTATATACGGAATATATATACGGTATACATTTTTTAATATTTTGATAAATATTATAAAAATATTTATAAAATTCCATTTCGCTGTCTAGTAGCATAATATACTATTATTTATTACTATCATTATTTTAAGTAAATAATTTATTTTTTTTATAAAAAAAATTTGATCTGTCTGTGAGTGGACACTTTGTTAGCTTCAAGCAATCCTGCGTTTCCTATTGAGTTTTCTCTCGACCAAAGATTCTTACATGTTACATGTTAGATTGCCGGAGTGCCAAAAATGTTTTTTTGGCAGAATAAAAAACAAAGATATTTATAAACATTTGTGGTTATCAATATTATAAATTTAATTATTCTTTTTTATTTAATTTTAAAGGAAACTCTCATCTAATAGTACTAGAGCCCCACTCAGCTTTTGTACTATGATTGGGCAAGGCAATTCGCATCTAAAACGACTGGAGCCTCAGTTAGCTTTATTACTATGACTGGGCAAGGCAACTCCCATCTAAAACGACTAGAGTCTCAGTTAGCTTTTGTACTATGATTGGGCAAGGCAATTCGCATCTAAAACGACTGGAGCCTCAGTTAGCTTTATTACTATGACTGGGCAAGGCAACTCCCATCTAAAACGACTGGAGCCTCAGTTAGCTTTATTACTATGACTGGGCAAGGCAACTCCCATCTAAAACGACTAGAGTCTCAGTTAGCTTTATTACTATGACTGGGCAAGGCAACTCCCATCTAAAACGAATAGAGCCTCAGTTAGCTCTTGTGCCACGATTAGGCAAGGCAACCCTCATCTAAACTTATTTATAAGGTACCATATTTATATATGTTGTTACAAGTTAGGGTGTTCTTTTCAACTTTTCTGTTCTTTTACACTTTTGAACTTCTTTGTTGTCCGAGTACCTCTAATTGTTTGACAAACGCTTAGGCTTAGGCTTTATGCTCCGCCCCACACCGGTGAAAAGACCAGGGGTTTATCTCAGATATGTCGCCTACAACATATATGAATAAGTGGTTCATCTCTTCTTTCTCTACTAAAGCAGAAATATTTCACACGTTTAGATTCTTACACTTCGACATAGTTTCTTATCACATATCGTCAATCATATCACATCTTATACCATATAATATAATTATTATAGTAAATTAAGTGTGAAACCGCTAAAGATAAAAGTAGAAATTATTTCAAAAATATCTTATTTAATTTTAAACATTTTAAGAATTCAATTAAACCAACTGTTCAATCAAATTAAAATAAAATTAAGAGCTAAAAGGAGCTCTTAAGTTGGTATTAAAAAGTTTAAGTGCTTTTTCTTGTGATTTAACAGGTGCCGTCTTCTTTAATTTATTTCATCTAAATTGTTGTTTACTTCTATTTTGGACTTAATAATCTATAGCTAAATTATTCTTTGTAAGTAGTTTAATGTCCCAGTAAAATAAAGTATTACTTTTACCCGCCTCTGTGGTCGGGTTGTATTTAAATTAACATATGATACCACGAAAGTTTGGGGTTCGCATCCTACGTTTTGGTTTCTGGTCATTTATTATGGGTTTTCGACATTATGGTGACAGAGTGGTCGTATGGACTTCAGACTGGTTCAATTCGATTTAGCGTCTCAAAAAATATAAG
>JACMZG010000002.1:40417906-40613805 GCA_018340805.1 Microvelia longipes
AAATAATTTACTTAAAAATAATTAACATTAAATTCAATAAAAAAAATTTTGAAAAGAAAAAATTTATAATGAAATAATATTTTATCTTTGTTTCTTTATTAATATGCCGTTTTTGTATTGATGAATTATTTTCAATAAGATTCAGTTCGAGGTTTATAAAATTCTTTGAAACGCAACCAAATATAACTTAGATAAATTTAGGATGCTTCAATTTAATGCCAAGTATTCAAAACTTTCAGGTAGTAAAAAATACTTGATAGAGCCCTGGAGTCGCCTAGTAGAGTCAGTTTTTAATTAAATGGAATAATTAATTGATAAAAATATTAATTAATTTAATTTTTCAAGTTTGTTTACAATTTAACTTAATTAGTTTACGAAACATTTTTACAACTTAACGTACATATAAACTGTAACAACAAACTCTACGGACTTTGGCGATAATTGGAACTATGTATTTACAACATCTTGGTCAGCTTTTAGATCAGAAACTAATTTATGAAAGGGTTATGTATGTATTTAAATCCGAACAAATAATAATATTTTATTAGTTACATCAAACTTAACATTCATTAAAGTTAGTTAATCATTTAACTAACTTCATTATTTTGTGTTAAAAGTTATTAGAGTATTCAAAAATAAAATAATAAAGACTTTAGTCTTTCTAAAATTTAAAATATGTTTATGTAGAAACAAACTTTTTGGTTTAAAAAAACACACAGTACATTTCATTTGTCTGCCTCTGTGGCCGATATCGTTTAAGCACTCGGTTTTGGGCATCGGAGATCCGGGGTTTGCAGCCCGGGCTATGCTCTAAGTTTGTATGAATAGTATTTGTATTAAAACGATTTCACCATCCTTAATTAATACTTAATGAATAGTGGATACAACCCACCTGAGATGGTTCCCGCAGGGTGTATACCCTTATGGGCCGAAAGGCCCTAAAACGGATATTTTATATTACTCCTTTTAACACTTTTCCTCGCAAGTAACTACGAAAGTAGGTGAAAAAAAGAAAGTTGAATACATTATTTCATTATAAAATATTACAAAATAAAGTGATAGCTAAAAAAATAAAACAACATTCAGCTATATCTTAACTTAACCTAAAAATTACAAATTTTGTGTCATTTTATTTTAATAAACAATAAATCATGAAAACACTTAAAACACTACATAACTGAGAACAATCAAACTTAACCAACTAACAGTAACAAAAACAACGAAGAATACAAAAAAATAAAATAAAATATGGTAAATGAGGATTCACAATACTTAAAGTTTTATTAGGAAGGAATTTAAGTTTTTGGTTAAAAAACATTTAAAAAAATAAATTATAATAAGTAATAATAATAATAATAAAATCTAAAAATAAAAAAAATAAATAAGAAAAGTAATTGAATCAATAAAAAAACCTTAAGTGAATATATAAAAAAAGTCAATTGAATAAATACAAAAATTTAATAACACAGGAAGAAAAATGATAAGGAAATAAATACAGAATAATTAAGTGTGTAGGGTAAAGTTGATTTTAAAGGAATGTATAATACATATACAGATGATGAAAAATTGACAAAATATATGAAAATTTTTTTATGGAAATATTTGTTACTATATTATACATAAAAATGAAATTTTATAAAAAAAAGCAGGGAAATATAGTTTACACAACCTATATCAAGAAGGAATAAAATGTAATATGATAAAGAATATACAAAATAAATAATATAAAGTATAATAATAAATTAATCTTTATGGAATGATTGCAAAGAATGGAATTGTAAATATATATCAATAATATAAACAAGGATAAATGAAGGAAAAAATAAATAAAAATTTATATGGACTATATCATTTATAGAGGAAATATTAACGTCAAGAAAATTTTATTTTTGGGAGTCATTGGAATGAGAAGAGAAACGGGTTGTTTAGAGAGCTGAATAAAAGTTGATTGGACTCAGTAAGGGTAGTTACAGCTATGCCGCTTGTAGCTCATCCGGTAGCTCGTACCTAAAACAGGTCAAAAATTTAAAACAAATTAAAATAGATAATCTAAACAATTATTAGTATATTTAACATAGTAACACATATACGTCCCTCCACTAAACAAAGTATTAAGAATAAGCAGAGCCGGCTTTCGGCAAATACGCCATCTGCAGTGCCGGTCAGTTGAGTGCAGGCGTCTATAGCAGACTATTAAGGTTTGAAGCTTGACTTAAGGGTCGCCATAGAGGTATAATTACTAGAGAGAGCTCAGCCCCGTAGCTAATCAAAAATTGTTGCTATGACCTCTCCAGTAATATATTTCTGTGGAGGTCACCACAATGGGCTTCACGATTTTAACCTTACTGAAAAGTAATAAAATATTTATAGATGCATGTATTTGATCTGTATAAGTTTGACGAAATATTTATAGATACATGTATTTGATCTGCATAAGTTTGACGAAATATTTATATATGCATGTATTTGATCTGTGTGTCTATATAAGTTTGACAAATATTTATAGATGCATGTATTTGATCTGTGTGTCTATATATGTTTGACAAATATTTATAGATGCATGTATTTGATCTGCATAAGTTTGACGAAATATTTATAGATGCATGTATTTGATCTGTCTGTCTTATATATGTTTGACAAATATTTATAGATGTATGTATTTGATCTGTGTGTCTATATAAGTTTGACATCGATGCATGTATTTGATCTGTATGTATGTATAAGTTTGTCAAATATTTTATAGATGCATGCATTTGATCTGTATGTCTGTACAAATTTGAAGAAATATTTATATTCTCAAAAATATAGCTTATAATGTTTGATGTTAAATTAATATCAGTATAATAATTGATATATATTATATACTCTATCATTAGAATAGGCCGCATTGAGGATGATCTTAACGCTAAATTCTAAATAAAACAATTAAACCTAAATCAAACAAAAGTTTTGAAATTTATATATAACCAAGAGCACAAGAGCTTGAGAAATAAAACATGAAAAAAACACTTTTAAACTGAAAAGAAACTGTCATAACATTAATGGTAAGTGACAGAGTAAATAAGAGAATGTTTCACCTACCATTAAATCCAAATATTTTGTCACTATTTTTTTAGGTTTTGGTAGTTATTGGTTAGACATGTCTGTCTACTAGACGTGTGATTGAATGATAGAAAAAACAAATGAATGTAAATACTGGGCTGTCGCTGTCTAGATGTCAGGCGGTGTCACGTCCCCTCCATCTAGAGGAGCAAATTACTTCCAAACCTATTGGTTTTATATTTTTGGAACAATCAGTAAAACTCTTATTACTTTTTTTCTGTCCAATATTTTAATTTTAAAAGATCGGTGAATCGAAGGAAACGTATAATTTCTAGAGGAAATAATTTTCATGAAAATATACCTCCTGTTTTTGTTTGAGCTTTTATTCCTTATACAGAGATTACAGCTTTTATTTTTACGTTGAGTGACATTGCTATCTATGGTACAATGCCATAGCATTAAAAACGAATAATTTATAAAGGAATTTATTATTTTCTACTACAGTTAACAATCTGACAACAAATCGATTTTTTTTAGCTAAAATTGAGGCTTAATAAAATCAGCGAATTCTTCTGCTTTTAACCATTTCACGTTTGTTTATTACAACTTTTAATGAACATCTGTTTATTTCATTTCAATACACTTTAGTTATAATTATAGAGGAATAGAATAAATATACTATCCACTATAGTATTGATAAATAGAAAATAAAGTGGCCAGATTTTAAAAGCCATAGTAAAACAAGAGGCTGAAGGCCTCTTGTTTGAGGCCTTCTCCTTGTTGAAGGCCTTGTTTGCGGCCCTCTCTTGAAGGCCGCTCCGTGGCCCTCGCGTCTCCCTGTGGCCACTTTGCGGCCACCTGGTAGTTTTTCAGTATCGCAGTTTGCCAAATTAATAGCTAACGCAAGTGGCATACTGCCACGATATAAACGAATTTCAAAGGTATTAGTAAAACACGGAATTCGTTTACATTATGTTACATAAGTCACAAATATTTAATAAAAAATACGGTTGGGAAGATTAACAAGATTGAGTTTTGTACAAGTTTCATTTCAATCTGAGAAAACTTTCGAAAATCATCGAGTACCATAGAAAGGCCAAGAAACAAAAATCTCGTTCATACATACATATATTTGTAACGTCATTAACCCGCAATGATGATTCAGTGAAAATTTAAAAAAATCACAAAAATGCTGTTAAAAAGTGTTTTAACCGAGCTGAAATTTTATACACAATATGGTATGGTTAAGAAACATGCAAAGTTATATCGTATTATCAGTATTAGATCCGGTTTTATTAATTTATACATTTTTATTAGTTATTTATTTAATTATTATATTATCAATTTATATCATTGTTTGTGGTTGGTGTGTTTGGTGTGTATATATATATATATATAAATATATATATATTAATATATATATATATATATATATATATATATATATATATATATATATATATATATATATATATATATAACTTTGTTTCAATCACAAACAATACTTTTTCCATAAATTGAAAACGATTACTGCTCTATTGGTCTTTGTTAAGAAACCATTAGAACCTCGTAACTTTTAGATACATGGTTGAAAAATATGTTAAAAAACGAGTTGGGATCTCGATTTGAATTCATGCCAACCAATTTTCAATACATTTTCGGAACCAACCTTTAAAAATTCTTGATTGGCTTTAAATTAATTGTAATCAACGTCCCCTGTCTACACCAACCTTCCCCAAGACTTTTTGAGTCATAAGCCATGGAAACTAACGCCTATATAATTTACTTTAAGGCCCGTATTCAAAGACATCTTCCTAACAATTTTCTAACATTCTCCTTGTTCCTTAAGGAGAATGTTTGGAAAATTTTAGGAAAATGTTAGGAAGATGTCTTTGAATACGGGCCTAAGCCTCTGTACAGCCCGACAACCAAATCCTATTTTATAAATAACTTCCACAATTTTCATCCACATGCATCGCCACAGTTTGAAAATCAAACAAATTACCAACTAAATTATACTGTCCGACTAAAGATAACCGCAAAATTTAAGATAAAAAAGTCCTTTTTCACTGCTCTCATTAAATGACTTTTAAAAATCAGGCAAAGGAAAAAGGGTTTAATTATGAACTAGTTAACACAATACTGGTCCTTCTGACAAGAACCAAACCTTCCCTTATTAAGAAGACTCAGGTACATTGTTTTGTTCCTTTCTGTTGTAATACAGCTAGCTTAATATCACCCTATATAAGACTGTTTTCCCATTTCTCTTAGATAACAACGTCGTTATGATTTTATCATCAACCCTGTTTTTCTTTCTTATTATCATTGTAGTTTTCCCTCAATTTCTTTGTTTGGCTATTTTTTACTTTTTTAAGTAAAAAAATTGGTTTTTATAAGAAAATTTATTTTTGTCATTGTTAGTGTTTTTTTCATTATTTCTTGAACAAATTAAAAACATCTTTCATGCTTATTATGCCCGGGAAAAATATGATTGTTTTGGGTTCGGAGATAGAGAGATGCACAAAGAAATTACGATAAATGTTAATATTTTTTTTGTTTTTCTAAAAATATAACATTATAAACGATGATTGATGATTTAGAACGCGCAATTATTTTATTAAGAAAATTTCATTATCTTTCAATAGAATAATTTATAAACAAAAATAAATATCATTATTGTCTAAAGTATAATAAGCTTATAATCATCAGTCACACAGTTATAATCAGTAGACAGTGTAGGAAAATAGTGTTGAGGAACCAATAAGGTTGGCCTGGTATATAATTATGTGCGTTGTTTAGCTTCTAGAACTAATCTCATTGGCTCCCTCGCATTATTTTTCCAACGCTGTCAACTGATTTATAACCAAGTGTTATAATGTAGTGTAGAACAAGTTTTCTTAATTATTTATAAACTGGTAGTTTTCACACTACATAATTTTTATGACGTCTTAGTTTTAAATTTCATAACCTTTTAAGGGCAAGGTCACAATGACTCCCGATTTAAACCTTCCAGAAAGGTTATGCGAAATATTTTACAGATGCATGAATTAAATTTGTATATTTATATAAATTTAACGTAATATTATATTTGTATGAGTATTTCTTGAAGCAACAGGATGAGAAGGGTGGTAGAGAGGGAACATTAGTAACTTGGACCATTTTATGGTTGATCCCTAAATTCTGTTGTAAAATTGGTTGGAATGTTTTGAAATTAAGATAGATCCATCTATTCACCGAACAATCAGTCCGGTTTAAAATCGAATAAGTTTTTGTTAGTTGTCTGAAATCCCCTAAAAGGCTACATTGACTCTTAGGTTGGCTTATTATAAATAAGCCTTTAAAAAGTTTATATATACTTAATAAATATCAAAACATAATGAGAACTAAAACCTATAAAATGAAACAGGTAAGGTTTATACGTAGTTATCAGTATGTGTAGTCGTAAAGAAGTTATCTACTGGCTATTACTTGCCCTTATCTTATGACCAGTCGTATATGCTTTTATCATCACTGACCACTAAATGAAAATCATGACATTTCCCAGTCTAATAAAAGATGAGATTAAGGGAGAAAAGTTTTATTAATGAAAGTTTTAATATTGCTAATTTTTATCAAGACACTGAGTTTCTTTCTGACTCTTGGTTTATATTTTAACCTTTCCTGATTTATACCATAGGTATATTAGAAAAATATTGTGTTTTTGATTATAAAGAAAAAGTCTTAACAAAGAAGAAAATTTTATAAGCAAACTTAGTTAGTGGCCGTCTTCAGTTCAAAACAATTAAACAGAGTAAAAAATAAGAGTTTGTTTGTAAGGTTTTATCACTGGTGATTGCCTTCAGTTTGAAAGCGTTTTGCTAATTAAGTTTTTTTTCTGTTGAGAGACATTCTTTTACGATAGTTAAAAGAAATTTTACGCTCATTCTCGTGAAAATAACACAATCCACCGAGTCCGGTAGCTCAGTGGTAGAGCGCTCGCCTTTCGACCTGGAGGTCGAGGGGTTCAAATCCAGCCGGGGGAGGATATATTGAGGTTTATCCCTTGTACCGTACACTCGGGAGGTCTTGAATTCAAGGCCGGCCAACCCCAGCCAGGGTTTTACATGGTTCCTTGGCTACTAATACGCAAATGGGTTGGATCTAGTTTCATCTGAGACAAGTCTGAGATCACGTTTCCGTTGTCTCCAGCTCACCACGAAAGTTAATGTTCTGCGGGCTGGGGGAGATGAATGTCGGAAAGATATACTGAGCTTTTGTAATGTCCGAAAACTTAGGTCAGTGAAAGTGGATGGCGGCGACACGGAGTAACGTAAGTTGACTAGGAAACAAAGCTCGTTCTTGAAGACAGGACGTCTCCTAATAGCATGCGGAGACTTTGACTTTCAGGTCAGGGCTATAGAATGGAGTTTGTGGCACGCTGACATCTGGATGCTGGGTTCTCTGTCGGGTGGCGCTGGACTGGCCAGAGCGGTGAACCTAGCTTAGAGTCTGGTGATGCTAGTGGCTAGTGGAAACTGATGATTGGTGAGACTGGGAAGGACGAGGTCAAGTGAGACTAATGTGATCAGAGGAGCTAGTAAGACTAGATGAAACAAGCACACAGTGAACTAGTAGTCGGCGCTAGCTAGGCACACGGTGAATTAGTCGCAGCACTAGCCAGAGGCAGTGAGGGATAGAGTCTGGTTGGCTGGATTGACTGGACACACTGTGAACTGGTTTATATGTGCTACCATGTACGGAGAGGGTGCTTCCTAGATAATTGGATGTGCACAAACTCAGGGGCTTAATGTTGAGTGAGTAATTTTGGGAGTTGAGTAAAAGGAGATGATTGAGCTACGGGTGTTAAAGCATAAAAAAAAAAAAAAATAACACACAATCCGAAATCTCTGGATGAATTAAACTCAAATGAAAAATCAATAGTTAAAGGATGAACAATAAAAAATAACACACAATCCGAAATCTCTGGATGAATTAAACTCAAATGAACTCAATCGTAAAGCATATAAACAATAAAAAATAACACACCATCGAATCTCTGGATGATAAAACTCAAATGAAAACCAATAGTTAAAGCATGAACAATTTCCAAAATTGATGAATCATTTTTTTTAATTATTTAATGAAATGAGACCGATTAAAAGATTAATTATGAAAGTCAGTTTTTACTGAATAGAACACCGTCATGTTTGTTTACGAATTACATTTGGATTTCAATCGGTACAAACGTTAACACAAAAGTATATACATTGTGACAACAAACTAAGTCGAGTTTTCTGTTGAACTCGAAGCAAGAATTAACATTTTTCTCCTCGTTATTAACAATTTGTCCAGGCACTAATAGTCAAAAGAATCTAATATTAGAGTAAATAAATTAAGTTAAATTAATTTCTGAAGAATTCCACTAATTTTTTACTGTATTTAATTTAATAATGAATTCAACTAATCAGAAAATAACTAGCACTGAGTCAAGTCCTTTTTAGGAACATGTCCATGATTTATTTTCAATTATTTTCAGAGTTTCAATACAAAGTTTAGTTGATTCTTTAAAGTTATTTTATTTATAATATAAAAGCTTAGTAAATTCAATAAATTACCCTAATTTATTTCAATTCAATTTTAATTTGATTTAAACGAACCTAATTAAATCTATTTATTTTTAATTTATTTTTAAAAAATGTTAACACTGGGAAAAATCCCCCCAAAAAACAACAAAAAACACCGTAAGTGAAAAAAGCCACGTATTGACACTGGAGTCATTATAAATCCTTTAATTATTCAAATTAACAAGGATTTAATGGAAGGGAATGCGAACATATGGTGAACGAAGGCCTGAAGCCTTTCAATTTGATAAGCGAATTTTCCCGACTCCAATCACCCTTTTGACAAAATGACACTGGGAATGCCTCACACAGTAATTGGGTTCGATCGATTTGCCTAGTGAAATGTTTTTCCAACTTTTATATTTTAGGAATGTTCTTTTTTTTGGTATCTTTATTGTCTCAATATAACATCAATATGACAATTGGCTAAAAATTTAATATTCCTTTACCTATATATTTTATTGATAGAATAAAATGTTTGTTATCCAAGGTAAATAGTTTTGATAAATGCTTGATTTTGTTATGACACAGTTAAGCATTTTAATTACAGTTTACAAACAAAATTAATGGTTTTTGATACCACACAACATATGTACTGCTGCAAGTGGCAACATAAGCTGGCTAAGCAAGGACTTGATAAAAAAAATCAGCTTGGGTAACTTTTAAGTAGAGTAGAGTTTTTTTAAGTCTTGGTTATGGCATCTAGCATTTTAATTTCTAGGTATAATTTTGAGCGTTCTGTTATGTATTTTGGACAGTCAACTATGTATTTTAGTTTTAAACTGCTGTTTTATCGGATTTCACTGAACCTTGATTACATTCATGAATAACAAAATTAGTTTTAACTAATTCTTTTTAAATAGCAGTTTAAACTAAATGGGTGAATACTGACTTATTATAAACCGTAGTTAGTCGTAACTAGGGCTAGGATTTAGTTATAAATAACGAAACACTTTAATTATTAATGGTAATTAATTTTACAATTATTATTTAAATAAACGTCATTTTATGATGAAAAATCGCTAAAACAAGGTTAACTGTCAACGTTTTCTTTAGTTTTGCGTCTTAACTATGAAATAGATTAGCAGTGTCACGTAGATATTACCAAGGAACATATATACATAGCATACTTACAGTATACATATACATACAAACAGATATATATATATATATATATATATATATATATATATATATATATATATATATATAATAATATATATATATATATATATAAACATGGTCTATTGCTTCGACACTTTTTATCTCCCAAGAATCATGCAATAAAGCAACAGTTGTGATAAGTAAATACGTAACTTTTGACAAGTTTACTAATGTCATTAAATAGTTACTAATGTCACTAAACTATAAGAAAATATAGTCCACTTCTTTAAGTATTTCTTGCAAATTAGGATGCTAGTCATCTATTCGGATGTTGATGATCAATTTTAACGATTCTTTTCTACGGTAAATAGGCTTTGGATCAATTTCCTTAAAAAAAACGGATAGAATTTGAATTAGAGAAATCTCTCATATTTATATAAGAAGCAACCAATTTGACAAGTGCGTATCCAATCCTATATCTAATCAATGTCCAAGTAAACGTACTAAATGTATTTAAAATTTTTAAAATATATCGAAATTAAAACATATTTGATTCGAAATTGAAATAGAAAACAAACGAGTTAGGAAGGAAAGTCTAATCTGACTTGTGTAATGGGTTTTTAAAATATAAGTTAACTAAACAAAAAATAAAAATAAGTGTTCCCGGGAAATCTCCTAAAGCTTTCCATAACTTTTATTATAAAAATATTTCAATATCTCTAGACTGCAAATTTTCTTTCATTTTCCCATGAATAGTACGCGATTTATTTATATTTTCCGGATATTTTAACATAACAAAAAAGAGATAAATGTCAGTGCTGGTAAAATAGAACGTCATAAGAAATAAAATTTGATATCTATTCCATTGATACGTAAAATAAATAGCAAGATTTAGAAGTTTATTTAAACGTTTTTGCTTCAGCAACTGCTTAAAAAGTATAAATAAAAGAATTACACCAAAATATGAAAAATTGTTTTTTTCTTACGTAAATGTTTACTTCTATGTGAGTAATTGTTATTTCCTAAAAATCAAGGATCTTAATACTGTTGCATCTTATAATTAACTTTTTTTATCTGCTGATGTTTAGTTAAAATTTATTATAGTCTTAACCCAAACTGTACTAATAAATAAGGATAATTAACCCGTTAGTTCCCGACGTTGATAAGAATTGCAGGTTTCTACCTGATAAATACTAATACATAATCTGAAATTTAAAGTTGCGAAGATTCTACTTTATAAAACGCACTCAATGTCGGTGCTAAATAGAGGTTAGAAGGGGACAGACTAGTTAATAGAATTAACCAGAAGGTAGCGCGGCGTCCCGGCGGGAGTTAATGTGAGACTTGACACGCAGTTAATTTCCCACGTCTTGTTTTGTTAACAATGATAAATAGTCTTCTGTAAAAACAACACAAAAAGGTCCTTTTGTACTCTAAGGACACACTTCTCGGAATTTTTCAACAGAAGTTAAAAAAGACGAAGAAGAGGTTTTAAAAAAAAAACGTTGAATTGAGGTTGTTAAGAAGATGTATGTTGACATGTTAGTAGAGCATACCTGACTTATGTTGACATATTTATAGACTTTTTTTTTATTTATTTATTTTCCATATTTACATTAAAATTATTTAGCAACATAAACAAATTAATAACATTAAACATGACGGTTAAATATATATAGAACTTAAGATTAAATATTTATGAACCATTGACACCGTCAATCAAAAACTGGTGACCATTCTGCTGCTGTGATAAATTACAGGAATCTTTCCACATTTAAGGCAGAGAGCCCTGTTAGCTGACTAAACAGCTAATTTTTCTAAAGAATAATAGATTTTGAAGTTTAGGTTTAAAACCTCCACATTTAGTTCGTCAAAGACTTCATAGGGGGTTGTTCATTTTGATTATAATTTAGGAAGAAATAAATTATAAAAATTTCTAATGGATAATTGTTTTTTTTGTTATAGGTACAATGGTTTAGGTTCAATATCTATACCTTCATCTTATTTGCAATTAATCTTCTCTAATAACGAGAACTTCGAAAGAACTCTTCTAAAAAGATAATTTTTCGATATTAAAGGTAAGATATTTAATATAATTTATAAAATTAAATAAAATATCTCCTAAACATACATAGTTACATGTATAGGTTATTTAAAAAGATCTTGAAAAATCGAAAAATAGTCCAATTAAGTTAAAGTTGAAATTACTAAGTCTTAATTATTATTTCGTTAACTTGAAACTAAACTCTCTGGTGACCTCATGGTCCTTTCGGTGGTGGTTGCCAAATTTATCAAGGATGATAAATTAAATGTTTTAGTAAAATTTATGTCATATATTTTTCCATTGAGTAGTTTCTTAAGACTACTTATAACCATAATTAATACAATACAAATAGATGTAAAACTTACCGCGGAGGAGTGTCACTCTCTTCAAGACGTTCCAGACTCCTTAAAAGCCTTTCTAATAGTACACCACCAGCAGAAGAGCGTCTCCTGCGACCCCTACAAAAATACATTTCAATCATCAATAGAAACATTTGCACAAGACAAGCTTATCATTAATGGTAACTTATAAACCTCTCCGCTAAAACATGCTTTATTCAAAAACCCTACAAGTTTTTGCGCAACTGAGTCATAATTAACAAATGATAATCAAAAAGGTTGTATTTATCGCAAGTTGATGAAGCAATTGAAGAATCAACTAGCGTCGATACTTGCTGTTGGATATGAATATCCCTGGAATGACCACGACAAACCCTTTGAAGATCTTCAGAGGGCTTCGTCTTGCTCATTAAGACTAGAAATTATTCACTGATATAACATTATTAGTTGAGAGCTCGAGTAGAGTGTTGCCCCTCTTGCTGATGATCGCTTTATGCCGAAACCTGATTCTTCAATTGCTTCATCAACTTGCGGTAATAATCAACCTTTTTAGTTAATTTTAAATGAAAAACATTTGAAATATAAACTTTTTACTGCACCAACACAATAAATGCAACTTCAGTTCTTAGAGGGCGAAAAACTTTGATTTTTGACCTTTCAACTACAACGAATATTCACTCGTAATAAGTTAGGTTACTTTTAAATTTAAAATTTATACGGTAGCCCAGGTAGGATTGTAAGTTTGACATAAAAATTTAAGGATTAAACTTTCAAGACTTATTTTATATCCTTCATTCATCGTAATAATGTAAAGGTCTATTTAACTTGACCTCCAAAGGTAAAATGTCCCCTAAAGTTTAAAACTACTTAAGCTTAAAATTGTTAATATTTAAAACATTTTCAAAACACAAACTTCTGTAACAATAATGTTAAAGTACAGTTGTTTAATTAGCAGTAGTAGTTAAATTAATTAGTAGTTGATTTCCAAGAGTAAATAGTTAGTATAATACATAGCATGGTATAGTAAGGATCATATAACCTGTGAAACTGAGAAAGGCAATTTCAATTTCTATGTTAAACTTTATAATTTAAATACAATATTTTTACTTCACAACTTTTAGGATAAACGAAAAGTTTTCTGTTAATTGTCGTTATCTTTAAACTAACGATTGTTGAGACACAAAACAGAAGAAAAGTTAAGGAACTAATTAAATATTTAACAATGTGATATACATGTGACATTATATTTAACGCAACCGTAGAGTCAAAATAGTATATTATGTTACAAGACTGGGAAGAAGAACTTTATTTTACCGTGCCGACTATATTACTGTCGTGCGAAGTGAGATAGCATAGCCATTCCCAGTCGTGTAGCATATGCTATTTTTTTCGAGCGTAGTAATAGTAAACAACTATTTGCATGAAAAACAGTATAATGGAGCAAGATAAAAAATAGCCATCCCAGTCGTGTAAGCATATGCTATTTTTTCCGAGCGTAGTAATAGTAAACAACTATTTGCATGAAAAACAGTATAATGGTGCAAAGATAAAATAGCCATTCCCAGTCGTGTAGCATATGCTATTTTTTTCCGAGCGTAGTAATAGTAAACAACTATTTGCATGAAAACAGTATAATGGAGCAAAGATAAAAATAGCCATTCCCAGTCGTGTAGCATATGCTATTTTTTCCGAGCGTAGTAATAGTAAACAACTATTTGCATGAAAAACAGTATAATGGTGCAAAGATAAAAATAGCCATTCCCAGTCGTGTAGCATATGCTATTTTTTCCGAGCGTAGTAATAGTAAACAACTATTTGCATGAAAAACAGTATAATGGAGCAAAGATAAAAATAGCCATTCCCAGTCGTGTAGCATATGCTATTTTTTCCGAGCGTAGTAATAGTAAACAACTATTTGCATGAAAAACAGTATATGGAGCAAAGATAAAAATAGCCATTCCCAGTCGTGTAGATATGCTATTTTTCCGAGCGTAGTAATAGTAAACAACTATTTGCATGAAAAACAGTATAATGGAGCAAAGATAAAATAGCCATTCCCAGTCTGTAGCATGCTATTTTTTCCGAGCGTAGTAATAGTAAACAACTATTTGCATGAAAAACAGTATAATGGAGCAAAGATAAAAATAGCCATTCCCAGTCGTGTAGCATATGCTATTTTTTCCGAGCGTAGTAATAGTAAACAACTATTTGCATGAAAAACAGTATAATGGAGCAAAGATAAAAATAGCCATTCCCAGTCGTGTAGCATATGCTATTTTTTCGAGCGTAGTAATAGTAAACAACTATTTGCATGAAAAACAGTATAATGGAGCAAAGATAAAATAGCCATTCCAGTCGTGTAGCATATGCTATTTTTTTCGAGAGTAGTAATAGTAAACAACCATGAAAACAGTAATGGAGCAAAGATAGCCAAGTCGTGTAGCATATGCTATTTTTTCGAGCGTAGTAATAGTAAACAACTATTTGCATGAAAACCAGGATAATGTATACAAATTAGCCAGTACACTTCTTCCGATCGCTTCTTTGGCCAAAAGTTTCGATTCTGGTGGCGTATTATCAATGTATAAATGAAAATAATTATCATGTCTGTTTAACAATCCATGATTATTAACACTTGATAATAAATAATTAACTCACTTTCCTAAAAAAACAAAACTTTATAAACAAAAACGTTTATTTTTTTTTTAAATAAGTTAGAAAAACAGGGAAGGTATGGTATTATATCCTTGCTGTAAACTACTAGCGCCCATCTAGTGGGCATTTTAGGAACATCACTAGCGGCAGTTTCGTAGTTTTTTACAGTCGCCGATAGCAAAAAACTACAAAACTGTCGCAGATGGTAAAAAACGCATTTAATCTAATTTTTGAGGATTTAATGTGCCTACTTTACAGCCGCCCGAAAAATAAATTAGATTTCTCAGTTTTGTCCCGAAAAAAAATTTTTAGTGATATGAGAATTAGTATTTAGGAGAAAATGGATTAAAGAATATACTCATAACACCTTTCTACAAACCGTGACACTAATTTCCTAGAACAAAATTATAAGATAATTTAAAATTACCTTAAATTTTATTAATTTAAGATAATTGCTATATTTTATTCGATAATTTGCTAAAATCTTAACCGATTTAGATCGTTAAGCCTCAAGACCAAGCATAATATTTTAAAAATAAACATTATTAAGTTATTTTACGATTTTGTTAATCTTTATTAAAAATCATTTTTAACAACATGATAACTTGGAAGTTGACTTAATGGAGGTATTTTAAGCATCGTTTTAATATTTTTTGTAAGACGTTCTCGATTTAGAGAAACTATGTATGTCAACTCATGAATAATAATTTTCCAGAATACTTTCTTATTTTTTATACATTTTTTTAATTTAAAATAAATTTTATATAAAACAGTTGTTTTTGAACCAATTGCATTAAAAAAAATAAAGCAAATAATAAAAAATGTCTAAAAAAAAAAATAAAAAATCTTATAATATTATCTTCAGGCATTATACATTAAATTTTATCTCATATTTAATTTATACCCAGTAGGCATTGTAACAATAAAATAATTTAGCAAGTATAAAGATTAAAGGATAGAGGGTTTTACTTGTGTAGTATATAAGATACATGGTTTTAGTATTCATGTTGCATACTATGTAGACGTAACTATATAGTAAAACATATTTTATTTTTCTTCTTTTTAGATGCCCTAATTTAAGATAGAGCAATTTTCCAAGAGATAAACTGTTTGAGAATTTTCGAGTGTTTTTTAACATTGAGGGAAAAGCTTCTTTCTTTATGCGTAACATGGTAAAGACCGCAAAAATGTATGCTTAAAAAACCGCGAAGTGTTTACACCTGTAAATTTTACAGGTGTATTTGCTTCAAGACAGAAATTACGTATAAATTAAGAGCATGCTTTTATCATTAATGGCTCTATGTTATCATATGGCTCTATGTTTATCATTAATCTTTGAGAGGCAAAATAACCATATTGCTAAGCAATTTTCAGCGAAGTTAGAGAAATATTAAGACCATAATTAATGTCTACAGCAATAAAATTGGATTAAATCTGGTAAAATACTTGTGTATTTTATAAGTGAGGCATTGATGATCTGCTAAGGTTAAAAACTGGCATCAAGTAGACTTTAAGACTTAGGTTTCATTTCAAAACACTAAGAACCTCAGTTTACAAGTTGCAATGATAATTTTGGTTTAAAGATGAATTTTAAAAAGGTTCCTAATAATTTTTGGAAAAATCAGTTATTCTTTCTAAAGAAATTTTCTTCAATCTTTAAATCCATCGCCAAGGAAATCAATCGCTCTTTTCTGCTTTCATTAGTAAAATGAAAAGTAAAATATTTTTCTGCAGGAAATGTATTTTACTGCCAATATAAATAATGTTTATAAATTTTGAAACAAAAAAATCAATACTACATACCTAGATGTTATATAAATTAATTTTAAAGGAAAACTAACGTAATAACTATAATCAAATTAAGCACCATTACAGGTTTAAATTCTGTCTTAATTAAAGACAGGATTACCAATCAATTAGAGGCCGTCTCAATTATGACTAGTCCTTTCCACAGGACACCTGAAAGGCTAGAGAAGGAGGGGGGGCAGAGTATCCTAATGGTGTCTCGAAACGTAAAAAGACCAGAGAGAAAATTTAAACGATTCCGGACAGTTTTTAGACAGTTATTTAGACGTTTTAACAACTTCTTTCAGATGTCCAAGTTTATTTTAAATTCATTAAATATAGAAAAATAACGAACAGTTAGATTTTTTTTTCCAAAAAAATATAATAGGATTTTTAAACAAACAGGAGCAGCAAAAGGTTATTCTGTTGAATTATTTAGGTTCTTTAAACTTGACACCTTAAGGAAAGGAAATTGCACCATCGTTATTATACATCAGTACATAGCAGATGTTTGAACTTTTAAACACACACAGTGTATATATATATATATATATATATAATATATATATATATATATATATATATATATATATATATAATGCCCGTATAATGCCGTCATCAGGGATAACCCTGCGGGAACCACCTCGGGTGGTAGTAGCAACCGTTACGCTCAAAGTGAATTCTAAAGTTGGCGATAATTTACCTAAACAATAATCTTCTATAAACTGAGAGCGTAACCTAGGATGCGAACCCCAGACATCCATGGGTGTCTAAGGTCAGTGTAAAGACTAACGCCTTAACGACCTCAGCCACGGAGGCGGCTATATATGTATATATATATATATAATATATATATATATATATATATATATATATATATATATATATATATATATATATATATATATATATATATATATATATATATTTATTTATTTATTTATTTATTTATAAGTATTATACAAAGGTTTAATGTCATTGTTTTTATTATACTTATTTTGTTAAAGTGCCTTTTTGTAAGTTTACTAACGTAATACAACAATTGAACAAAACAAAGTGTAATAAAAATAAATAAAAAACATTTGAACTTTTACCTATAGAATTATTATGACAGTAAGTTTTCTCATAAAAATGTTATAATAAATATATTAGGTGGGTAAAAAATCAATTTTATATTTTAAAACTTGATTTAATGTTTACAAAAGACATCGAAGAAACGTGACTTAAATTTCAAAGTGCATTAAGTATGAGAGTGGGTAGCTGCGGTTAAGTCCTAGCTTCTTAAAAAAAATATCCAGCAGAGGTTTTTTTCTAAGGAAAAGGGTCTTTAAAATCTTTCTTTAATGTTTTATTGGACTTTTATAAAGTTTAATACACATTATAGAATTTTTACCTTAATTTCTAAGTCTAACTGCATTTTAGAGTTTCTTTAAAAAGGGCATATTAAAATAAGAACTATTTGTAATGATAAATATTTAGCTATTTATGGTAAATCTAAAAGTTTTCGGCAATTGGCGCCATATTTGAGTAAAATGACAGTAGGATTGCCAACACCTTATTACAAACAAACAAAATGAAATACTTGGCAACAATGAATAATAATTTCTTTATTTAAAATATAAATAAACGAGTTTAAAACTAAGCCGATAGAATTTATAATCTGATTCAATTAGAGGTTTTATAGGTTTTTTTAATTAAATCAATTTTTTCATGTTAGATTAAAATCCGGCATTTGCGTTATTGCAAGAATAAATAGAGAATTTATAATGTTATCAGCCTATACCGAATCCATAAAAAAAGTCAGGTATAACCTCTGTATACGTTTGGTTTCTGTACATCAAATTGAATCAGTTTAAATATTTCTAATATTTTGGTTTAAAACAAATATTTTATTTAAACGACATTAATCTCTAGAAGTTAGTTAAATCATTAGTCATACCTAACTTCAACAGTAAAAGGTAACGTAACGTTTATATCTCTATGACGTCCCTCTTCACTAGGGAAATTTAATTTTGACATAGTTGGTTGCAGTGCGTGCCCGCCATGAATTATTGGCGGAAATTAATAAGAGCCCAGACATCTCGCGCAATCCGTGTGCTGAAAATTTTGGTAGGGTTGGTCAATTATGCAAGTTTTTTTTAAATTAAAAAAATGTTTGATACTTTTTACGACTCATAACATATTTTATTTCATTTGAATAACTTACTTAAGTGATTGCCACGAATTGGGTTTATTGAAGTAATTTTATAGAGTCAAATAAGCGAACAATTGAATCTGTTTCCTTTCAGTAAAAGTGCTTACTTACATCATATAATTGTGCGAGAGACACCTAGGAAATGTAACAAGGAAAATGCACTGCTAAATCTAGTAACTGTTCCATCATTCGTCATTCGTCATCACTGATGGCTCGACATTATGTCATGTCCCACTCTGTTTCGTTACGTATAACTCATCAGGGCGCCGACAGAGCCTGAACTTGTGTCAACTATTCATGTTTTGCAATATATATCATATAATTTGGTAGTATCAAAAGATATATGTTGTTTGCCAAGCATGATGGCGGTAAGAGAGCACCGCTCGTCACTGGTAAATACTTCATGTTATATTCTTCGGAATTTTAATTGAAGGTCAGAGTGAGTTTAGGCTTTGTCGACGCCCTGATGAGTTAGAAATAACGAAACAGAGTGGGACATGACATTATGTCTATCCATCAATGATGACAAATGTCGAATAGAGAAACATTTCCCAGATGTAGCATTGCATTTAGCTTGTTATATTTTAAAGGTGTCTCTCGCACAATTATATTGTGTCAATTATTCATGTTTGCAAAACTCGATAGTATCAAATGATACTACATACTTATCTAAGTAAAAGAGTACAATAAAAGTTACAGAAGTGTATACAAATAAAAAAGAGTAAATAGTCAGTAAACTTATCGACAAATTACTCATATGTAAGTATGAGGAAATATAGTGTCAGCTAAATTACCCTAATACGTATTTCGCTCTTAACAAAAAAAGTAGGTAATTAAAAAATAACATGAGTGGATTAGGATTCATCCAGGCTTGCAACAACTTCAAGTATTCCTGTCAAACTAACTTAACTGAAGAAAATGTCGACTTACAGTTTAGCGGGGTCTGCACTGCCGTAACCGTATGGAATGGATTTCATGCTGCCTTTCAACTTCTGGAGAGCCACCAGGGTCTCCAGCTCGGCAAGCCTCTGGTCTGAAACGCGCTTCTGTCTGTAAACAAACAAACAATAAGTTAGATATAGAAGAAAACAAAAGATAGTAAGGAATAAAATATCGAGCCACGTTTCGTCTACGCTACGAAGTGGCCGATGGATAAAGCGGATAGGCCCCTAGCCTAAAATTAAAAAAGGGGCCTACGTCCCTTTTTATTAATTCTAATTATTGAATTAAGAATAAATTTGGTTAATCTATTACACTTCATGTGAGTAAAAGGGGTACGTTGGCGTGAAATTTCAACTCGATGGATCAAATTTTCAAAATACACTTCACTTATGGATCAGACAGCTTGGTAAAAACTAGATAGAACGTCTTTAAACGCCGATTCATCGATGAAAAATCAGTTTTCGATTTTTAGGATGAACACAATAATTTTTCTATGAAAGTAGGCTAGGAAAAGTAAAAATTAGCACGAATGAATGAAAGTCACATTTGTGTATTATTAATTAATTAATTTATAATAAAATTTAAAATATTAATTATTGAGACTAAATGCTAAAAGCACATTCATTAGAATAGGGTTTAATTTCTTTTGATTTCTTTTACTGGTATTTTTGAAATTTCCATTTTATTTTTACAAATCTTCATAATAAATCTAGGAATTTCGCGAATCAGAAATCAACTAGCTATGATAAAATTTATTTGAAGGGGAACAATAAATCATCAGTTTAAATTCATTCCCAAAATCAACCTCTAAAAGACAAGAAAAGCCAATGGGAACCCAAGGGTTTATAACAAGAATTTTCTCCTTTTTAGTTATCCTACCCGACTCTCTAATTTACAACGTCTAATTTAATACTGATCAATGATTTTGAAGTATAAACATCATTTTGATTTATCTGAGTAACAGAGATAAACATAATTAATATTGAAAGTGAAAACCTTTATTAGAACTTCTTTGATAGATAGTTGGTTGAATTGGTTTCGAAATTATGTAAAAGAAATAATTATATGAGTTTGTTAATAATCTCATTATAAGAAAGAATAAAACCTTTGGTATACGAAATAAATAAATATTTATTTATATAATTTCCAATTACTAAATTACCCTAGTATGAATTACCATTTTATATATTTTAATTTAAAATAATAAAACTACACTAAAAACTTTCTTTAAACATATAAGGCTTTAATTCTCTAAACTTTCTTACCTTAAAATTTGAAGCTCAATTTCAATCAAGCTCAATCAAAAGCCTGCTTATTTTTTAAGCTCATTTAACCTTATATTTTAACAATTGCTAATATGAAAAAAAACTAGAATTATTGGTATAATGTTGACAATTTACTTATCATTGTTCTAAACTTAAAGTAAAAATTTAGCTGTCTTAAATGGAAGATTGATTACTTAAGGGACAAAATAATGGAAGAGAAAAAGTTAAGTCAATCTAAGTTAACAAAGAAGATACGTTTTCTAACAGTTTATAGAACAAGAAAAAGTTTCTTAAATTGCTTTAGAAACAAAAGAGTCGGATAAAAATTACGTCTGAACGGACTTGAAGGAATTAAAAAATTGACGAGTATTTAAATTCATCTCAAGGGGTACAGCTAAGCTCTCCCTGGGGAACTAAGTATTATCAATACTTCTTGTAGGTGAAAAGTTTTCATTTAATCTGCAGCACTTAATGACGAAATTTTCTCGGAAGTTAAGATAATCAAAATTGCCTTTAGATAAAATGATTTCTTTTAATTTTAAAGCCCTACAATATTAAGGTGGAAGCAATAAATGTGCGTAACTTCTGTTAATTTAAAACAGAGTTTACCGTTGTTTCTTTAAAGGTCAGTTTTAGTCTCAACACGTATAGGAACTCATAATGTGAACACCAATGAGTCGGGGGAAATTTTACGTCTAAAGGGTTTATCGTAGGATTTCACAAGTATTTCGGAATAGAATAATTTAATTTTGTGTTCTTTTTCAGAAAATAAAATTAGAGAATTAGAGGGAATGCCCTCTGCTCCAAAGGATTCCAGCAAAGCTCTTTAGACATGGATTAAGAGTATATAATTTCAAAAATAAATTGTTTTCCTGATCAGTGAATAAGGTAAGGCATTTTTCAATTCAAGTTATGGCAAGGGGGCGGTATAAATTCAAAATAAGAATTCATCAAAAATTGTCGTCTTTAATTTGAACTAAATAAAATAATTTTTTTAAAGCAATAGACGAGGTTTTGCTTCATCGGTGAATCAAAAGAAACTGACGGCAAAAGACCCTATCTCTCAACCCACTCTCTAAAGTGCTATACCCTAGCTTTCTCTAGAGTTATAGACCATTTCAATCCAAATATCTAAATTCGTTGTTCTCGACTCCCCTCGAGAACAACGAATTTAGATATGATCAAAAATGTTTGATCATATAAAATTTTGTTTTAAACATTTTATTTAGATATAATATTGAACGTACAGCCGCTTCCGTGGTCGAGGTCGATAGAAGTCAGTATTTACACTGACCTTTGACACCACGGAGGTCTAAGATTCGCATCCCGGGAAACGCTCTTAGTTTATATAACATTAATATTTAATAACATTATAGCTAAGTCTATAGTATACTTAGAGCATAACGGCTGCCACTACAACCTGAAGAGGTTCCCCCAGTGATTATTCCTAATGAGCCAAAGGGACCTTAACGGGCATTATTATTTTTTGTTATTATCATTATCATTATTATTGTTAACATTGACCGAATATAAATAATATAATAATAGTATTATTAATAATTATTATTATATCCTGGAAATTATTATTTATTTTGCGGTGTAAATTGTAGTTAATGCTATTGTCCATTCCTGTATGTACTAACTGTAAAAATGTTCTGATATTAACAAATTAATAATTTCAAACAACTAAATTTACAGCTGTATTATACATAACTCTACATAATTGAGCAAAAGTCACCATGGAAATGTAACAAACGAACTGCTTGTTTCATTTTCTAGGTGTCTCTAGCCTAATTATATAGTGTTTGTTTTTTTTACTGATTTATTGTAATACGCAGAATAAGGACCAGAAGGTCCTCCATTCATATTTTGCAAACTCGGTAGTATCAAATTATGTATAATACATATCTCATGAGAATCAAGGAACTATATGAAGAGAATACTCAAAACACATAGGATGAACTCGCCTTATTCAAACATAATCAAGCGTGAAACTGACACCTCACTGAACTGCATTTCTAGACAATTAATCAATTCCTCTTTGCGCTAATTATGGATATTATGTATAGTAATTATTATTATGTATAGCTTGTTTTTATTGTTTTTGCGTCTTATGTGCGTTACCATAAAATAATATATATATATATATATATATTATATATATATATATATATTATATATATATATATATATATATATATATATTATATATATCGAATAAATAAATTGGTTTTGGTGCAACGTGATCGACGAAGAGTTAGTGTTTAGTTTATATAAAACAACGCTCATAAAAAATAAATACACAGAAAATTGATCCTGTGATAAAAGGACCTAATAATTATTGCATATTTTTAAATAGAATACAAAACCAATGTTAGTACCTAATACACATAAAACAAAATGCTATTATGATGTGCATAATAAAAACCTTATAAATAAATAAATATATATTTGTTCAGTAATGGCCTTTACATAAAGGAATTAGAACAACATTATATACATATATACTTAACAACTCAACTAATAAGATCTAAACCTTAACTAACTATATTAAGCACATGGTTAAGTATATTGCCATGTATCAAACCAATAAGTATATAACCGAATACACTTCGCTTTTACGTATTTTAGAAACATAATAAATCAAAATGTTCTATTTATCGTATAAAACTGTGTATGAGAATCTCGTATGAAATATACTGCACAATACCCTCCATACGTCTCAACATAAAAGCTTTAGATAAAGAAACCATTCTTAACTATATGATTGACACTATTATACGGCATATCAATCAATATTGCAGAAAAATAGAGCTGTCCGACTAAGTTATTTTTCCGTATATTTTTTCAGTAATTTTTCTTTCATTGTTGAATAATTTTATAAGGTTAATTTTATTTTATTTGATAAGTGTTTACTTACTTAAAATAGTTAAAATGAAATAGTTATTTTTTTATACTGTGAAGTATGCTTTAAAAAATCAAACTACTAAAGTAAAGTAGACACTTAAATATCCATTAAAATTATGAAATAACTAAACAAGATGAAAGAAGTAAAACAAGAGTATAGATAGCAAAACTTTTGACCGCACTAACAGCGTCGTCGTGGGTGTAACAGTGTTGTTTTGTATCAGGTTTTCGTAATTATACGTCGTCGTGGGTGCCACAGTGTTGTTTTGTATTAGGTTTTGCGTAATTATACGTCGTCGTGGGTGCCACAGTATTGTTTTGTATTAGGTTTTCGTAATTATACGTCGTCGTGGGTGCCACAGTGTTGTTTTGTATTAGGTTTTCGTAATTATACGTCGTCGTGGGTACCACAGTGTTGTTTTGTATAAGGTTTTCGTAATTATACGTCGTCGTAGGTGCCACAGTGTTGTTTTGTATTAGGTTTTCGTAATTATACGATAGTTCCGTATGTAACTATACTAGAGTTTTCTAATCTACCCTATAGTATTTGAAAGTGTTATAATGTCCTAATATTAACGAATTTTCCCATGTATCAGTCAAAAATCGATATTTCTTTACATAAAATTATTAATCTCAGAGGATAAAATTAACACTAATGATAATACTTTTTTATCTTTGGCATTCCGTTAATCTAATAAGTTTTTATTTTGTAGTGGATTTCGAAATTTTACTGCGTCATTATTGGGTTTAATGATCTTACATAAATACGTCATAAAGATAGTGTTCTGCACTTTTATATTATTGTTATAAATAAATAAATAAATAACCATTTATTGCACATCACACAAATAATTACTTACAATAATAAATTATTACAAATATACATTATTACTATTTTAACTTACATACTAGTTTTATAAATTTCCCCTAAATAATTCCTGTGCAATTCGGCTTTATGCCGTGGTGCCTCTTATGAGGTAGAAAAGTGTTAGATACTCCTAATAAAATATAAACATAGTACAACATAACTTGAATTAATCTGCATGCTATAATTAAAAAAAAATGTTTGATTAATTATATTAATTTTTAATAATACTTTTAATAATATAATTGTTGTCTGTTTTCAAATTGAATTATTAACATTCCATCTTTATTTAATATTGCTTATTTTTACTTTATAGATTGTTACTTAAATGTAAAATTATGAAAATACTTTTGCTATTATGTTATTATCTAGGTATTTTTATTGTTTAATATATTATATTATTGTTATAATCCATATAATAATTACATACAATTTCTAATTTACAAAAAGCGTAAGTTACACTGATCTCTATTTTTTTCATATAAGTATTGCAAAAAGAGCTTCCAAAAAGAAACTCTTGTAACAGGAGGCTCTTTGTCACTAATAAGTTAGTGCTTTCTTATTTAATTTCTTATTTAGTTCAATTTAATATTTATAAAAGAAAAAAAGATGAAATATAAATTCAAAAAATATAAATATTTTACAAAAAAATGAATAATAAATAAATATAAATTAAAACTAGTCATAAAAAAAAAATTATCATAATAATCATTCATAAGGCTAGAAAAAATGATATTTGGTATAATATATAATAATAATTTAATTGACATTAAATTATTGAAATGATATTAAGTTTCATTCCGATCACTGAAAAGCGTTTAATAGTTATCATGAGACAAAAAAATGCATACACACAATATATATATATAATATAATATATATATATATATATATATATATATGCATATATATATATATATATATATATATATATATATATATATATATATATATATATATATATATATATATATATATATATGCATATATGCATATATATACCCTAAATCAGTGAGCCCCTTTTTTAACCTCCTCCTTCATGACCCCAATATCATAAGCTTATTTTTCTTTGGACTTTGCTATGCAAATAAAGTCTTAAAAAAATAAGGAAGAATCACAATAATATTTTTAGACGTTTAGATTTGGGTTACCACTTAGAGTTTCAGATTCTATTTTATTATAATATAAAATCAATATTTTTGTTTATTTTGAAATACGCTTTGGTGGAAAGATGTGCTACAAATATTATCCATACTCCATGAGATTTATTTCTCACTTCTTACAACTCCTAAAATAATATTGGAAAAAAAGAATATATCAATGGAAAACAAATTTGATTTTTTTCCTTAACTTACTACATCACATGTTTTATACCAATCAACCATTCAACATATAAATCTATAAAAATAGATGGGTGAAAAGGAAATTCCTAATCAAAACGGGATAAATCGATTTCAAAACAGTAAACTCACTGAAATAAACCATGCTTAAAGCTTACATATGTTGTGACGTAGCTATTTAGTTTGTACAGTTCATTTTTGATTTAAAACTATTTTTTAATTTTTATTAAATTACAGATACCAATTTAGGACTTTTATTTTCGAAAAATTTTATTTTTAGTAAGTCTTTCGCAAAAAAAATGTGACAAGCATTTCAGATAAATACTGTTCAGAGACATCAATTAATATTGTAAATTAAAATAGTAATATAAAAGATAATGAAATATAAATATTTAAATAGTTATAAAAATGATTTTAAAATCGTTCTAAAGCATAACTAACTTAATAATAAGCACGTATAATTGAATGAAATACTAGTAGTAGAGGGCGAGAGTGGGGGAACCAACACTAAGAGGACGGGAACTACGGGGCAAGAAGACAATTTTGAGACCTTTTTCACAAGATCTTTTAGGATTATTTAATTTAAAGGTTAATTATTCAGCAAACGATTCAAAATTTTATAAAACACGAAAACTGATCAGATCGATTTGAAATTTAGCACGCATGTTAAGAATAAAAAATGTACTAAGTTTTATCTTATCTTATTATTTTATATCGAATAACATGTTTACTTTAAAAAAATGTTAAAAATGGGAAACTATCTAATTTAGTTGAAATTCGGTGCGAGTTTTATAACCTATTGTTTTTATTAACCTAAAATAAATTATTAGAAATTTTTTGTAAATATTATATTAATAATAAAAATATTTTAAAAAAAAGTAATCAATAAATTATGTATGAATAAACTTATGGTATCGATTACATACGATTATCTGTTCCAGGCAGTACATTTTTCCTCTACTCATGGCCAGACAAAAACCTCTTCAACTTGTAACTATGGTACTCATAACGTTTGTTTTTCCTTAACAAAATCGTTACTTTAAGAGTAATGAAAGCTAAAAAAAGATGTTATTACCACTTGACTTTGATTTAATTTTATGTAGCCTAGGGTTTGATAAATTGAATTTTTTAGCGATTCTATAAGAAAATTACACTTTTTTAAGAATACTTGAGTACTAAGATATACTTAAACTGTTTGGTTTAATAAAAGTTTAAAAAGGCGTTTACATTTTGAAATAATATAAATTTAGCTAAGGACCTAGAAACGAGCTTTATTGGAACCAGAAAATATAAATTTTATATTATAAAAACCCTGATTTAGTAATCAAATTATTTCATTGTTAGAATTTAAAGAGAAATTTAACACATTAGTATATTTTAATATTTCTATCAACCTTTAAGAACTATTTTAATCTATTTTAGCCAAAAAATTCATTATCAATTTCGAAAAATCATAAAACACGAAAACATGATGAGATCTAATTGAAATTTGGTACGCATGTAGTTATGTATAATACTATCATATGTGCCAAGTATTATCTCATTATCAGCATTAGTTTAATTTTTATCGGATGGTTTATATACGTTTTTTTTTTAAATGTAAAAAATCGGAAAATAATCTAATTAAGTTAAAATTCGGTACTAGTGTACCACTTGACTTAATAATAATATAATTTTTGGTGGATCATAAAAGTTAAGCAGCATCGAGCGCGTTCAGTGCCTGGTTAAATGACCACTGGGAATAAATGAATGTATTTACCATCTGAGGACGAGCGATGCTAGTCCGAAGTAGTGTTACAGTATAAATTTAACGCTTTGTACTTGTGAGGACAAGTCGCTTGTCCGCTTCGCTTCTGAGGAGCGAAGCGATTCCGAAGCTGGGAGGATCTTATGCGAATCTGATGTAATGAGAAAAAGTTCCTAGGTACCCCGTACCCGATTTTTTAATATTATAAGCATGTTTCAGGATTATTTTGCCTGTTAAACAAGTTAAATTTAGTATATAATAAGCAGAATAAGGAGGACTATAAAGATAAAGCCCATGAGCACTTATAATGACGATAAAATTTTGTAACATCAAGTTTATTTAAAATTATTATATTCTTTCTCCTTTCTAAGTATATAAAATATTTTTCTTATACGCTAAATAAATAATACATATTATTAAATATATTTATAAGGTGTTAATATATGAGCTATGAAATAATAACCTAAGTATAACCATAAAATCTATAATATATCTTCTTTTCTATTAGATAAAAATGGTCACAATACGATGTAAAAACTTTTATAGTATTATTTTTTTTTATAAAATAATATAACAGCTTATTATAATAAGGTAGATAAGTTTTCTATATTTTTTGCAAGTATTTAACTTTAACTTAAAAGTATAATAAAATTGCAAGCAGGAAAACAAATTATTCAGTATGAAGTTAAAAAATAAGTGTGTAATAGTATAAATCATAAATAAAAAAAGCTTGATAGCAAGTTAATTAGCGAAATGAATGCTAATAAACAAGATAAATTAAAAAATGATACGTATATACTATTTCTATATACGCACTGTATGGAGGAGAAATCTAAAAAACTAAAATCTAAAATTATAAAAAATGTCTGAAGATGAAACATTATTAAAACCTAATTGACTTTTTTCTATAAAAATCTTAATTACTTGTTAGAAGTTTTGTAAAATTCAAAATAACTCCAATGGTGAAAATGGTTTTCAACAAAAGAAGTAAAATCCCTTATAAAAAGCTTAAAAACAGAAGCTTGATTGAACTTGTTTAGGATTAATTTTATTATATTGAAACAATAGATCAGCTAAAGTATGAAATAATCTTTTTACAATAAAATGGTTTGTAACAAAAGAAGGTCATAATATAAGTATAATGCAAAAATTAAAGATATAGTAATATAATGAATAACTCATTTTGCATTTTATTCATTTGCATGCTTTGACTATTTAAATTTATTAATTGCAATAACAATTAACGTATCACCATGATAGTGCAACATCCAGACGAAAAAAAAACGTATGAAGAATGGGTAAAGACTTAAATTTCATAAAAATGCGTATTTTTAGCATTTTATGTCCAACATTAAATTGTCATATATGAGTGCTGTGCTATTCTTTGTGTTAAGATAAACTCTATATTACTTTTAATTTGATAGAATATGCTTTATTTTAAAGTTTCAATTCAAGGGTTTTTGAGGCTATTCACATCTAAGGTGATTTTAAAGTTTGTCTTTATGTCAAACATAATAACACGAAAAAACATGCAGTTTCAAGGTTTTTGTGTGTTTAGGGTGCAAATTAGAAATTTGTAGTGTATTTTTTGGTATAATCTAGACAGTAAAACTTCAGGTTTTATAGATCCTATGTTTATGGTTAAAACATTGAGTCATAACCAATTTAATAAACTTTAAAAGTGACCTTACCTTAGTGGCTGAACAGGACTCTATGTAAAATCAATAGGAACACAACCATATGGCAAAACTGATTTTAGGACCATTTCCCGGACCTTAAAGGGACTCAGGGGGCAAAATTCCTCTATCTAAAATGAAAGACCATCTTATCCTAAGTCGTTGCGTATGTACCTTAATTTTTATAGTAAAATAATTATTATTACTTTTATTATAGCAATTAATCTTAGTAAAATATAATATGTAAGTAAGACAAGATAAGATATAAAGATTCAAGATTTTTAAAACAATGGATATAAAAAAGAAATATGAACAAAGATAAACAAGATGGTGGAAAACAAAAATACAATAAACCGAAAATATAAAATGTTTCCCTTCCTTTGAAAATACAGAAGTAAAACATTGCAAGGTAAAGATTGGATAGGAAATTAATAATAAGAAAAAACCGATGACAACTCTGTTGCATCTTCATACTAAAGAAAAGTAAAAAAGATAAAGACAAAAACAATAAAAAGGGTAGCAATTCAAACAATTCAAAAACGTAAAGGGTTAAATAACCAACATTTTTATGCTCATTTTTAATCTTATTTTACTTTTGTAGAAGTTAGAAACAGTAGAGGATCAAACTCTTAGGATTAATTAAAAAAAAATAATTAAATTACAATTTAATTTTAAAAATTTTAAACAAAAATAAAGAATATATAAAAATAGTATATAGAGTTTGGTCGACAATACTCTATATGAGTTTGAACTGCTCAAAATCCGATGCAGCACAATTTACTTGGTTTAGCTACTACAATTGTAAAAATTATATATTATTTATTTATGTTAAAAATTGTATGTTCTAAAAAATTTAGATAATTAGGTAAAAATATCACTTAAATTTTAACGATGATTGTGGAATATTGGATAATATTGAGTGTATCCAAATTTGGAAAACATGTGGTGGGAGAGTGTCCAACTATTTTTAAGTTACGCCATTACACACAAAATTATTTAATCTCTTTTGAGTACCAAGCGAAAAAAAATCTTGTACGCCTATTACACAATTATACAAAAGAATAGGGCAATAATCATCATTATATTTTAAAAATTAACTTTTCTTCGAATTTATCATTAAAGTCTATTTATTTTTTTACCTTCTTAGCTCATTTTTAATTTTTTTTTGGCATTGGTCTACTAGGACCATACAGCCATGGTATATTTATTTTATACTTTTAAATAATAAAAACTGTTTAAAATTTTGATGGAAAAAAATTAAATAATTTACTGGTTAAAAGAACTTTTAATATCATGGATTAGTTATAATTAATTATTTACAATCTTGATAAAAGAAAATTTTCTTTACTTGGAAATTGTTTATTTTATTATAGACCTTTGGAAATTATTTTTATATTATTTTTAAGATGTTTGATAAAGCCTTATTACTAAAATAATAATTTATTTTGATATTTTATTACTATTTTCTACTTAATATTGTACGATATATGTATAATTTTAGTTTAAGCTAGATTAAACAAAAAATAAATTGTAATTTTTAGTTTACTAGCAAAAAAAAATTTTTTTTTTGTACACTTCTATTGACTTTGAAGATAACAAGGAGATATAGTTAAACGGTTGAGCGACACTTTTAGTAACATGTAGTTCATTTAACAATACAGCACGCCCGGCAGAATAGCGAGAACAGTGCATTATTATATGCTCAAGATCCTCAACTGTATTACAAAAAGTGCAGTTTGGATCGTTTTCTAAATTTATTTTGTTTAAATAAGATTTACACAAAATAAATTTAGAAAACGATCCAAACTGCACTTTTTGTAATACATTTTTAATTTTGAAATACGCTAAATATCTTAAAATATACTTCTATAGGAGATCCTGTGAGTAAATTTTTAAAATAACTCTATCTGCACGCAACAACTTCATAGAGTGTAGAGTAAACCATTGTTTTTTTCTTTTCGTACTGAAATATTCACTACTACATGCAACACAGAGACTATCTGAAAAATGACTATAAAACAAGACCAGCGGCAAAAAAGCTTAAGTACCTTAAGAAAAGTTTTCTTCTTATCTTAGGGAAAAAAGTTCAAATATGTAATAACTTTAAAAAAAAGATAAAATGTCGCATTTAATAATTTAGTTATTCAAAGAAGACAGTTATTTTTAAGTTCATTGCTTATCATTCTAATGGTAGCGTTTCGGAAAGAGTGGTGGAATGACATTAGCAGCTACTGAGGACTCGTTATCTAGATTTTAGACTGATAATAGCTAATTGCAACCAAAAGCTATCTTTTGGCTTGTCAAGTATAGAAAGCATACAACAAAACGATTATCAAGAGTACAACACCTTTATAGAGAGACGAATACAACTTTGAAACCGTTTAAGGCGATATTTTTAAGACGTTTTTTAAGGCGATTATTTTATTATGCATGCTATACTGTGTGTGTGAATGGTTGTCGAAGTCACAATCTTGCAGTGTTAATTCTAGTTTGTTGATACTTGGCACGTAAATCAATCTTTAGTTTTCCAACTAAACTCTCTGGTAGATAACAATTTTAAACTCTAAAACTTCACAAGAGTTAGCGTAGATTAAAAATTTAACTCAAACATACCCCTTCAGTCATTAGTAGACTTAAGACAAAAATTTATTTACTAATTTTAACTTACTAATAATACATGGATGTGCTCAGTTCTTATTCATAAAAAGCATGTACTTAATGCTTATTTAGTAGAATATGAACTTATTATCTTAGTTTTATCTACAAGAATATGAAATATTAATTTGTAATTAACAAAACATGAAATGAAATCCTTCGTTCTCACTAAAACAACGTCAGCTTAAATCTTCAGTAGTGAATAATAGATTGTGAACTGAAATATTTAGTTCTAAAATGAAAATATTAGTTCAAACATGAAATCATAAGTCCCAACACGAAATTATTAGTTCTAACATGAAATTATTAGTTCTAACATGAAATTCTAATTTCCAACCTGAAATTATTAGTTTTAACATGAAATTATTAGTTCAATCATGAAATCGTCATTTCTAACATGAAATAATTAGTTTTAACATGAATCCTAAGTTCTACCATGAAATTATTAGTTCTAACATAAAATCATTAGTTCTAACTACTGAAAAGTAAACATAAATCCTAGATGGTAATCAATAATGTTCATGACTTTGTATCTTTCATGTCTACAATACAATATATTTCCTTATATAAAATTTAATATGATGCTGATGCAATTTATTATATTGCTACGCATGAGCAGATATAAATAATGATCTCAGCGTATATATTTTAGCCTAAAATTATTTCTAAAAATCTAACATAATTTTTAGATGTTAAAAGTTATTTTTAAGCACTTCTACCGAAAACTTAAACGATGAGCTAGACTGACATTATATTTTCATTTAACTCAAAATATGAGTTTTTAAAAGTTATAAAAACAAGACATTAAGTTATAAATATTTTATTAGAGTTAGAACCCATCATCAATCAATTTAAAATTTCACAAACTTTTCCTCTCATTTAAAAGGTGTTACTTTCTTTCCCATCAAAAATATACTCCACTTATTATTTATTATGCATTGATGCTAATTTTTTAAGAGAGAGATATTTGTACAGGGTTATCGAAAATTATAGTAGAACTTCATTGACTGCATTTTCAAAGAGTTTACTACTTAAACGTTAAGTTCAATAATACAAAAATAACCAGTCTCTTCACAATTAAAATCTTTATTTGAGACCCGACTTTTAGCCACTTCTGGCCATCATCAGTCTAAGAAAAGCAATAAAAATACTAATAAAACAAAAGTCTTGTACTAAAAAAATAATCATAATTATTTAATATTTATTATTAATATTATTTTTTTTTATTAAAAAATAATAATTATTATTATTTAATTATTATTATTATTAATTTTTTTTCTATTTTTAGTGTAATAATTATTATTAAAAAATAATAATTATTATTATTATTATTATTATAATTATTTTTTATTTTTTAGTGCATGACTTTTGTTTTATTAGTATTTGTATTGCTTTTCTTAGACTGATGATGCCAGAAGTGGCTGAAAGTCGGCTCTTTCTTTCAGTACAGCACAAATAACTTATAGTTCACTAAATTTAATTAAATTAATTTAATAATAATATGATTTAATACATTACACCTAGTTCTACACCAGACGAAAAAAAGAAAAAAAAACACTTAACGACGTTGTTGAAATTAATAATCATTTAATTAAATATAATTATTATTTTATTCTTAGTTTTAATTAAATCGACATTTTTCAACAGAAATAAAAATAAATGAGGAACAGTAAAAATTGCAATAACGCTTTTTATTTTTTTTTTTTTTTTCTTCAATAATATAACTTAAGAAAATGTTAAAACATAATTCAATTTATTGGTGTATGATGCGTAAAAATGTAAACTTTGCTATATGAAAATTTACGTGAAAAATATAACAGTCTAGTTCTACAGAAGACTGGAAGAAGGAAAAAACAGTTAGCAACGTAGTTGCAATTTTATACTAAACCTGAAAAGACAAAGAAAATGTTAAGGGCTCAAAACCTAAGGTAAGAAACCACAGAATAAAGAAGGGACCCTAGAACTACAAGCAAGGAGTATAGTATTAGTTTTGCTGTTATATACAATTTACTATACTGCCTATACTAATATACAATAGTTATACTATACAATTACCTATACTATACTCCTTGCTTATAGTTTTATGTATCAACATTCTTGCTATATAGCATCCAAATACGTGGACTAAATAGTTTTAAGCAAAGAAAGACAACGTGTAAAGAGTAAGAAGACAGAATGAATTTAAATATTGATAGCTAGCATATGATGTAAATATTAATTATTTCTTAAGTTAAATTTGTTGATCACGTGACTCAATGGTTTATGTTTTAAATAAGTAACATTTGGAAGCAAACAACAATGTATTAAAAAAAAAGAAATCGCCTCTCTATCCATAATATTTGACGACAAAAAACACAGCCTATTTAAAAAAGGACAGCCCTTCGAAGCAAAATAGCTGCTGAATAAACACAAGTGCCGAAATGGCGGTTATTATACTTAGTTTTTACAGCGAGGAAAAAACAAAACAATAACATTGAGAAAGTTGTTAACTTACGAGTATAGTTACTCAATTTCTTAACATAGATTTTCTTTTTGCCGGAAACTTATATGGAAGATAATCTAAAGAAAATATTTACTTTCCTTATGTGTTTGAAAAGTGTGTGGGAATAAAAAAAAGTTTTTCCAATACATTTAAAATTATAAAGATGAGTTATTTCTAAAATTAATTATGTTTTATAATAACCTATCGTATTTTTACTGAAGCACCAAATAAAAAATATATAAAGTAGATGCTAGGTATTACAAAACTAGAACATAAAAGCAACTTTCATGCCAAATTGCATATAAATTCAAAACTCATATGCAAAATTGCATATAAAAGCAAAACTTTCATGCCAAATTGCATATAAATTCAAAACTCATATGCAAAATTGCATATAAAATCAATTCTTAAATGCAAAAATGAATACAAACGCAAAACTTTATCTAAACAGGTAAACAATATTTTACTTATTTCTAGTTCAAATTCCAAGACTGAGTGTCTACATGGTCATCTTTTTCTTTAATCGGATAAAACATCTCGGACAAGGGTTTGCAACCAAGGAATATTTCTTCGGATAAAATTTATAGAAAGGTGTCGACAAAGTTAAAGCCTTTACTCTATATATCAAAAGAAAATATATAGAGCAATATTTTACACTTCTAGGTATCAAGATGTAGTTTGAATAAGATATAGAACTTGGTATTAGATTATCTAAAATTTTCCTATAAATCGAACATTTTGATTCCAACATGTCGAAAAATAAAAACTTATGTTAAAGCGAACCTGATCACAATATATTATATATTACTAAGCAACTAACCCGCCGTTTCTTGGCAGTTATTTAAAATGCATTTTTTCTTATCTCCTCCTAAACTAGGAGAGGAAGAATTGAAATAAGAAAACTTTTAAAAAGTTGATGAAAAAGAAACTTTTTCATCAGACGCCCTCGTTTCGTCACATCCAATTCCTAAGTATTCAAAAAGTAGGTGTCAGTCTGTTTACCCTTCTGTATCTTTGGATGAAGATTTGGCTGTATGAGCACTTTTCTTGTAAACAAAGAACATTCCAAATCGTATCACAGAAGCTGACTTAAAAGAGAAAAAATATGTGAGGTGGTGGCCGCATGGCACAGCCGCAATTTACAAGTATGACGTTTTCTTTCTATTTGCACATCTATCCCTATTGAAAACACGATTATTTAAAATTCATTACCCCGGTTTGCTGAGTCAATCAAATTTTCAAAAAATGATTTGAAAGTTTTTCGAGGCGGTAGATTACCGACTGTAGTCGGTAAGCAACAAATTTTGAGTAGAGTGTCGTTTCAATGTTTTAGGGAGCTCTGAGTTGAATGAAAACTACACAAGGTACCTAGGAATTGCTTATTTTGTCTGTATTGTTCAAAGAAAATGCGCATAATTATCCAGTTGGTTATACAAAACTATGCCTCTAAAATTAGCAGTACGCACTATTATTTGCACTAGTGTAAAGCTAAGTTACTGTTTATTTTTAAAGGTTTTAGCGCATTTCCTTTGGAAAATACAATCGACATGAGTTACGAGCTTGATAATTAGCAGTGCTTGATAATTGAGTAATTGCTTAGGTTCTAAAGTATAAACCGGAACTTAAGCGAGAAATAGGTGTTTAAGCACGGAATCACGCATGGAAATTCGCCCGACATGCGAACCACCGCGCCAGATTGAGTTATTTCTGATTTCTCGTCATATTTTTAAAAACCGTATACCAGTCATTCTATAAAAATCGAAGTATTTCTGATAATGAGATAAAACTTGGCATATATATTAGTCTTATACATGGATGCATGATAACAGATACGATAGGAGATGCAATGATAAAAGACACACACAAATGCACGTGCAGACAGACAACTTTGTGAAAACCACTCAGGAAGTCTTAAAAACACCTAAAACACATAATTCCGGTGACACCCCTGATTCGAATTTTTTTGCAAACACAATACTTTTCCTTTATACTTAAAGCAATAACTATACAGAATAACACAAATAAATATTGTTGTTTGTCTCCCTATTATCTTGCGTTACGTTGACGCTAAAACCGGTAATTTTTAGGCAATTTTCATCAGATTTCCATTTATTTTCTCGCTTTGCAATACTTATAGTACTGAAACCACGTAAAATTTGTCCAAGTGTTGATAAATAATATATTTGTTTATGAATAATTAACAAATTTTGATAAAGACCCTTGATGGGACGTTTCACCTCAGGAGAGGTGGAAGAACAGGTAAGATACCTGAACCTTTCCTTTTATTTTTTTTTTCTTAGTTCCTCTTTTTTATAAACATATATATGTGATTTTTTTTGTAAGAAAAAAATAATAAACTTTTTATTTATTTATAAATAAATTTCAACTAATTTAAACGACTATATTTCGCTATTATTCACACAACATTTTCAGGTCTATAAAAACTTAGATATTTCATTTGTTATTGATAGCCAATTATATTGTTCATTTTTTAAAATCATTTCAATATTTTGAAAAAGGAAAGTGCAAAAATTCGAGCTTTTTCTTATACAAAAATGTTTTCTGAAATTCAACTAGTTTCTATGCAAAGTTTATATTATAAATGTATTTATAAGTTGGAAGGAAAACATATTGATTAAATATTAGATAATTAGATAAACTATATTTTAGCTAAATTAACTTAGCTATTAACAAATGATTATTTGTTTATAACAACAAACCGTTTATTGTTAAATACAAAATTGAGAAATAGACCATTATAAGCGTTGGATAATTCTGACATTCTGAGGACTAGCGAAGCGAGTCCGAAGTTGTTAGAAAAAGTACCGAGGTACCTTGTATATTTTTTAAATTTTTTGTTAGGTATAGCGAGGTTTTTCGTAAATTAAACAACCACGTATAGTAATAAATAAATAAATAATTATAAAGAAATAAAATGAATAAATATTGCAGTATTATAGACGGATAGATATATAATAGACTTGCTATTTCCAATTCATAATAATACGAACCGAACTTCGTAAAACCAGGGACTTCGTAAAGCTTGACATGTTTCAGGGATTCTATAAGATTTTTAAGATTTTATAAATATTGTTTTTCAATGAGGCATCAATTTTTCAATTCAATAACTTTAAACTGTACCTTCTCCACATCTTGCCGTTTATTAACAGTGAAGCGACGTAAAAGGGTTAACGTCAGCAAACTCTTAATAAAGTTAATTCATTATATGACAAAAAATCAGGTAAGGGGACCTCGGAACTTTTCCTCATCACATGGAATCCGCTCATCCTCCCTGCTTCGGACTCGCTTCGCTCGTCCTCAGAATATAAAATTCGCCTAATTTATACTGCAACACAATTTAGGACTCGTTTCGCTCGTCCTCAGATAGTAATGACGTAAATTATATCCCAACGGTCACCCAGTAAATCACCTGAAAGCATAATTTATCCGCGTTTTATAATTTTTCAGTTTTTGCTAAGTCATTGTTATGGGTTAATGACGTCATAATAAAAAATATTTTCCGAATAGCATTTTTACAGCGGTCGACTGATTTTTGTACAAAAATTCAACTCTCTATACACTAGGAGCTACGATGACTACATACAGACAGACATCTTTGTGAAAACCACTCAGGAGGTCTTAAAACACCTTAAACGGATAACTCCGGTGACATCCCGGTTTCGGATTTTTTTTTTTTTTTTGAAAACACAATTCATTTCCTATATACCTACGTTATAAATAAGGAAAAATAAAAATATAGCAGATACGTATGTTATTAGCTTAAATTCTAACAAATATATTACAAATATAATGTATTACAAATACTGTTGCAATTTCAATACTAATACAAATACTAATCTAATATCCCATAATTTTCAACCTATAAATAAATGTCCGTTTTAGGGTCTATCAGGGTATTAATCACCGTGTCTAGGGTCTATCAGGGTATTAATCACCGTGCGGGAACCACTTCGAGTTGTTCGCATATATTATGCACTGTTTTAATTACATACTATACACAGAAAATGATATTCGTACATCACAGATGTAGAGGAAGATATTAAAACGTAGTAATTAAAATTTACTACATAAAACCGAGTTTAAGCAATTATCCTTCCTGTGTGGGCTACGATACACTATCAGCAAAACAGATGGCAACAGACTAGAACATTTTTTTTGTTTAGCATAGCTAATTAAACTTTGATTAGCTTAGCTAATTAATATTTAACATAAAAAAATAACGCTTCTTTATTTTTTATTTATTTCTTGTTCGGAAGGTAAATAAAAATGAAAAAAAATATTAATTAGCTTAAAAATAGAATAGCTATTAGCTATTCTATTAGCTTGAAAAGCTAACTCCTATAACCACTAGAAAATTGCCAGCTTACCCTGTGATCGTTTATTTGTATAAAAAGAAGTTAAAGTAGCACCTTTGCAACACTTAATTAAAGGAGAAATTTCATTATTAATGCCAAATTTAATTTATTGTTTAAATTCATTTTTACTCGCAGAAAATATTATTAACGGGTATAGTAGGGGGTTTTGTGTAAAACCTACATTTATTTACATTTTTCATACAAAGATTTCTTAATTATTTTTAAATCTTTATTTAAACGGATAAATTTCTCAAATTTTTCATTCTAATAGAAATTGAATTTTAATAACTTAATAAATTCACAAGTATAAATAATACTAGAAATATATGAATTATACGTTCTAAGAAATATATAAATTAATAATAATAATAAATTAATAATAAATCAATTAATGAGCATCGATTACAATTAAGACCAGAGGCATGGAGAAAAAAATATGTAAAGAAAGATAAATAAGGAAAAATATATTAAATAAAAATAATAAGGAATATCCAATAAAATGTTTCATTCAAGCATAAAAAAAATACGGATTAAAAATATTAAGTTAAATAATATATTTTATATTATTATTTGTTTATACCCAGTAAAAATATAATTTTAAATTATATTTTTTCTTGTTTTAATTATTAGTTCTTGTAAATATAAAAGCGTCCCTTTTTACACGTATATTATATTATATATATGTAAATTTTATAAGAACGTTTAACCTTAGAAATATTCCTATCAAAATTAAGAAATATACTACTGAAATTTAAATTTTATGGTATATTTAGTAATGATTTTTTTCGTTTTAACGACTTAAAAACTACACTAAAATTTAATTTATTTAAGAAGTATGTATAAACATTGTTATCACTTTTATTTACTTAAAATTTGGATAATTATCAATTTTTAGTTAAATTTTATTTTCATGGATTTCTCTGTATATTTTCTGAGAATTTAATAAATAAATGTAGAGTAATAAATAACTGATACTTCGTTTACTAATTAAATTGCACATATATATCCTACATAAATATACAATGCAATACATATGCAATATTATAATGTAAAAAGACAAAATAAATAATAAAAATAATAATGAATAAATAAAATAAGATTTATGAATATTAAAAGTGAGTTGAAAATGTTAGTTAAATAAATTAAATTAACTAAATAATAAAATGACAAATAAAATATGGTCCTTAAATAAAATTAAACAAGCGATTGGGTAACATAAACTAAATGTTTATTATTGACTATTGTTTATAATTAAATATTATTATTATTTATTTAAAAAAATATTATTGTTTATTATAGTATTAAATAGAATAATATGAAAATAAATTGAAATATATATAAAATACAGTATAACATACTCAATATAAGATAAATACTCGTACAAAAATATAATATTAGAAAAAATATTGCACTTCGTACAAATTATGATTAATTTTATCAAGTAATCAATCAAATAAAATTAATTATCAATTAATTTTAAATCATCGAAGCTATATTAAAGAAATTTGTTGAAATGATAATTTCACTAAGGAATTGGCAATAAATAATTAATGATAAATTTCGAGGATAATGTATTGAGAGATAATGAAGCCATGTACCTGATGGTGTATCCGTGAGTGGTGATCATAACTGTGAAGATAACAAGAAGTAAAATCAAAGATGTTTGAGAAGTCATCATGATGATATGGTGATGGGGGGGGGGGGCTGCCTCGCTGGTGATCCGCTGTGGGGTAATAACAAAACTGAATGTATAAAGTATGAGTGCTTGTTAGTATCTGAAGTCAAGTGGGAGACGTCAGGGTATATTTGTCTCTATTTCCCCCACTCCTACCCCCAACACACTAAACAGGTGGTTATGGTAGGGGACAATACAAGTTTTCAAAAAGATTAAAAAAATCAAACTTTTTGCCCACTTAAAAAATTAGTGAATGAAACTGATGCAAGATTTATGACTACCCTCGTCAGTATGTCAGTTAACACGTGGTAAATCTTTACCTCCCATTTACAACTTGAATGAAAGCGGTCAAAGACTGGAGTACCTAACGCCGAGCTCAATGATAGAATTCTGATTCAAACAGCCGACGGAGGAAGAACTTTAAAAGGTCTGTAAAGGCAAAGAAGGCCCTGAAACACACTGCGCAGGGCTTGTCTATCTTCACTTCCTCTAAAATCACACATAGCAACAATTATTCTCTTCAAACCTATTTCGTATAGACCTACCGCAATATAAAAAAATATTAATTAAATGCGATAAACAGTAAATGCCCAATCGATAAAAATAATTAATACTAAACAAAAACTAAAACAATTAACAAGACTAAAAAAATAATACCTATAAAATATAAAAAAAAAATAAACCAAATATATCTAAAATTTATCTATAATTAATTAAATAAGATTCGATTAAATAAATAAATAATTCATAAAACGTAGTTAGTATTTATTAATAAGTATTTATTTATATGATATATATTGATTGACGTGAAAAATGAATTAAAATATAAATATAATTTAAAATTACAATTAAAGTTTAAATAATACATACAATATGTGGATTAAAATAAAAGTAATTATGTTATCACCGAATAACATATTGTTATAATATTATTAATAAATCATACATCAACGAATAATTAATAAATTTATTAATAAAATTTAATTAATAATTCAATTCACAATAATTATTTTAACGGCAACGCCGTAAAGTTTAGTTTACGGCTTTGCCAAATCAAATTTTTATAATATAAAATTGATTGTCGTATAATATTAGATTTAATTAATTTTTACAGATTGAAGCAATGAACAGTTTAGTGAATGAAGTTCGTTGTAAAAAAATATTAGTTCTAAATCGTTTGTTAATCGGTTCATTCTAATATGTTAAATTCGTAAAAAGTCTAAAATGATAAAGGAGGGCAAAGAACTAAAAAATAGGAATTTGCTGTTGTCGGGTAGTAAATGGTTTTAAAATGGGAAAATGTAAAAATACTTTTTTCAAATAAAAATGAACCTGCGATAAGTTTATTTGCATATTATTATTATTATTATTATTATATACTCAGTCGGAGAATTAATCAATACCCAACTATTTGTTAATTCTGTTTTGTTGATGAGTTACTAGATTTAAAAAAAAAAAGATCAGGTAGAATTAAAGAAATCGGTCAGGTAAAGTATTACCTGCCTTGGGATTAAAAATTACACTTAAAATACACGGGATTTACTTTTTGTTTGAAGGCAAGGATATCTTTAACTGACTAATTATTTTAATTTCTGATTAATATGGGTTTTTGCAATATTTGTTAATCAATATTTTTTTTCTAGATTATAGATTTGTAAATAGATGAAAATAAAGATTTATTATTATTAATATTTAATGATTGTTAATAATTACACACGTTCCAATAATTCAAATATTAGTTTATTACTGATTCCAATCATTTAAGTTGCACGATTTTTCATTTTATTTGATCATATTAATTTATTTTGACTGTATAATCTCATTGTACAGATTTTACAAAGAGAAATAAGATCATACATGATATGATAAACTTAAAAAAGAAATGACATCCGCAATACTCAGAATTACGCTTTACATGTAGTTCGTGTTTACATTTTTCTCTGATTATTTAATTTCATCTTCGAGCTAAATATAAAAAAGAGGGGATTTTCGTTCTTGAACAATATAAAACAATACATGTACAATATATAAAAATAAAAAAAAGGTGATTTCGTTCTTGAACAATATAAAACAATACATGTACAATATATAAAAATAAAAAAGAGGGATTTTCGTTCTTGAACAATATAAAACAATACATGTACAATATATAAAAATAAAAAAAGAGGGGATTTTCGTTCTTGAACAATATAAAACAATACATGTACAATATATAAAAATAAAAAAAGAGGGGATTTTCGTTCTTGAACAATATAAAACAATACATGTACAATATATAAAAATATAAAAAAAAGGTGATTTTTGATCTTGAACAATATAAAACAATACATGTACTGTACAATATATAAAAATATAAAAAAGAGGTGATTTTTGTTCTTCAACAATATAAAACAATACATGTACAATATATAAAAATAAAAAAAGAGGTGATTTTCGTTCTTGAACAATATAAAACAATACATGTACAATATATAAATATATAAAAAAGGTGATTTTTGTTCTTGAACAATTTAAAACAATACCATACATTATATAAAAATATAAAAAAGAGGGGATTTTCGTTCTTGAACAATATAAAACAATACATGTACAATATATAAAAATAAAAAAAGAGGTGATTTTCGTTCTTGAACAATATAAAACAATACATGTACAATATATAAAAATATAAAAAAGAGGGGATTTTCGTTCTTGAACAATATAAAACAATACATGTACAATATATAAAAATATAAAAAAGAGGTGATTTTTGTTCTTGAACAATATAAAACAATACATGTACAATATATAAAAATATAAAAAAGAGGTGATTTTTGTTTTTGAACAATTTAAAACAATACATGTACAATATATAAAAATATAAAAAAAGAGGTAATTTTTGTTCTTGAACAATATAAACAATACATGTACAATATATAAAAATATAAAAAAGAGGGGATTTATGTTCTTGAACAATTTAAAACAATACCATACATTATATAAAAATATTAAAAGAGGGAATTTTCGTTCTTAAACAATATAAAACAATACATGTACAATATATAAAAAAAATAAAAAAAGAGGAGATTTTAGTTCTTGAACAATATAAAACAATACATGTACAATATATAAAAAATATAAAAAAGAGGGGATTTTCGTTCTTGAACAAAATAAAACAATACATGTACAATATATAAAAATGTTAAAAAGATTCTATTAACCGCAAGTTAAAGAAGCAATCGAAGAATCAGCTACCGTCGATACATGCCGTTTGAAATGAATATCCCTGAACCGGTTTCGGCATAACGCTATTATCAGCAGGGGGGCAACACTCGAGCTCTCAACTAATAAAGTTATATCAGTGAATAACTTTATTAGTTTAGAGGTCGAGCGTTGCCCCGCCTGCTGTTGATGGTGTTATGCCGAAACCGATCCAGGGATATTCATATCCAAAAGCAAGTATCGACTGTAGCTGATTGTTCGATATATAAAATATATTATATATTTATTTAATTTTTAATAGTTAAATAGTCAATATATTTAAGTAGAAAGCAAATTATAAGATATTGATTTATTAATTAGAAATCGTAATAAATTTATTATTTTATAAAATATAAATGTGTAGATGTAAAATGTTGAATTTGTATTGAATTTTGTTATGATTTATTATATACATTTGATACTAAACACATGTAAAAAAATATACAAAAATTATATATTTAAATTAAACATATAAATAGATATTATTATTATTTAACACATGAGATTGGGGTCATGGAGGGGAAGATGCATTATTAGGGAGGAGAATACTTACTGATCAAGAATATATAAATATTTTTATGGTTTATACATACACACACACACACACAACACACACACGCACATATATATATATATATATATATATATATATATATATATATATATATATATATATATATATATATATATATATATATATATATATATATATATATATAATATATATATAATATATATATATTATATATATATATATATATATGGATGCATGTATGTATGTACGAGATTTTGTTCCTAGACGTTTCTATAGGACTCGATAACATTTGCACGCATTCTCGGATCGAAATAAAATTTGGTACCAAAATTGACCTTTTTAATGTCCTGAATGTATTGGTTATGAAATATACATGACGTCATTAACCCACAGTAATGACTCAGCAAAAATTTTCACAAGTCATAAAACTTGAAAAAATTGTCTAATCGTGCTGAAATTTTATACTCGTACTAATATGTATGGTTAACACTTGTGTAAAGTTTAAAATGTATTAGCAGCACTAATTCTGGTTTTATTGATTGACGTATAAAACATATTGTAAACAAATCACGTGTTTTGTCTAATACATTTGAAAATTCACTTATATCGTTTGCACTTATATAAACTAGTAATATAACTAACTGATGTAGGACATCAACCATGTGGGCGCGATGCGGCCGCATGGAGTCGCGGAGGCCAAAATGCGATCAAGAGGACGAAAGCCTCTTGTTATATTATTACAAAATGAAATAATAAAATTGTATCTTTACATTAGTTACTTTGTGTTTATATACAGTTGAGTAAGGTGTTTTGACCCATCAAAAAGCTATTAGTGTGTAAGGAATAAATTAAACAATAATAATTTTGTTTGTCAAAATACTATTAAAAATGAGTTAAATAATAAATTCTTTTAAAAAAATGTTGAATGAAATTGTTGATGATTTTGTTAGACACTGATCGCCATCATCATCGTCTCTAGTTAAGTTAAAAACACACTGCGTTATTTTAAATAAACATAAACTAACTGTTCAAAAAAAAGTTATTTCGATGGATTCCATCGAGTCTCATTTTAACATTTTTAGTCAAAGTTTCTAATTTACATTAAAGTTATAATTCTATATTTATAATTTAAATATTATAATTTATTCTATAGGTAACATTATAAAATTTTTACCAGCAGCTTAGACAGAGTTAAGAAGATGTAGGAGAAGTCTACTTGTAGCTAAAATTGGTAAGTTTAACGAAACAAACGAAATTCTTGTCCAGCAAACAAAACTTAATATTACATAGCTTGAATTCCTTTGAGAAAATTAACCTTAAGTTTGATGTGAAAACTTAACAAGTTAAAAATAGCTTTGTCATCAAGCAAACTTCTAACTGTGAAAACGACGAGGAATAATACGCATCTAGAAATTATTCCAATTGTTTTAAAAAGTAATTTCTAATTTTGGTTTCTGGGTTCCTATAAAAATAGGTAAGGGGTCCCGTAACTTTTTGCAAACTCTTTTCGCTTGTCCGCAGAATATAAAAGTTACCAGGCTGTAGAATCATTTGGACTGGTGAAATGAAACGATTAAATTCTTAGAAATAATCGACATCAGATTCGTTGGCACGAGGATTCCCTGCTTAGAATAATACTATATATAGAAGGAGCACTAATGATAACACGAAAGGCGGTTCACTGGTGCAACTAAGTAATGCTGCCACCCTAACAATATACAATTTTCTAAAAAAAAGTTGGCAATACTTCCGGTTGCTGAATTATTATGTTCTATTATTAATTAATGATTGATTATTCATAAAATACTAATATAAATATCGGTGCATTACAATAATTAAAGCATTTTAAATTTTAGTTTAACGTATTTATTAATTTTATGTATAAAAGGTAGTCCTCGTCAACTAAATGTAGATTCTTGTATTCCGCCACCCTTTTGCCATCTAAGACCAGATTTATTAAATACTCAGCAAATGTTTTAAGTTATTATATTTGTTCTTTACGATCTTTCTTCATTAATACATATTTATGACACATATTTAAAATAATGTTTCGTTGTCAGGTTGGCAGCATTACTTAGTTGCACCAGTCAACCGGCTTTCGTGTTATCAGTGGAATTACATTGTATTTACGGTCCTGTGCTCCTTCTATACATAGTATTATTTTAAGATTCCCTGCCGGTAGGTTTAAAAACAATAGCAGCATATAATATTGCCATATGAGCTAATGCGTTTACATAAAATGTTCTCATCCATTCATATAAATATCTCAAGAACTAAAATAGCCACTGATAAAGTTGAAGCCTCTTTATGCTTAAAAACCTTCAAAACATCATTAGAATCACTTTTTACTTTTCCTCATTTACACCGTAGGTATATAGGAAAAGTATTGTGTTTGCTAAAGAATCCGAAACCGGGATATCACCGGAATAATCCGTTTTAGGTGTTTTTAAGGCCTCCTGAGTGGATTTTGCGAAGTTTTCTGTCTATCTGTATGTGTGTGTCTGTTATCATTGTAGCTCCCAGTGTATTTATGCTATAGAGGGTTGAAACATAGTACAAAAACAGTCTACCGCTGTAATTGTGCTATTTGGACAATAATTTTTATGACGTCATTATGACCACCTTCAAAGAAATTAAATAATTATCAATGTTATGGTTTAGCTTATTTTAATAATAATCTTAAAAATCGGGAATGGGGTACTTCGGTAATTTTCCTCAAAACTTCGAACTTGCTTCGTTTGCCTTGCTAGCAATGTCTGCATCAATAAAATCAGCCTTTATAGGCAAGTTGTTAAAAAATAGGAATAGTTATTTAAGAGGTAAATAGTTTAATAAAAAAGTAAAAACTATTAATATTTACCATAACTATTAAAAAGAAAAAATATATAAGAGTAGAGATTAATAAAAGGATAAATATAAGATTACCTATCTTTAGAATCTTATATTTGAAATACGGGCCTTCGGCCCGTAGCCGCTACGCGGCCTCGGCGCTTCGCGCCTCGTCCGCTTCACGGCGTCGGCCCGCCGGGCCGCTTCGCGGCCACATTGTTGTTGTTTTGTATTAATGTATGGTTTCACTATCGTTTCTTGTTACATGGCATCTTGCCACGTATTTAGCGAATTTTCATAGACCTCGTTTCACAGGCCCGCTTCGCGGCCTGAGGGGCTTTTTCACAAATTTGATTTTATTAATCCCTATTATTAATAGCAAGCAATAATATTACAGTTAACAAGCAATATAAGAAAACAATAAGTATATTTAACTTACTTATTATTAATTATTATAACTTAATTATTAAGTATAATTATTAATTATTATTTTTAATTATTTAATTAATAATTATTAATTATTATAACTTAATTATTAAGTATAAATAATAATAAATAACTAATATGTTTTTATAGAGGTATAAAGAATACAAGGAAAAAATCCACACGTTGCAACTGTTGAAGTAACCTTGTATAAAGAGTAAGAAAAAGTTATAGTTTCATCTTTCATCAGCTTAGTTATCGTTCCACTATACAAAAGGGTAATAAACTCTTACTTACTTATGATTGTTTAGAATTTAAAGAAAAATGTCAATTTTTTTTTTGTAAACAAATTGTTTATTTAAGTAAAATTTTAAGGATGAAAAAAAATATTCATGATTATTTAAAATAAAAATTTTATTTTTATTTCCGTTTGCGTCACTTAGGATTGTCCGATTGAGCTGAAACTGGTCGCATTCGTTTTAGAATGACTTCGACCATATAAAGACTACTTCGGTGTTCTTCCTCTTTACGGGTCTGCTTAGCTCGGCGTGGTTCAGTGGAATCCATTTTTGCCCTGTCTCTCTGGGACAGTAGGCTTACCATGATGGAGCAAGAGGTAGAGGTCTCTCTTTTATACTATATCCCCACCCTCTAACACTACTGAACCCAACAGATATCGTACGAGTCTTTGACCTAGACGCATACATATATACAAGATTATATATATATGTATACCGATTGCGACATTTGTGATGGTTCGATTGAGCTAAAAATTGGTCTTAATCGATTCAGCTAGCCGTCTACCTAAATACTAGATACCTTGTTTTAAAGCCATTTTAAGTTTCAAAAAAATTTTTTTTTCATGACGTCATAACTTTGGTTGATGACGTCATAATGTTTTTATAAACAATAGGCCTCGTAACCTCCTCAACATCTCGCGATTTGCAAAGTTTCGTTTCAATTTGAGAACGCCTTCGAGAGTTATCGTTCGCCATACGAAAGGGTAGAAGGGTAGAAACTCTTACATACATATATATATATATATATATATATAATATATATATATAATATATATATACATACATATATAAACTTTTTTCGGGCATATATTTTTGTTATCAGGAAGCCAATAGGAACCGATTCCACTCACTCCCACCCTCAACTTCCGTCATCCGAACAACCTCATAAGCGTCATTTTCATTATGAAAATTCGCTAAAATGTAGTAAACATTTTGGTCAACATAATGTTTTTATTTAGATGCTTTTATGTTAACGTGATATATCTTTGGGATAAATCTACTAGACATTGATCTACGAGGAAGAAAGTTGTAAAACACGCTAACAAAAAGTGAAACAGATTTAGTAGTATTTTTAAGACTACCTTCAATCGAATTAACACAACCCTGAATTTTATTGATTTTTTGAAAATTTTGCTGACTCAGCACACCGGGTAATTGACGTCACAACAACCTAGTTTTCAATAGGGACCATGTTTTCCCTAAGGTACCAAGTTTTAATTAATATATACGTATCCGTTCGAGAGATTGCGCGTTTATTAAAAAGTGTCTAGAAATACACACACACACATAATATATATATATATTATATATATATATATATATATATAACTGAGATTCTACAGAATCATCCGTTTTAGGCGTCCTAAGTAATTTTCATCATTTTGTTAAGATTTTTTCATCAATATATTGTTAAGACGTAAAACAAGTTCTACTTGATCATATTTGGTATATTTAAAATTCAATTATTTAATGAAGAGTAAAAAGTGAGTTTCTCAGCATCAAATCGAAAAATCAGAAAAAAATAGACTCGTTAGAATATAATTTGTTGAGCAGGTATATAAAATTTAAAGTTTCTGCGACAAATGGTGATGCAGCATATCGAGAAATTTCGTCTTAAAAGACACAAACACATAGTTTTGTTACAGGAGTTAACATAAAGTCGCAGAGCCATAGGTAATCACCTAAAGGATAGAATAAGAAAACAGAAATAGTGAATATAATAGAAGTAAAGTTAACTGTCAATTAAGTTTTTCTTATATTTTGTTTCTCATGTTTTATTATTATTAGCCTTCTGTTTAAGTTAGAAGGAATGTCTAAGACATTTTAATAAATCTTTATCATTTTAAAAGTATAAAAATTTATTAAAATTACTAAGATATGCTAATGAAAAACAAACTAGTTCAAAAAGTACACTTGAAAAGGTGGGAAGTTTTAATGGGTTGTCATTGCATTCGCAAAACTATCAAGAGTAAAGTAGGTTAAAAATTAATTTTCAGACAAAATGATATTTTTAAAAACGTATTTTGTATTTCCTATTATAAAACAAGCGTGGCAATAAAAATATGAAACATACAATAGTAATATTTTAGCCCCTCCGCCGTAATTTAGTCCCTAATCAATTAAAACAAAACAATGTTTTTACATTCAAAATTACTAAATTAAGAAATTAAACACAAATTATTGCATAAAAAATTATAAGGGATTTTATTACTAAACATATTACTCTTTATCTTAAAGGGAGGGGGGCAATATTGAGGGGGAAAGGGGGGAATAATTGGTTATGGTACTTTTTATCACAAATTTTAATTACTCTTTGAAAGGGAACAAAGTAAAAAAACCTAGAGGTTATGTACTTTGGACTCGCTTCGCTCGTCCTCAGACTAGGATGGTTAGCAAATGGCCTAGGGTTTTTAAACTTCCGAGGTACCCCGTACCCGTATAAAAAAGCATACAAGAACGTTAAACTTCGCATAATCTTGAATGTGAAAAAGTTCCGATTTTTACTCTGTTTTATAAATTATTTGAATTTTTGGCAGAAATTTGTAAACTTGACAAATGTAAACAAACTTTTACGTTTAACAAAAGTGTCGCACTAATTAATAATTAAGTTCGCTTATAACTTTTTAACTAATTAGTAGATTTTGATCGGAGTTTTTTATATTTGTTCCTATTTTTTTGCGGTTCCAACGACGTGTTATATGTCAAAAACACGTGTATACTTTTGGTATTATTAAGCGTCAAAATTTTAAATTTCAAAAGTAAATAATTTCAAAATGGCGGCCAATATCAAAACGAAATTCAGAAGATTTGTTTGTCATATTAAGAGGTATATTCCAGCCAAATTTCAAGTTTATCGGGTCATTTTTCGATTTTTTACGATTTTTTTAATATTTGCTAACTAAGCAAATAGGGTTAATGGTAACATAAAATTTGATATTCCTGGCAGCACAACTAGACCCAAAGACTGATTTTTGTACCAAGTTTCAACTATCTAGCATAAACACAGTGGGAGTTATGCGTGACACAGACACACACACACACAGACAGACATCAAGCTGAAATCGGTTCAGATGGTCCTAAAAACACCTAAAATGGATAATTCAAGTGAAATCTCGGGTTAACATTTTTTGGGTGAAACCAATACTTTTCCTCTATATACCTTCTGTATAAGAAGGTGAGAAAAGTAATAACGTTTTTTCGAATTATCAACATTACACCTAGTTCTCTCTCTCTCTTGGCCACTTTATGAAAAGAGTACTTTTTGGGTACAAGGTTAAGGTTTATTTTACTTACAAAGTTTTTATAAAAAAATTATTTTAAAACTTCTGAGGTTGTGGTCATAGAGGGGGGGGGGAGGTGACTTCGCTTATATCGTGGTAGTAAGCCACTTACATAAACTAGTTATATGACAAACTGATGTAGGCCGTTTCGGGGTTACAGGAAGGCGAGGGGGCTGGGTAATGGCCCTCCGTGCCAACGCCGCGTTGCAGCCAAAGAGGCTTTTAGGCCTGTTGTTTAAATAAATAAGCACTACTGTATTTATTTGTCGAAAAATATTAATGAAAGTTTATTAAAGTTATAAGTGAAGTTTATAACTTTAATAAAGTTAGTTAACTTTAATAAGTTAGTTAAAATTATTCATTAAAGTTAATTAATATGATTCGAACGGAAAGAATAATAATTTGATATAATAAGTTTAAAATGAAAAAAAAAATATTAAAATAAAACTAAAGAAAGAAATGCAATGAGAATAATTGTGCACAAGAGGTTAATTTTCTTAATTAGGTTAAAATAACTTTTAGCAGATGAACTGTGGAAGATAGAAAAGTTACTATGTAACTAGGTTAGTAAAAATTAAACTACAAATATAAAGTATAAATAATGTGAATCAAGGTAACGAAACTGAAGCATTACGTTTCATTAGAGCTAAGTTTGCTACTTAATAAGTCTATTCTCTATAAAGGGACTTTGTACGTGCCCTATATTTGCATATACATATATGCAAATTCATCGCATTCATGTATTTGCTTATATACGTGTAGTCATTTTAAAAATATCTTTTTAAACGTTTCTAGTGAAGCACTTTTAATTTGATGTAACTCTTTTATAATGAAGAAAATTTAAAAAATCAGGTACGGGGTATTTCCCGTACGGGAAATACGGGGTATTTCAGGTACGGGGGAACTTTTCCTCATCACATCGGATTCGCAACGCTCATCCATCCTGCTTCGGACTCGCTTCGCTCGTCCTCAGAATATACCATTCGCAAAATTTAAACTCCAACATGTTTTCGGACTTGCTTCGCTCGTCCTCAGATAGTAAATACGTCGTTATCACCGGTCATCCATTCAACCCTGACCACGCTCAATGCTACTTAACTTTTATGATCAAACAAAAATCATGGATGTACTTGTCACTTTAAAACGAAACTTAGTGAACTTATTTATTAAGTAAGGGTATACACTTGTACTAAATTTCAACTCAATTGAATCATTTTCTGATTTTTTTTACAATTTTTTAAAAAACGTACTTAAGTCATTCCATAAAAATTAAACTAATGCTGGAAACTTGGCACATATGTTAGTCTTATACATAGCTAGATGCGTACCGAATTTCAATTGGATCGCATAATTTTTCCACGAGTTAATGACGTCATAAAAAAATATTTTCCAAAAAGCACAACTACAGCGGTAAATTGATTTTTTTACAAAATTTCAATTCTATAGCATAAATACACTAGGAGCTACGATGATAACAGATACACACACACACACACATACACACTCAATGAAGAGAAACGAAAGAGAGAAGATCACAGCACTGTCCAAGTCAAGGAGAGACAATGTTTGCTTACGCTTCTTAGACTTGGGCAGACGCAGTTGAAGCACGGGCGCCTTCTCAGAAATGAGCATGCCCCTCGATACCGATTTTGCAACAAAGAAGCGCCGACAGTGACTCACATCTTTGAAGATTGAGAGTCTCTTGCCGAGCTGAGGACGACTTACGGAGCACCGGCAAGTGCTGCAGGAATCTAAACGAGACTCATTTCTCTCCTTCCTGCGCAGAGCAGGAATCTACGAAGCAGTTTAGATCCAGCAAAGTAGTTAGCGGGGAATTTTAAACTAGGTTAAGTTAGGTTACGGTTTTTCATTTTGAATAAGGCCACCGTTTGTCGTAACTGCTCATCCCGGTTGGTGGCCAGGCCCCCCTCGCTGGACAAGAAGATACGGCATTCGGCTTATATTAAGGTTATTTAATTTATATAGTTAAGGCTGTGATCTACCTAGGTTTAGTTAGTTTAGATAAGGGGACGGTAATTAATGCTCATCTCGCCAATAAGTCGGCAATAGATCGCGTGGGGCTTTTTCTAGGGGTAGTGCAATTGCCTGTCAGTCCTCAGCCCGGAAAAATAGCAATAACCACAAAATATAAGGTAAAAGCTGTATATTATTTCGTTAATCCGAAAAAACTGTGATGTTCCAACTACGAAAGTATGAAATTATTTGTACTATAGATAATGATTTACTAATTATTGATAATTTAATTGGAATATTATCTTGTAAATTTAATTGTATCATTACAATTTGAATTTATTTAAAAAAAATAAAAACAAGGCAAAAGGAAATTTGGTTTTGATTATTTTAGATATTGATTATTGACTTTATATCAGTTGTCGATACAAACATTTTTTGCAAGAACAAAATGTCCATTTTCCTGCCCAGTTTCATATTCTACTAATATGCCATTATTTTTTAATCCTAAATTTATCTATAGTGCTAAACTTTTATTTTTATATTTATTATTTTAAAATTGTATAACTAACCCGCATTATTGATTTAAAGTTAATAGTAAACGGGAATATAGATTAGAAACGCTATCAATGAAACCTTTTAATCTTTTAATAATAGGATTAAATATTATCTTATAACAGTGCTTTATTCACCAGCTTTAAAAAATTATTTGATGCATTAGGTACTTATTGGAAGTTTTAATTAAAATAATGAGCATGAAGTTTTTAAATCGCGTTGAAAAACTAAGTTATAATTATATATATTATATATATATATATATATATATATATATATATATATATATATATATATATATAACTATATATATATATATATATATATATATATATATATATATATATATATATATATATATATATATATATATATATATATATTAAGACACACACACCCTTTTCTTTTTTTCTTTGAAAATTAGCTAAAAATATCCTAAGATTTATTACTTTATGTCTAACAGTCTCTAAAGGGGGGGGGAGTAAATACTTTTTGTTTACACTTCATACAAATATATAATATATACAAATTTTACAACAATTATAAAGATTCCAGCTTATTTTTTATGTATAAAATATAAGAATGTAGGCAAAAAATCCCTATATTAAATTACCATTAAAAATATTTTTAGTAGTTCTTCAGAAAAATTTACCCATATAATAAAATGCCGTAAAAAAATGTTTTTTTTTTCTCTATCGATAACCAAAAGCAATCAAATACAAATCTAATTTTACGAAATATTTAGTGAAATCATTTATCCGATAGCCGTTTTAGCTGAAGCCTTTGCTAAAGACAAGGCTAAATCTAGTAATATATTTTTCATTTTTTACGTTTAAAGTATAAAATTGCAATTGGTTAAAAAAAACCACACACTAGCACTCACACTCACATAGCAAGCGTTATGAGAACAAGAAAATACAATGCAACTGTTTCTATTCGATACACCTACATGTATTAAAATATTCCATATATTCTTTTATCATTTAAATATTATCATTTAAATTTAACTTTTATTGTTACGGTCATATAAAATATTTTCAAAATTTATTATGTCTAAAAATAATACTACATAAAAATGTTCGATCAGTTTATTTATCTAGTGTAAAAATTGCTTAAAATACACTTAAATTATATTACACTTTAGCTTTTAATATTTTTCCATAAAGAAATCAATGTTTATAAATAAAATTTGTTCTTATTATAAAGAAATGTTTCTCTTTAAAGCTAAAGAATAGTTTAATCTAACTTGTTTATAACTTTAGAGCTTTTTGGACTGTTATAATTGTAATATCAATTAAATTAATGAAGACTTCAGTCCTTATTTAAAATTTATTGAAAATCTATTGACGATGAGCTTTAGTCCAGGGATAAGAGGAAGAGCTTTAGACACGTGACATAAAAAAAACATTCAAAATTTTAAAAAGTTTCTTTTTGTGGACTTATAAAAAAATATATAAATAAAAACAGGTTAATTACAATTAGATACCAGCACCAAGTTTACCCCCACCTTCTGTCTAACTCTGTTGTATACCCTCCGACATTCTATACCTATTATATTATTTGAGTAAAGTAATGAAATTTAGACAGATGCTTTATCTAAATAAAATTTGGTTAAAATTGATTTTAGCGGCTTTAATAAACACAGAGGAGTATGAGATAGCGTCCAGATTCTTGCGTTATGTAAATAAGATCCAATTAATTAGCTTTGTTTTTTTAAATATAAATAAGTTGTATCAATTAAATTATTGAAGACTTCAGTCCTTTTTTAAAATTTATTCAAAATAAATTGACAAAGAGCTTTCGTCCAGGGATCCTGAGCTTCTTCAGTTCTTGAAAATGACAAAAATATAAAAGTTTAAAAATTAATAAAATTTTGAATATATAAATAAAAACAGGTTAATTACACAAAAGTCCTTTATTGTTTAATGTATAATCACTAAGCTTTTGACTAAAAATTAGTCATCATCAGAGTTTAAAAAAATATAAAATAAAAATACAATTTTACAAACTACTTCATATTGCACCTTGGTATGGTTTGGTGAGCTATGTTTAGTTTTTAACGGTTTTTTAAACATTGCTTACCAAACCATACCAAGGTGCAATATGATGTGAATGTCGGAGGGTATACAACAGAGTTAGACAGAAGGTGGGGGTGAACTTGGTGCTGGTATCTAGCGGCAGCTCTGCAACTATATCGTTTTACTCTAACATTCTTCCTACTTTTTAAAGTTACTATTATGAAATCATCTCGTTTTAGTGTATTTTCATCATGAAAATGAGGTTGGGAGCGGGAAGGGGATCGATCCAGGTCCAGCAATTCTATTTTCTATTGTTTCGAAAAAAATATCAGCAACCCAAGTTATGACGTCATGAAAAATTTGTTTTAAAACTTCAGTTAAACAACAATTTAAATTGATTGAGACTGGTTTCAGTTGAATTTGGCCAAGTGGCGCAAACTGAATACATTCGTTATTAAGGTAAAGCGCAGGTGGAGTGTATTATAATAATCAATAGGAAATTCGCTAAAACCTTAAAAGTTAACTGACTAAGCTTTAAGATAAGTAACTAAGCTTTAAACTAGTGCAAATAATAGTACGTAGCGGACTTCTAGTTTTAGAGGCATAGTTTTCTGTAATCAACTGGCTAATTATGCGTATTCCTTTGAAAATTACAGACAAAATGAGTTTACGAGCAGTGCTGACAATTGAGTAACTGCTTAGGTTCTAAAGCATGAACCGGAACTTTAAGCAAGAAATGGGGTGCTAAGCACGGAACACGCATTCTAAATGAAATTCGCCGACAGCGGACCACCCGCCGGAATTATTTATTTAATAGTTGTAAACTTATATAATGTTTATAAAGTATAAAAATTATCATTTCAACCAGAATTGTTGTTACGCATCCAAAGGAAATTCGCCCAACATGAGGACCACCGCACCCGATTTTTTTATTTTAACATAACAGAAGATATGCGATAAGTGTAATATGTTCTTTAAAATTAATTCTGTTAAGCGGATATTATAAAGTTTATAAATCAATATACTAGCCACAGAAAGTGCTGGGTTGGATATAATAGTAGGAACAATCCAAGGAGTCTTATAAAACTGAATACATTATGCATGAAAAAATAGTATTTTCATAGAATAAAGTTATTTATTTATAGTAAAAACTGCTTAAAATTATAATCTAAGTTGACTTAAATCTAATAGTTTGAAGTATAATTAGGAAATATGCTAAACTACATAATAAGAAAGATAAACCATATATATATTCTAACTTGAGACTTATATCTTTAACTTGATATCCATAAAACTTTAATATCTTAAGTCCCACGCGAGTTGATCATAAAGTTTATGAAATGGGACTTAATATTTTGAATAAAGTTATCCCTAACCTTAAAGTTTAGGCATAAATCAAATAAATTTAAAGTTTACCTATATGTCTCTAACTTGATTAGTCGTATTAATCGTAGATTTTATGGTTTTGAATGCATTATTTACTATACTTCAAATAAATAATCTGCCAGATTTGGCACGAAGCTTCCATACTCATATAATTACTTTTACATTTAAACAGGAACATATCTATGCCAATTTTATTTTGAAATATAAAAGATAAATAATAAAAATAATACACTCTTTAGAGGACAAACTCTTATTAGTGAAATAAATTTATTTAATAAATTGTTCACGCAAACATGAGGAATTCTATTAGCACTTCATCACAAAAGGTCTTTCAAAATGACAAAAAATCACAAGTTTACGATATATATATAAATAATAATATAATAATATATATATATATATATAATATATATATATATATATATATAGATATATATATATATATATATATATATAATATATAGAATATATATATTATATATATATATATATATATATTATATATATATTATATATATATTATATATATTATAATAATATTATGATGAATTATTCATGATTCCTCTTTCCGCTAATGTTTCTTTTGATAAAAATTCATTAAAACAATGACAGGAAATTTAATGTAAATTAATACTACTTTATAATATTTCGTGTATGAAATAAACCAGACTGGCCAGAGAGAGCCCAGTTCACCGAAGTAACGCTGAAATTAGGCTGAAATTACGCTGAGGTCCGGTTGCCTAACTCTTGACGTGAAACTTCCTCAAAAGCTTCTGATAAATACTGTTTTCAATAGATTTTATTTTTGGAGGGGGATTTAGTTTGATATTTCGGGATAAGTTGATCTTATAACTACGTATATTTTAACTTCGTCATAGATATCTAATTATCGTATCTTGACAAATTAACAATCGTAAAAATTAATAATACATCTTACAAATTGTCAAGTTTGTCTAGTCAAATCAAGGTGGGTTGTAATTTGACTCAAATTAGATTTCTATTAAATAGACGTTTTTCTAATTAAACTATGAGAATTTTAGAGTAAAAGTCAATATTTATCTAAGATAAAAAAAAACCAGTTCGCTATTAAAATTTAATAGGTAAAACTGGATATATCTGGTTTTTATTACTTTTTATAATTTGTTAATGTATAGCTTAATTTTTTAATTATGATGTTACAATTATTTTCTAGTCGCGGTAAATATGCAGAAGTACTGCTGTAAAGTATATATTTTTAAATTTAACCTAAATAAAATTAAAATATTACCTAATAATTAATCTATAATAATTAATCTATAATAATTAATCTATAATTATTAATACTATGTTTACCTTTTAAAAAACTTATACATGTTATTCGATAGAACATGAACTAATACTATTAATTAATACAATTTTTACCTTTTAAAAAACTTATACATGTTATTCGATAGAACATGAACTAATACTATTAATTATACAATGTTTACCTTTTAAAAAACTTATACATGTTATTCGATAAAACATGAACTAATACTAATAATTAATATCATTCATTAATTAATAGAATGTATACTCTTTTAAAAAACTTATACATGTTATTTGATAGAACATGAACTAATACTAATAATTAATATCATTCATTAATTAATAGAAAGTATACTCTTTTAAAAACTTATACATTTTTTTCGATAGAACATGAACTAATGCTAATAATTAATATCATTAATTAATACAATGTATACTCTTTTAAAACTTTAAAAATGATTTATAATATATACCTCTCTAATATATATTAAATCTTTAATATATATCTCTATAATATAATATTATATCTCTAATATACCTCTGTAATATATATTTAAATCTTTAATATAATCTTATATATTTATATCTCTAATATATACCTCTGTAATATATATTTAAACTTTGATATATATCCTCTATAATATATATTTAAACTCTAATATATACCTCTGTAATATATATTTAAATCCATGATTGTACCTCTATAATATATATTTATATATCTAATATATACCTCTGTAATATATATTTAAATTCATGATATGTACCTCTATAATATATATTTATATATCTAATATATACCTCTATAATATATATTAAAATCTTTGATATATACCTCTATAATATATGTTTAAATCTCTAATATATACCTCTATAACATATATTTAAATCTCTAATATATACATCTATAATACATATTTAACTCGCCTTAGATTCTTGCTATTAGATTGTTCTGGTTGAGTCCTAATACTCAACAACTTGAGATTAAAAGTTTTCAAAAAGTAATAAAGGATTATTTGCTGCTGGAAGCACTTTATTCAATAGACTTTATTAATAAGTGTAATAATGTCTATATAGTTTTATTTGATTATATTTTATTTTAAGTTTGAGATATGTCTTGGAGAAACCATTTTTTAATTTTCTTTTACCTATATTTTTTAAACTTCTTGAATAAATAAATAAATATATAAATCTTGTGAATAAATCTTAGGATATGCTCTTAGATTATATGAATATTATTAGTATTTAAAAGATTTCGCCAACTTCCATTAATTCTTAGAGTATAGTAGATTCAACCCACCTGAGGTGGTTCCCACAAGGTGAATACCCTGATGAGCTGAAAGGCCCCTTAAACGTGACTTTTATTAGTTTTTTATACTTTTACTCTATACCGACGGCCGCCTCCGTGGCCGGGGTCGTTAAGGCGTTAGTCTTTACACTAACCTTTGACAGTGTAAAGGTCTGGGGTTCGCATCCCAGGTTACGCTCTCAGTTTATAGAAGATTTATAATGATTGTTGTATTGTATCGCCAACTTTAGAATTCACTTTGAGCGTAACGGTTTCTAAGGGGTTTAGAGCCGCAAGGCTCTAAACGGGCATTATTATTATTATTATTATCTATACCGACGGTATATAAAGGATAAGGTCGTATTCTATTGGCCTAAAATGTGTTCAACCAATGGTGGAGTTAAGTAAACAAAAAAAATTACACAATAGACTATGGATCTAATACAAATAATAATAATTTTATTTAATAGTATTTTTAATTTTATGTGTAACGTTACAAGTTCATTTTAACTAAGCAAACACAATCAAGTAAAAACATGATAAGTGGTAACTCGCTCTTAACCCTGAAAAAGATAATTCTAAGGAATCTTCCTCTACTTCAACCTAACATTTGTTTAGTTAATCAAAACAACACGAGTAGGTTAATAGAGCACAAGGAAATCAGTCCAGTTTTTTATCTTTTTTGGTCAAACGAAAAAAACAATAGAGATGTAACTGATGACGTCATCATATCTATACTTAGCCCGCCTCAACCCACGATTGTTTTGTCTCACTCGACATTGGATTGCAGTCAATGGAATTTTTCTCTCGTTTTTGATTAGTTTTTCTTCTAGAAAAAGTCTGAAAAATCTTAAATAGAATATTATAGACCTTTCTTTTTATTAATCGTTTCTGTCGAAACCACTCGCAATCATTGAATCATGCTTCTGCAATTTTATGTTATAATGATAAGCATAAATTAAATAAAATACAACCAAAAGAAATGAAGGATGTATAACTAATTAATAAATGAAAGAAATAAAATACAGAATAAACAAAATGAATATAATACGAACGAAATGAGTAATCGAAAATTCTAAAAACATTTAAATAAAACATAAACAACATAAAATAAAAACAAACCAATAAAGATTTGCCTCCCTTTTTTTGTCCCTCTCTCTTCTTTTTAATTTATCTTTATCTATTGTTTTATTTTTTGTTTTCTTGTTTTTTAATATGTCCTATTTAATTTTTAATTATTCTTTGATAAAACCCTATATTTGCAACAGGGTGCAAGAGGTAACTATTGTGTTTTAAATAAATAATACATAAAACATGTAGGGAAACTCCTATACTGACACATGTAAAAAAATTCAGACCTGCCCAATCAGCTGATAGCTGGCTTAAAAATAAAAAATAGCTGAAATTAGAATAACTGCGCATAAGCCTTTTTGAATTTAGGTTTTTTTATTTAATTTTATTGGCAACCCTGATAACATTAGGTGAGGTTTACATTTATCGTGTTTTCGTACTTTAATATTTACGAGATAATTTAATGATTTTGCATAAAATTCTGTTAAATAATTGTTATAATAATTTAGTTAAAGAAAAAGAGAAAACTATAGTAAAGGTAAACCACATGTTTTTATTAAGATTTTAAAGAAAATGCAGACGACAGTGTATTGCCTTAAAATTACGATTGCTTTTATTACATTCAAAAATAGTTAAATTGTTAAATTACTAATTACAATAATATTTGATGGAGGAAAAACAAATATCATTTGCAAAAATGTACTAAGTTAAGTAGTGCACACGAAGAAAAAAGTTTAATTAGCCGCTCGTTTAATGTAATTTAAACAAACCTATAGTATTTAAAGATTCAGACCACTATTGGATGTGGCAAATGTATTTCTTACACAAATTATTAACATTTAAATTAAACTGTTCAAATAAATGCAATTAAACAAAAATTTTGAGTACCGGAAATAGTTTATTTACATTTCCTAGGGTAAAACGAAATGGCCACGGCCATGGGAAAATTTGAGCCAACTACTCCCTGGTGGACAAAATGTGAACTACATGCCAGGTCTGACAGGAATCGCGTTTGTTTCTCTACTTGGTTTATATATTACTTTAGTTTTTAGATATATTTTGCTTAGTTGAGTAATAAGTAAGATTTTAGCTGAATCATCCGTGTTAGGCGTTTTTTAAGACCTCTTAAGTGGTTTTTATTAAGTTTTCAGACTGGGTGTGTGTGTGAGAGAGAAAGTGTGTGTGAGTGTGTCTATTGTCATCGAAACGCTCAATGTGTTTATTCAAAATAGTTGAAACTTGGTTCAAAAATCAATCTTCAGGTCTAGTTATGCTATCTGAAAAATTGATTTTTTCAATCGTTAATAATAACTGAATAAGCCAAAAATTAACACAAAGCGATTTGTTTTTGTTAGATAATTTGAAATTTTATGTATTTGAAGTACAAGATTAATGTGCCAGGCTCCATCTTATTATCACCATTACTTTGTATTGTATCTAATAAAATATTAACGGCAAAGCAGAATCAAGCAAGGTTAGTAAATGGATAGGTGACTGCTTTAAAAAAAACTAATTTAATGGATTAATCCTGGGGTCGAAGTGTAAACAAATCAACTTCAAATTAAATAAGATAATCTTAGCAAATTAAATCTTCCCTTATTACAATAAGGGAAGAAAAAGTTCTAGAACATTCCGTACCAAATTTTTTGTTTTTTTTTTCAGTTCCCTTGCTACTAAAGGGAAATGAAAAACTAAAGGGAACTTTATTTTATTTTCTAATAAAATAAACAAATGTATGTGTGTATATATAAAATAAAAGTAAAATAAAATAAGCCTCCCTTATCTTAAATAACACCAAAAACTATGTCTCTCCACTAAACATTATCTATTAAAAATAAATAAATAGACTTAGCCGGCTTTCGGCTTTCTCCCTTATCCTATTTCTAATAACTTACAAATCTACGGGCCGCCCCGATTTTAAGTATTTCCCGATTTTAAAAATTTAAGTATTTCGAGATCATAGATGGTCCCAGATGAGTCAGGTGTTTTCGGACAAACTCTTCAAACTGGTAGAAACTTGATTTTTATTTCTTAGAAATTCATTAGTTTGAGAGAATCCAAAAGTTTTTTTTTAATTCAAGATTACGCTCGAAAACTTGCGCTAGTTTAGAAACTTGAATTTTCACAGTGCGTTAAAATAGCATGAGATAAGAATAAAAGATGAATGCCGATTGTAAAAATATTCTTTAAGCAAACTTTGCTTGTTTTTTATTTTTATTTAAGGAAAAGTGAAATCGGGTATAACATTTTTCTTATTATAAGACTTTATTATATAGGAGACGTGGAAACAAAAGTAAACAATAATGCATTACATACAATCCTAAGTTTATAAATTTCCATATTATAGAAGATTGTATCGGTCTAGTAAAACCAGTATCAAGATTTTTGAAGGATAATAGCTTTCCCAACCTCATGTATATCCTCAAGGGTTTACACAATCATTTTTCTTCTTCAATCACTTAGTTTTCCATAAATCTCGCTGAGTGGGTCTGATGGTGCGTTTAAACATTCATTTGTTACTAAGGGAAAAAATTGGAGAAACAAGGTAAAAATACCAGGAAACAGATTTACAAGTAGGGTCGGACTTGATTATCTATCAAATACTTTAAACCAAAGAGAGGGATTTATGGAATCTGTGGTAAAAGACATTAATTCGGTTCAACATTCGACTTTATAAAGGCCACATTTTTCCGGTTGAAAAGTATATAACTTGCTTGTCTTGCATGCTTATAGCATATAAGAAAGCTTGATAAAAACGGCATCGGATCCACCGCGGTAAAAATATTTTATACTGTTTACTTCCGGCAAAGAATGCCAAAACCTTTAAAATTTAGACCCCTCATGGGTTAGAATAATAGTTATTTATGCAACAAGGGATGAAAGTAAGTTTTACAGCTCAAGTTAAAGTTTCGTCCTAAGGCAGCGCCGAAGGAGGAAACTTCATTAGCTCACGAGGCCGGTAGGCCGAGGGAGATAAACTAGTTAGCTCCCGAGGCTTGCCGAGGGAGTTAACTAACATTTTGGCTCCCGAGGCTTGACGAGGGAGATAATACGAGAACTGAAAACTTTCATCCCTTGTTGTATATTAAATTTTATCTACGACTAGAGAACTAATACTAACAACTATTAATATATTCTTCAGCTCCTTAATTGTTATTGTGTTAGTTTAGTTTATTCTTACCATGTCAATTACTCTGATGAAGAGAGAATAAAGCCACTATCTTCACATTATTTTATAGTAACCTGTCAATGGATTAATGTGTAATACTATATTTGTAATTTAAACATTAGCGTGTGTATATTGTATATTCTACCCGTAGTACCAAACACCAAAAAAAATCAAAAAATTTCCTAAAATTCCTAAAAATTTCACTAAGAAATTCTGTCAAGTTGGCAACACTTTCACTTTTCCTCCCTAGGGAGTAAAAGTACATTTACAGTGTGAGATAACAAGACTGTAAATAGAACTTACAATACAAGGAGTAGATAAACTTATTTTCTGACTCATCGAAATTCGTTTGCAAATAACAATAAGGGGTTTAGTGTAAAAAATAAATTTTAAATGCTTAATGCTTAGAATGGATTTTGACTAAACTTTACACCTAGACGACTTTTGGGTCAGAATGACTATATTTTATGACTCATCGAGATAGATTATCAAATTAAAATAGGGATTTAGTATAAGGAAATAATAATTGAGTACTTATATCTCGGTATTTAATCGATAGATCTTGGCTAAACTTTAAACTTGAAATGCTAATAAGTCTGAATGGTCACCCTAAAGTCATCGAGATCAGTTATAAAATAATAGGGGTTAAGTGTACCTAAAACATTTGATAATTTATTGCTCGGAATATAATTGATGGATTTTGACTCAACTTTTCACTTAGATGACGACTTATGGTCAGAATGGCCATAATTTATGATTTTTTTTAAACAATCCTTTATTAATAAATTATTATATATACATATTAGCATACAAAGATTAAGGAATAAGATGCCACACTAAAGAATTGAATCGATAATCTTAAATAAATGTTACACTTAGAATGCTCGTAGGTCAGAATGGACACATTTTATGCTTCATCGAAATCTGTTATAAAATAATTAGAATAGATCTCTATGAAGTCTGTTTGAAAATAATAATTAAACGGAAACTAGATATGCATTAGATACATACATACAACATACATAGAGATTCATACATAGATACAAGCACAAAACAATTGTGCTTGTATGTATGTATGAGTTCATGGATGTGGAAATTTGTTGTAAATACGGTATAGCTCAAACAACCGATCCTATTTGAATGAAACTTTGCACAAATATTAGGTTTTATGAGAGAAAGAGTTAAGTAGATGACTTTAAAAAGCGCCGTGGAGTACTTTACAATAAATAACACCAACAACCACGTCTCTCCACTAAACTCATAAACTTAAAAATATACAAAATAAAATAAAATAAAAAGGTTACAACATAAAAACCAAAATACACCTACAAAAAATAACAATGTAAAAATTAACAAAATAAAAAGAAGCAAGTCGAAAAAATAAAACAAAAAATTAATTAATTAAAAAATTACCGGTGAGATGTAGAAGGAGGATCTCGTCCAGTGACTGGTAGCGGACTAGTTGAGGCGGGTAGAAGTGATCAGAGCTTGGATAATCACTGATCCCCATATTTTTAAGTTTATGATTTTCGCTTGTTTTAGGCACTGTTGATGGCTATTTGCCGAAAGCCGGCTCTGTCAATTTAATAGATAATGTTTAGTGGAGAGACGTGGTTGTTGGTGTTATTTATTGAGTTAAGTAGACTTTAAGGTTAATCCAACACGATTTGCCCAAATAACGTCACTTGAAACTGAAAAAAATACTTGTTTGGTAAAAAGTATTTCTAATAATGATTTTAAGTTTTCTGAGTACAATAAGGCTTTAACCACATCTGTGGTCAGGGTCAGTACATTAGATATTTATGTGAATGGGTGGGCACTTTCTTGTAACACTCTAGCCTCGATTTAATGCTATTAGTATATGCTTAAAAGTTTTTTAAGCCTATTGAGAAAAAGAGTCGTATAAAAACGAGATAAACCATACGTAAAAAAAATGAGCGAAGACAAAGTGAGACATATTTTCCAAATTCTTGTAATTAAAAAATAATTACAAAGTGTAATTATTAATATTGCCAGGACGTGATATGTCTGTGATATTTTTTTTCATTACGTTGATTGGAGAATGAAAGCAATAATTGAATGAATCACAAATTAAAAAAGAAAACATTTTAACCAATGTATTCCAGAAATATCAAAGATCTTTTAGACATTGATAGGAAGTGTCATATATGTATTTATTTATAGTGTTAAATAACACAATAAGTGACAGAATTTAAGTGCCCACTTCAAACTCAAGTAGACACTTTAAGATACGACTTTTCTTCATAAATTATTTACTCACGCAATAAGTACTAATTCCCTCAATTTTTAGTAGTCATATCCTTGTTTGAATTAAGTGGCGCCAAGAATTAGGAGGCTTGTGTCCGTGTAATCTTACAGCGTTTACGTCAGAATGCTGTACGGGGGCTGGGCTTATATTCATTCATAATATTTATAAGTATTCAATTATTTTGAATCTTGTTGCAAATAATCAACAGAAAATAAAACTACTGCAGATAATGCAATAAAATTTAGCACAACTGTTGCTCTTACGTAGGTCTAGGTCCCATCTAATCCACATTTAACCAATTATTCATTTTTAACATTACATTATCACATCACATTATTATTTATCACATTACATTATTATTTATCACATCACATTATTATTTATCACATCACATTATTATTTATCACATTACATTATTATTTATCACATCACATTATTATTTATCAATTATGCCGTCGCAATTGAGTCGCAATTATGCCGTCGTAGCGTAAACATCTAGTTAAAATAGCTCTAGTTTAGTGTAGTTTAATATTATGTAGTTATAATAAAAATGTGTTCTTTTGGACTCGCACTATTTAAAATCAATAACGTTTAAATGTCGACAAATTTTATCTTTTGACGGAAAATACTTTTAAATAATCTAAATACTCTCACGATAATATATGTTTTCGGTATCGGGATTAGTTGGATTTGACGGTTTAATCCCTGAATTTGAGGAGAGTGATTTGTTCGGTGTCAACCCAGGAGCCGAAAATGCAGTGGGCAACGCGCACAATGGCCATCATCATCAGGTCAGTAACCACCAGGCAGATACGAACAATCTTTCAGAGGTACCCAACATCATTTCGAAACCTTTTATTGGACAAAAAGTGGTGATATCCAGAAATAACGGCCAGAAACAAGAAGCCTACGTCACTAAAATAAGTGTATTGCAAAACAATTCCACTACACTGCAGAATGGAAATTCTCTAGTAGATGTTGAATGGATAGAAAGTGACGGCTCCGTGAAAGGCAAAAAAAATGTGGATATCAGCACTTTGCAAACTGACCCCCAGTCCTCGAATACTCTTAAAACACAAAACGCTGAGGTAATCATTTCTAATGTAAACAATGAGATTGATGTACCATCAACATCTACCGGTTCTATTAACAACTCAGAACAAAGTGAATTACCCCCAGCGTCCAACAACGTAGTATGTGATATTTGCGGACAGTCTTTTAAGAATAAGCGAGGCCTTAGCATTCATTTCAATAAAAAACATCCAGTGGAAGCAAACACAGCTAAGTTAAACGGTCTAATTTCTAACCAAGCCCACTAGTAAATCTGTTGATCCTACTATTAAAAATAAAATTGACTCATGGGACAAACAATTTAAATCCATTTTTAAATCTAATGACGACTTTGATCCTGTACTCTTCGATAACGTGACGAATGGCTTTTTGACGTTTTAAAAGAAGCGAATGCTGAGCTGCCTGGACCAAAACATCCTGCTCAACGGTATTTCAAATTACGTAAAAAGGATAAAACGAACAATAAAGGAAAAGGAGCCGGAAAAGTTTCTAATCCTCAGAGAAGCAATAAGAAGGACAGAGAACGGAGACAAGAGCAGTATCAGTATGAGGTAGCTCAGTATTATTATTACAACAGACGTAAAAAAGTTGTCCAAACTATTATGACTGCCGATAAACCCAAACAGTGCCCTATTGACATCAAGCAAGTAGAAGATCACTACAGACCTATATTTGAATATTCCAATAATCGCGTACGTGAATCTTACGAGCAAACCGTTCCTCAAGAAAACATAGCTTCTGTGAGCCTGAAATCAATACACAAAGCTATAAAATCAACTTCGTTAGACACGTGTCCTGGTCCTGACGGTGTTCTTATTAGGACAATAAAACGGCTTGAGGTGGCCCATATTATACAAACCATAATCGATATTTTCTGAAATATTCATATTTGCCTGATGCGTTAGAAGAGGTCGTACAGTACTTATTTACAAGGTAAAGGCAGAAGTGATGATGTGGCGTCATGGAGGCCATTACAATGTACTCTATCTTGAGAGATTAATAGAAAAGGTACTTGATGGCGAACTTCGACAGCAAGTAACTTTTCATTCTTGTCAGAGAGGTTGTGAAGGGTCTTCCTGGTTGTCATATCAACTCTCGGCTCATTGATGCTGTTTTAAAACACGCTAAACAAAATGGTAATGATAGTGCTGTCGCTTTTCTGGATGTTACCGGTGCTTTTGATAATATTGGTCATCTTCATGTAATAAACACTTTAAAGGCTAGAGGCGTTTCCGACAATCTGATAAAATGTATAGAAGCCCTACTGTGCTTTAACCTAATAAGAATACGCGTCGGTTTTCACGACACTGACGATATACGTGTTGAGACAGGCGTTCCACAAGGAGGACCTCTATCTGCTACTCTTTTTAACCTGGCTATAGATCACATCTATAGAGAGTTTTGTGACCCCAGTTCTCAAACCAATACGGTTATGGCCTCAATCCAGGTCAGGAAAAAATACTTCTATCGGGGTTCGCCGACGACCAAGCTGTCACCGCCTCCAGTGTTAGTGCAGCAGAAAGAGTTATTAACAGTATAGCTAGTAGATTCAAGGAAATTGGCTTAAATATCAACCCGGCTAAGAGTACGTGCATTATTTTATCTAAAGGTAAACTAATAAGCTCCAGATTAAATCTAGAAGACGGAAGCTATATAACATCTAATAGCGATAACGAAATTATTAAATATTTAGGATGTAGTTTTACAGGTGAGATTGTTAATGATGACGCTGCAATAGAGAAACTGAATACCAACCTGAACATCTAGTCACTTCTAATCTGCTAAAACCTGACCAGAAACTCAACATATTAAACCAGTATATTTTTCCAACGCTTACGTACCCTCTTCAAACTGCTCCTCTGACTAAACTTCGTCCGGCTTTTCTCGAAGGTGTTGATGTCATGATCCGGAGAAGTACCAAAGCAATCGTAGGACTACCAGCCAACACTTCTACAACTATGCTGTATGCGCCTCGCCGTTATCGAGGATTAGGTATTCTTCGTTGTTCGTGGGAAGCTCCGTACAACATATGATATTGCAAAAATTAAGAGACGTCGATGAAGTGCAATTACAAGGTATACTCGATTATGACGCCGAACTGTCTGATTGTGCTGATCGTCTTGGTCTTGAACTTCAAGATCTAAACGGTCGAATTAGTATAAAAAATATTCGACAATCCCTTCGCGAAAAATCGTTTGAAGAGTGGTCAAAGTGTAAGTGGCAAGGAATCGGAGTGTGCCACTTTAAGGAAACACCCAAAGCTAACGAATTCATTAGTAATAGGCAAATCCTTACAGGTTCCGAGTGGACCAACGCGATCAAATTGAATATCAACTATGCCCCTCTACGTGGTGTACCGACTACAGGCAGCAAGTATACAGGAGACGTGGGACCCCTCTGTCGCAAATGCAGCAGAGAGACTGAAACACCAGCACATGTGCTTGGTAATTGTCCTAACAACATGCTTCTTGTTACTCGCCGCCACCATAATGTCAAACACACCATTATTGACTTGTTAAGAGAAAAAGGTTACACTTGTTATGAGGAAGTCTTCGGCGTTGATACAAATGGTTCCACGAGGTACGCAGACATTATAGCCTTTAATAAAAACAGTAAGGAAGCTTTGGTGATTGACCCTACAGTGAGGTACGAGACTAACGATCCTTTACAAGGTGAGAAAGTCCACGAGGAAAAGAAACAGATTTACGAAAAGTGTTTAGATTATTATAAAGAGAAATATAGAGACCAACAGGGCGACAGAGAGTTCCGAGTAATAGGACTATGGTTTGGCTCGAGAGGTGCCATTCCTACAATAACATCAAAATTCTTCGACGATATGGGAATTGACCCCAAAAAACTGACGCAAATATCTGAGAATATTATTTTAGATTCGTTAGGAATAATTAATAACCATGTGTATAATTAACTTATCTAGTTTTAGATATAATGTACAAATTTAATTTTCTGTTTGTTTAACCTAATAATTTATTTTATGTATTTAATTTTTTTTTACTATAGTTTTACTTATTTCATTGTTAATTGTCATGTTTAATGTGATTGATTAGTACGCTGTGTGTTTTAGCAACTCATTGTATATGAGCAGCCCCACTATGTATTTTTTTGTAAATATATTGTGTTTCTCTCACATTATTATTTATCACATTACATTATTATTTATCACATTACATTATTATTTATTTATTATCACATTATCAACATTTAAGTCAATAAAGCTTGATAACGGTGAGTCTAGCCGATAATAGACCGAAAGATGTTCTCGTGCTCGTAATACAGCTTAAACTAAACTATTAAATATTTGATTTTTCTTTATTTTTACGCTCTTTGTGGAAAATAAATCAAGCATTAAATGTCATTGTGTTCATTGAAAATCCCTACGTATGTTTTAACATCATTATGTTTTGAACTTTAATATTTTAAATAGACTCCGTTATTACATATTGTTGATGAAAAATATATGTGCAACTATGTATGTCTGTAAAATATAAATCTGAATGGATCTATTGGGTGACTAAATTATAAAACAGTTTTGTAATTAATTCCTAATGAATTTTATAAATTGTACAAATATATAAAATTAGTTAATTGAATATACCCTAAAATACATACTTTCTCACATACCTTTTTCTTAGGGTGAATGAGATCAAATTCTTATCTGCTCTGGGATAATTGATTTATCAATAAATAATCAAAGTAAATGAATAACTTTTATATAAATATTTTCTATCAATTTAAAATCTAAAATGAAATATAAAACGAAACTGCTCTGTAAGAGTATTGATCTTATAATCATTAAGCCAAATAAACAATAGGTTTGTCAAATATTAGGTGTGCGTCACAAATATTGCTTTATCACAATGAACTTATTTTAATTTAACTTTAGGAAACTTTCTAGAATCATCTTCTCTAAATTTTCCTATCACTACTCACTTATCTCTATCTCTAGTATAAATTTAATCTACCTGATATTCCAACCAAACCCAAAGATTGGATTTTGTAAATCCAATCAATATTTTAGTAAATACTCAATGACAATTGCGATGGTAATACTCACATATACACCTATTAACTGCACATAACCATCAATCATTGGAGTATTTAACTAAAACCTTTAGCTATTTCATGAAATAGCTAATTAAATCATTCAAATATTAATTAAATGAATAATATTTTATTAATTAACTAGTCATTTCATAATATAAAACTTCCTTCTTTATATTCAGTTCCTTCATAAAATAACGAATTTCATGATTTAACGGTAACATATATTACATAAGCATAATGTTCATAATTTATGCTTGTATAAAATACACATGTGTAGCCAAAATTACAATCACAAGTAAGCGATAATAGAGCTAGTATTATAAGCATAAGAAAACCTTAGTATAGCTAATATTAAAAACACAAGGAAGCGCTAGTAGTTTTTATTGGTGAAATTTGTCCTAAGGAAGTAATTTCTCTAAAAAACGGAAGAAATGCATATACGCACGAATACAGCAGTCAGTCAACAGCTCATGGTCTGCCTCATACCAATTAAAACTCCCTCTGCGAAACTTCTAGAGTCTAGCCTAGAACCGTTATTGACACTACTTCAGGCTAGATCTTATCTTAAGCTACATGGATTCCCCGTCTTACCCCCTCTGATCTGTAAACATCAAAATGTTCAAAACCCCGTATATAATAAAGTAAAAAATAAATAAAATTACTAAATTTAGATAAGACATTCACAATAAGAATGATGATAGAATCATCCATCTGGCATGTTATCTGCGTCTGCTTTTTTGCCTACTTATGGTCTCAGCATAAGTAATAATCTTTTCCTACGAGAATTCATTCTTTAGTATGACAGTCACGAAGGTGTGATCTTTGCATATGTCATTGCTAGATTTTGTCTTTCATTGGTCCACTTTCAGCAATGAAAAAAGGTAAGCTCTGCATTATCAGTATGTCCTGGGCAATATATGCCGTCATAAGACAGGTGTTTTCCAATTTTTGTTGGTAGGATCTAAAATATCTATGCCCACTAAAGAGCAGGGAAATTTAGAATCCTATATCCTCCATGTTTTTGCTTCACCCAGGAGGATGTCTCTTACTAGCCTCTATGTCTAGCGGCCTCTGGTCTTTTCTTCCCACAAGTGTTGCCATATTTCCATGGATCTATCTCTTTCCACCTTCCTTGCTATATATAGCCGATTGCTGTTTTTTTTTCGTACACTCTTTTACGTAGGTGACGCCAATAATCCCTATTGGATTTAAATCCAGTGATGTAAATCCAATATTGGATTTACATCCAATATTAGAGACGGCTTATGCTTATGTACTTCCTTCAGAGCTTCTGAAGGTTTTCGTCTGGTCCAGGTGCTTTTTTGTCTTTCATAGATACGGCGGGTTTCTCTAATTCTTCAGATATAAAAGAGGGTTATTCTTCAACATCTCCCACGATCTATATTTCTCTTTGTTGGTGAGATGGAAACATTGTTATCAATGATAGGCATAGGCATATTGCATTGCACAAACAGTTCACAAAAACAATCCAGGTCTCATCAGATTACTTTGGCACAAGATTTGAATAGTACCTGGATATACAGGCACTCTAGATTTGACAATATTTATAAAAATGTGTGTCTAATTCATTTTACGAATAGCACCTTATAAATCATTATTTTCAAGTGTAAAACGATTAAAAACAAATAATCATAAAAATCCTTATCAAAATTTTAATTTCGTTTTGGTTATTTTATTCAACAAAAATGCCTTATCATTTTGAACTTGAATGAAAAAATTGTGAAATATGCTTGTATTATTTACACTTTGATAAGGAGGTAAACAATAGTTTTAATTAATAGGTTACGGATTAAAATGAGTGTATAACAAATTATTTGCCCACAAACGAATGAATTTGTTACAAAATTAAAAGTTTTTTCTGATAAGAGAGTTTGTTTTGGTTAGTATTATACAGTAATTAGAAGATTTGTAAATTATCGATCAGAATCACACAATATTAAATTTGTTAGGTCTTTACTGAATTCTCCGCCAGCGATTACATTGTTGGTTAGCATTTTAATTTTTAAGTTTTAATTGTCACCGTTAACCCTACTTGTAGCCAGTAGTTACCAAATCGGGTACGGGGTACCTCGAAACTTATCCTCATCACATCGGATTCGCTACGCTAGTTTTCCCTACATAGCTCGTCCTAGAATATAAAAATAACCTACAGTCTATCGTTTAGTTTAAAAATCCCCAAGGTCATAAGTATTTTGGGGATTGACCAATCAGAGAAGCCGCTGCCAACCTCTCACTTAAAAAGAGAAAAAATCCCTACCACAATAACCGCTGTAGGGAAAAAACCTTCTTCCCGGCAATCGTTCACTTTGTTTGTGGTTCTTCTTTTGATTTCATCGTTTGGAAACTACTTTCAAATTAATCTTAAAAATGATATTTTAAAATAAAACCACACAAAAGAAATGTAAAAAAACATCGCCAAGAAAATACGGGTAAAATAACCTGATTTGTTTACATAGTTTTTTCCCACTCCCTTCTTGTAGGGATTTTTTTCCTTAAGAATCAGTGGTGTCTAAACTGACCTGTCAAGATTTTTAAACTAAACGATAGACTGTAATTTATAGTTCAACACGTCTTTGGACTCGCTTAAAACGCTCGTCCTTAAATAGTAAATATGTTTCATTCCCATTAAGTTTTCCAAACTAAGTACTGTACTACTAAATAACTACGCAGATAAAACTTGGAACGTATCTTGGGCTTATATATTGTTTAGGATTACATACGTGCAAACTCTCAAACTGATCGGCAAATTTTTCCGTGTTTTGTAATTTTATAATAAATTATTATATAAATAATATTTTAGAGTTAATGACCCTATAATAATATTATTATGACATAGGCTGAGAAGTGTGTCTTTATATACAAAAAAACCAACACGTCTCTCCACAAAGGAATTTATTAACTAAAAGCAGAGCCGGCTTTCGGCAATAATGCCATCAACAGTGCCTAAAAACAAGTAAACAAAGAACTAATAACAATACATACAATTTAAAGGTTAATGGATAGCTTCAGTCTTTGGATAGTCTGTTAGACGCCTGCACTCAACTCACCGGTAATTAATTTAATTATTTATTCACCTTTTTATTAATTTATTGATTTATTTCTTTGTTTTTATCTTTTGTTTTTTATCTTTTGACTTTTATTAACCTTTAAATTGTATGTATTGTTATTAGTTCTTGTTTACTTGTTTTTAGGCACTGTTGATGGCATTTTGCCGAAAGCCGGCTCTGCTTTTAGTTAATAAATTCCTTGTGGAGAGACGTGTTGGTTTTTTTGTATATTGAGTATTACTCCACTGCGCTTTAAGAAGTCATTGTGTCTTTATGTCACGGCAATTAGATTTACCGACGAGCGAAGCGAGTCGGGAAAAATTGCCAAGACATAAAGACATTCTCAGCCGGATGGCATACACTATTTTTTTTGAGGTAGCTCTCATTAAATAAACTGCGCTATAGCGCAGTTAAGTATATATACTTAATTTAAAAAACGTCCAATTAACTCCATATTATCGTCGTCATTGAATTCATCCATAGCTTCACACTTTTACTCTAAAATGTAAAAGCTTTAAAAACACACAAAAATTGTCAATTAGAACACCTTTTAAAAACAAAAAAAAATAGTCTACGAACAAAAACAGAAACAAATGAACGTTTTTAACGAAACCTCATGAAGGTTATACACAGATTGTTTTTTTGAACACGCTACATTACAGTAATGGCGGCAATATATGTATTACTTTTACGTCCTAGGAGTTTTTTTTTTACATTCGGTATTGTCCTCGGAGGTGAAAAGTGCTAAATAACCTCCTATAACAATAATGATTGGCTTCTCATCCTAAAAACGGCGATCCTAATAAAGTGCTCAATTACGTACTACCTCAAAAAAATATTTTCCAGATACCACAACTAGACTTAAAATATTGACACACACACACACGTAAACAGACAGTCAACTTTGTGAAAACCTCTTAGAATACATTAAGAACACCTAGAACGGACAATTGAGGTGACAATGCGGTTTCGGATTTTTCGCAAACACAATACTTTTCCGACGTTATAAATAAGGAAAAGTGAAAATCATAAAATATTTTAAAAAATAAGGAAATGTGAAAATCATAAAATATTTTAAAAAATAACTCTAAAAATATAACGTGGCATCTGTTGACAAATCCTTATCTAAACAAGATTTAACCGGACTTGACAGCCTTTTATAAAAGATGGACCGTCTAGAAAAAATCTAGGGAAACATTTTTCTAAAATTTATCCATTACGATATTTCATGTATTTACTCTCTTTCTAGATCTCCTAAAGACTTACGAGATTTATTTTGATAAATTTTGGCTTAACTCTTTCAATCTTAAAATGAAAGATTTATTTTCCTGATAAAAACATCTAGATGTCACTCAAGTTGGATTGACTTCCGGACAAATAACGGAAGTAGGAAGTCAAATTCGATAGTAAAAGCCAAATAAATCATGTCAACTGAATATTACATCAGAAGAAATCAATCAATTTATCAAATTAAGGAAGCTATTAATACTGTGTTTGAGAAATTATTAAGATAGATTAAATTCGATTAAATTCAATGACAATATAGACTTGATAAACTTGATCTATTTTAATAACAGATTAAAATAATGCGCGTTTCCATAAAGAATAAATACGGGCCTTCGGCGCATAGCCGAAACACGGCCTTGGCGCTTCGCGCCTCGTCCGGCGTCACAGGGGGCCCCCTGTGACCGCTTTGCGGCCCCATTTTTGTTTTGTGTATACTGTATTGTTTCATTGTCTCGTTACATGGAATTTTGTCGCGTATTTAGCGAATTTTCCTTGCTTCGCTGTTTTTGTTTTAGAATTTATTGTTACATGGCATTTTGCCATGTACCTAGCGAATCTTTACCGCCTCGCCTCACAGACTTTGAGGCTTTCTCACAAATTTGATTAAATCTCTATTATTTATATAGTAAGCTATAATAAAGCTTGTAAAACAAGCATTATAAACAAAAATAATAAGTTTAGAAAGGTTGTATTTACGCAAGTTGAGAAGCAATCGAAGAATCAGCTACCGTCGATACTTTGCTGTTGGATATAATATCCCTGGACCGGTTTCGGCATAACGCCATCATCAGCAGGCGGGCAACACTCGAGCTCTCACTAACTAAAGTTAAATCAGTGATTAACTTCTAGTCTCAATGAGCACGACGAGCCTCTGAAGATAAATAAATAATGAAAAATAATAAGTATATTTATACATAACTATACGCTATCAGAAATTACAAATAATATAACTAATACGTTTTTTATAGAGGTATAAAAAATACAATAATTAAAATTCACACGTTGCAACTGTTGGAGTACCTTGTATAAAGGGTAAAAAAAATAATTATAGTTTCATCTTCCATCAATTTTAGTTATTTCACATATGAAAGGGTTTAAAAACTCTTTCATACATTTATGTTTGTATACAATTTAAAGATAAATGTTAAGTTTATTGGAGAAAAAATTGTTTATTTGAGTAAAATTTTAGGTTGAAAAAAAATATATTCATGATTTTTGTTTTTAAATATACCGTTTGTGCCACTTAGGTCTAATTGACCAGAAACAGGTCCCAATGATTAAAAATGCCTTCAACCATTTGAAGACTACTTTGAGGTTCTTCTCTCACGGGTCTGCTTAGCACGGTTAAAAAATGTTTATTTAAGTATAAGCTTAAGCTGGAAAATAAATGAAATCGCGATTTTTGTTTTTAAATAAAAATACCATTTGCGTCACTTAGGATGGTCCGATTGAGCTGAAACCGGTCTTTCAAACGGTATTTTGGAATGAACTAAAAACTACTAAAATGAACTAAAGACTACTTCGAGGATCTTACGATTCACGGGCCTGCTTAGCTCGGCGTGATTCAGTGGAAGCCATTTTTGTCCTGTCTCTCAGGGATCAGTAGGCTTACCAGGATGAAACAAGAGTTAGAGACCCCTCTTCTATACTATATCTTCACCCTCTAACACTACCGAACCTAAAGATATCGTACGAGTCTTTGACCTAGACGTATACTTCTACGTAGTTGAACTACACACACCTGTATACGAGATACCTTGATTAAAGCCATTTGAAGTTACAAAAACATTTTTTTTCTTGACGTCATAACTTTGATTGATGACGTCATAATTTTTTATAAACAATTGGCCTCGTAACCTCCTCAACATCTCGCGACTTGCAAAGTTTCGTTTCAATTTGAGAACGCCTTCGAGAGTCATCGTTCACCATACGAAAGGGTAGAAACACATACATACATACATACATATATATATATATATATATATATATATATATATATATATATATATATATATATAATATTATATATATTTTATATCAATATATATAATTTTTGGCTCTAAAAATTACTATTTTAGTTGATATAAGAGATATATTAATTTAAGGTACTCAGACCGGAAATTTCTCAAAATGCCCGAATAGCATTTTTAAGATAGCGAAATGGTTAGGATGGCAATAAAAAGTGGTACTTAAATTTGTGAAAAGATATGTCTTGAATCGCCTTTTTTAATTATTTTCACATACATCCCCTTACACTCAGTATATTTTAAATGCTGATTGTAAGTAATACAAGAATTTTTTAATGAAAAATAAAATTTGCTTCGACCTTTCACACTTTATATTTTTTCGACCTTTCAGCTTATATATTTACAAAATATAAAGCAAAGAGGCAAAATGTTACTTAAACTTTCTTATGACGACCTGCCGCGAGGGGATATATTTCAAAATTTTACGGATATCCCGGGCCTAGTAATAATATCACCAAGAATAGAAGTTATAACAAGGTTATAACTTTGTTATATAACTATTTAAAACCATGTTGAACTTTAAATATTAAAATAAAGGATTAACGGCCTCCGCTGGACTTTCGCTAGCATATAAAATAGCAATATAAATCTAACTTTGTCTCATGTCCATATCTGATTTTTTTGTATGCATTATTGATGGCCATTTACTACAGCAGCATTTTTTAATGAAAAATGTTAATATCCTCTTTTAACTTGAAATTAGTCAGTCCACAGACTGCATAGGAAACCCTTTTTGACACTCCTGCAAAATCCCTTTACAATATAAACCTATTCAAAACACTATCAAAAATATCATCTTTTAAAAATCCTGTATAAAAAAATTAAAATCAAAATACCTAAACCAAAAAAATGGAATTTATCCTTAACCCAAACAAACCCCCTCACACCACAAAAAATAACCAAATTTCATACCAAAATAAATAAAATAAACATAACGAGGCACAAATCACCCAAAATCAATTAATATAACATGGCTCCGGTTGTCACAAAATGAATATTGTATACTTTTGCCAATAAAGAACTTGTTTAAAGAAAAAAAAACTTGAAATTAGTGTTAAGTGCACGTTTTAATTGGTTTAAAACAGGCCTGGGCAAGCTACGGCCCGCGGAGCATTTTTATGTGGCCCGCGGGCCAAATTTAAAATGTTTAGAAAAAAGATAAAATAAATAACAAATAAAAAAATATTAGGTATATAAGCAAATAAATTATCTAATTCAAAATTATTATGAAAAGTTAGATACCAAGATAAGGAAATAATGGATTGTTACTTTAACTTTAAAGTTCGGAGAAACAAAAACTAGTAAGATAAGAAACAATTGCATAAAGAGCGGCCGCCTTTCATATCAATTCTCATTGTCGGATTTGGCGAATTCTAATTATTTTAGTGAATTTTTATTTTCACAATAATTAGATAAAAAAAGCTATTTTGCCTTCTGTGAATTGCCGAAAAGGAGTTGATAAAATACAATCCCTTTGATCTTTTATTTCATAGGAATACTTTTTAAGATTATTTTTACACCTAGTATTCTAGCAAAATTTGTCTTCAGTTATATTTCAAGATCTGACGAAGATATTTTGTTTTTTCTGTTTAGTGCTTAAGTTCCCTAATTCCTATTCTTTGAGAATAAATTTCACTTTCATAAAAAAACAGCGTAACTGCAATTTTGTTGCGGGTTTAGCATACTTTGAAATTTAAGGAATGCGGCCCGCGACTGGCTGTAAAAAGACCGAGCGGCCCTTTGCTAGAAAAGTTTGCCCAGGCCTGGTTTAAAACATAGTTTTATATTTGAAGTAAGTTCCTAAAGACGACACCTATCTCATTGACTAATTTTTACTAAAAATGCTCTAAAATGGGCCAAGCTGTAGAATTTTGATGCATCAGAAACTGTTTTCTGTCAGGAGTCATTGAAAATATTCGTTCGGAAAAAAACATTCTAAGACAAAAATCGCGTTTAATGGTTATAATTATAACTAATAAAGCTCTTAAATAGTATTTTTATCAATGAAACTTACCAAATTGTTCTTCAAATTAAAACAAACTGAATAATCATCTAGCGTCGATAATCGCTGTTTGACATGAAAATCCCTTTTAAAAAATCAGGTACAAGGTACTTTGGTACTTTTCCTCTCAACTTCGGACTCGCTTCGCTCATCAATCAACCCCATCAGCATGATTTGTCTGATAAAAATTCGCTAAAGCGTAAAAAATAAACGATAATGAAGAAGAAAGAGAAAGAAGAAAGTTATAACAAGTATACTAAGGAATATTTAAACAAAAGCAAACATTAAGCCATTTTTAATACCTTTTACGAAGAGAATATAATCGTAGCGTACATGGAACCAATAAAACAGAATTTATACTAGATTATGCTCGTTCGAGAAGATTATTCAAATAAAATGTTATAAGACTTGGTATTTAAATTTTAAAAGATAATTTTCAAACCATTTTTAACATTTCAAGTTTAAAATAAGAATTTTTCACCTACATACCTTAAGAGAGAAGCTATTATAGTAAAATCTAAATAAAATCCTTTTAAAGGAAAATGTAAATAAAAATAATCTTGTTACGGAAAAGTTCTTAAAAGGTAAATATTTTCTTTAATTTAATTCTCTTTTAGTTTATTAATTGAACAGAAAGAACTGCTATTAAGAAAAAAGAAATAATGAAAAAACTTTAAATCGTCAATGTTAGCATTTGACAGATTAGCATGTTACAGAGTAAAATTGTAATAAACTGCTGTTAGTATTTGGCACAGATAAATGTATATAATTACAGTTTTATTGTATTTTCTGAAAATATATGATTTTTTCTGAAATTTTTGGTCGACATATTTAGTTCCAGGCGTTAATCTGTGATAAAATACCTTAGAGGCTTTTCTCAAAAATTTTATAATCCTAAAATTATTATATTGCTCACGTTTGAAAAGAAAATTTTTGGAAAATTTTTCGAGAGAAATTCTCAAAATTTTTAGCTCTTGTGTCTATTAATTTTTATGGTTAGCAATTTATTTTGGAATATCGTGACTTAAAATAAAAACAAGTTTTAAATTTGTATGCAACAGGTTTACATAAAAATAAAAACACTTTCTTCCCTTTTGAGGGAATAATAGGGTTTACTTGTGAAGTTTTAGAATTCATCCTCTTCTTGAATAACCTTTACTATTAGCTGTCATGATCAGAAAAAAGATTCAACTGTAATTTTATTTCCTCCCATATTGTGTCTTGTAAAACTTAGATGATGACCCCAGCTTAAGCTGTTTTAGATCCTTAATTAAATTTTATTACTTAAATACAATAATGTTTCTTTAAACTATTTGTTGTTAAAACATTTCTAATCATTGCTGTAACACTTAATTATTGAAAAATAGTCCGTTAAATTAATTTTATATTTAACCACCTTGCAAGTTCAATGTTGAATTCTGGTTCGGCCAATTTGCACCAACATATGCTGGTGACGTCAATGTCGGGCAAGAAAATGTTAATTACCTCAATTTTGTACAATCAAAAATGTACAAAAAAATGTACATTTGGATTTGTACATTTAAACATGAACCATGCTTAACAAAAATTTTACGTTTATATCAGTACAACGTAAAAATGTTGCAAAAATTAACTTATTTTAAACAAGATAGTGCTAAAAGTTGTACTACAAGATAGTACTAATAGTTTCAGTGTGTGTCGATCAATCGAACCGTCAACATCTACTCGATTTATATTGTTGTTTTTTTCTCGCGATAGAAGTATAGTACTAAATGCATTAGTTATTTTTATATTTATTTTTATATGCGGTACCAATACAGTAACAAGGTACAATTTTTACAGCTATACCATTCATTCTTATTCTTTCATCCGTTTTTATTATATATGTCATTAATTAAATCTATTAACTAGACGCTTATTAGAAGAATAAGTGCCTTCATAAATCATTTAACGTGTAATTTAATATATCAACTTTCATAAAAATTAGATCTCACGAATAACATTAGCAACTGTTTTTTTCTTATAAATCTTGCATTTTGTTTCGGCGCGGTGCGAAAATGACAACTTGCAAGTTATGTAATGATGCTATTGATGTTAAAGATGCTGTCGAGTGCCCATCTTGCAAATCGCAATATCATTCTACATGCTGCAAAGGCAAAAACTATGACTACTCGTCTAAAACTCGTGGCGTTATCAAGATCAAGCGAAACTGGGCTTGTAATGAGCCATGGTGCTTAAAAGAAATCCAAAAACCTTCAGTTTCTACTCCAGAGGCAAATAGTGCTAATTCAGGTCAGAATGTAAACACCATTCATCAAGATGTAAACCAAAGCTCAAAAGACAATCAAAAGAATGACAGTGATACTCTGAATCAGAATATTTATGATCAAAGCCTGTCATCAGAAGAAATTCGTGAATTTATGAGCACTTTAAAGTCAAGTTTAGATCAAATTTCAAAAATCGCGGGTCTAGAAACTGCTATAAACGGTTTGTCTAACTTATTTGATGGATTTAGGACTACTCTCGACTCGCTTTCCCAGCGTAACAAGGAGTTAGAAGCTGTAATAAAGCAATATCAGATTGAAAATACTGCCATGAAGTTCATGTTTCTTACTCAGGAAGAGAAAGTCATTGAGTTAGAACAAAGGAGTCGAATGTGTAACATTGAGGTTCGCGGAGTTCCAACTACAGAACATGAAGACTGTGAAGAAATCATTAAAACTATAGCTGAGAAAGCTGGTATTGAAGTGCAAGACAACGATATCCAAATTGCCCACAGAGTCAGATCAAAAGATAAAAAGAGAACTCCAACTATCGTTGCTCAACTTTCTTCTCGCAAGCTCAAAAACTCTTGGTTAGCGAAAATAAAAAAATGTAACATAACTGCTAAATGTTTAAACAAAAACCTAGCTGAAACGCCTATATATACTAATGAACACTTAGCTCCGGGGAAAAAAGAAATGTTTCATCACGTAAAAGAAAGAGCTAAAGCAGCAAACTTTGCGTACGTCTGGACCAGGGACGGCACTATAATGGCACGTAGAGCAGTCGGTGAAAACATCATGTATTTTCGTTCGTATAACGATATTAACAAACTACCTCCTGCACCTAATAACCATCAACTTGATCCCCACCAGCAAATGTTTCTCGCTAAATTGCAATGTGCTAGTTTATTTGCTCAAAATAAACAGCAATTATTTCAAGTACCTACTCTATTTAATAATTAATAACTTTTACCAGGTATTTATTAACTTTGTGAACTATTCTCAACTTTTCTTGTTTTTGCATTCTTTTTTTAAAATAATGTTTGTTGCAAATGTCCTAAATATATTTTATCCTCTAGTTATATTTTTACATTATTTTTACGTAAAGTTTTGTGCAATAATTCGCTTATAACGAAATTATTTATAAGAATTTCAAAACTCTAATTATTTATATAAATAAACGACCACTTATTATAAAAATAACCGTATTCTTTAATTTTTTGCATGTGCATGTAAAAATTTTAATTTCAAATTTATGTTTTTTATTAAATATTCAATGTATAAAACATACCAGTTTGATTCAGTATTTACTTGTTCAAAAATTGGGATTTATAAAATAAATTTACTCATTTTCATTCCAAAACCTTACTATTTATGTTCTGTATTATACATAGCACAGATCTAACTATTTATTATCATGGAGTTAACAGATTAACGGATGAATACTGTAAGCCCCAAGTTTTGAACAGTATAAATTATATGATAACTTTGCCGCATTATTTTCCGGTCAAATAACATATTTCATACTAATATAAGAAGTGTTGATAGAAATCTGGATCGGCTATGCGTGATGTTAGAGAGTCTAAGCAAAAAATTTGATATCATTATACTGTCCGAAGCTTGGTTATTAAACAAACCAACTGAAATATATTCTATGTTAGGATATCAAACATTTTCAACTAACTTAAATTTCAATCAAAACAGTGGAGTTATAATATATGTTAAAGATTATTTAGCTGATGAAATAATAGAAAAACAGAACATATTTTTTCATGCGATTGCAACTGCCTAATACTTAAATTTAAGAATTTAATATAACTGCAATGTATAGATCTCCCTCTGGCAACCAACTTACTTTTGTTAACGAACTTGATTTATTGCTTAAGGATTTAAAGCTTTTAAAAAATAACATCATTATTGGTGATATTAACATAGATATATATGAAAATAACAATAGTATTAGTCCCAATTCTGTTTACTACCTTACCTGCTTAGCAGGGCATAACTATATAGGAGCCATCTCCACTCCTACTAGAGTTACTCACCAATCTATCTCAACTATAGATCATATATTTGTAAAGAATAATTTCTTAGATTATATTACTACATTTACAATTCAAACTCACTTAACTGATCATTACTCTTTAGCTTTAAATATTAATTTAAATAGTAGAAAAACTGATGATAAACCCATGTTTAACTCTCTAATTAAATTAGATTATGGTAAGCTTGCTGAACTGATAGCCAATGAAACTTGGGATACTGTTTTAAGCTGTAATGATGTTAATATCAGCGCTACCAACTTTATAGGAACTATTACATCTCATATTAATAACGCTACACCACTTTACCACCGCCTAATCATAAGTATAGGAAGTTGAATGATAACTTTAGGGATCACAAGTATTAGCAACGGGAGAAGTTAGTTAAAAAAGGGTTAAAACAACCATTTAATGTAGAGTTGCATGCTTACATTAAAAAATTTGATAAAAATTACAAAAAATAATTAAAAAAGTTAAGAACGAATACTACTCAAATAAAATAGAGTCATGTGATGGTGACTCTAGAAAAATTTGGCAGGTTATAAATGAAGGAATAGGTAAAAAAAGATACAATAAAAAAGAAATTAAAAATATTGAATTTAACGGCAAAAACATAAATTTTAAAGAAAAACCTGATGAAGCAGTGAACGCCTTAGGTGAATATTTTGTAAAGTTAGGTGAGACAATGGCTGCTAAAATCGAAAAAATAGATGAACTGACGCTAATATGTATAATGACAAAATAGATAATAGTTTATGGGAAAAATACAGTAAAATTAAAGAAACAGACATATTAGATGCTATTAAACAGATAAGAGGAGGATCAGCACCTGGACTTGACAACATCCAAGCCAAAGTTATAAAAAAGTAATGACAAATACTTAGTTAAGCCCCTTCTCCATATTACAGAATTTGAGTCTAAATCAAGGGATATTTCCTAACACCTTAAAAAATGCCTTAATAACTCCATTATACAAAGGCGGTGATTCCTCACAGCCTTTAAACTACCGCCCCATTAGTTTATTATCTAATGTGGCAAAAATAGTAGAGAAGATTGTCAAAAAACAACTTGTTTATTTCCTTGAAGCTCAAGGAATAATTGATAAGAACCAGTTTGGTTTCCAACCTGGTATCAGCACTGAGGACGCTATATCAGATACTATTTCTTACATTAACAATTCCCTTGATATTGGTTTAAAGGTTGCGGCTGTTTTCTTGGACCTGGCAAAGGCATTTGATACTGTTTTCATCGTATATTGATCAAGAAATTGTTTAATATTGATATATAGAGGAACAGTACTCAGGTGGTTTGCCAGTTACTGGAGAACAGACTGCAGTCTGTAAAAGTAAACAATATACTTTCTGCCCCTTTAAGTTCAGAATATGCAATCCCGCAAGGCACGGTCTTAGGTCCATTATTATTCCTTATTTACATTAACAACGTCTTCTCAGTGGTGGGTAGGTGCCGTCTGGTGGGATTCTGTGATGACCTAGTATTGCTATGTTCGGCCAAGTTTTGGTTTGAAGTGTGTAATTCGTTAGAAATTAATTTAAATAAAATCTACACTTGGCTAAAAATAAATAAATTATCCTTAAATATCAAGAAAACTAACCTTGTTTACTTTTCATTACGTAATAATGTAAATTCAAAGCCTAATTACAGAATCAGTTACATAGCAATGCTTGTCATGCAGAGTTTCGCGGGACTGCACGTGTCCTAAGCTGCAAGACGTACAGTCTGTCAAATATCTAGGAATGATAGTGGACCGAAATCTGTCCTGGCAGAATCATATTGAATCACTCACTAAGCGCCTTAGACAATACGTTTATTTATTTCATAATGTCAAGAGCTTTCTTAAGACTAACAAGCTTAGAATGCTCTATTTCGCTCTGATAGATTCCATCCTCAGATATGGCATAACAGCCTATGGTTCTGCCGCAGAAACTAACTTACTACCACTGTACAGACTCCAAAAACTTTTCATTAGAATAATTCTAAAACAGCCATATAGAGAGAATCCGCTCCATTATTTAAAAAGTTAAGAATTTTAATTTTACCCGACATGTTTCAACTGATAGGACTGCAGCGAATTTATTCAGGTAAACATAACTTAGTTACAATAGATCACGGTATACATACTAGATTAGCACTTCAGCAAAACATGTATAAAGTTCCCAGGAAACATACAACCATGGGCCAAAGACATTGGCTCTTTGTAGCAGCGGCTAACTATAATAGTTTGCCTCAACATATCAAAAATTCAAAATTTTTTAAATATTTTTACAAAACTGTAAAACAATTATTTTTAAGAGAATATAAGTGAAAATTACGCTTTTAATTAAAAAAATCATTAAAGAATAACTTAATTTAATTGTATAAATTATAAAATATAAATTAATATATTTTTGTGAGAAACAAGAATAATAAAATTAAAACATCCTAATATAACTATGGAATCAATATAATCGTAACAAAATGTTTATTTAATCTTTATTTATTCCTTACAGATAATAAATAATCTTTATTCTAAGCTAAATTGAAAATAAAATAAAACATTGGATGTATCAAATTGTCACTGCATTATTTAGTAAATTGTTTTAATAATATAATTTTAAATGAAAAATTGATAATACAGTTTTTTGTTTTTTTTTAATTATTTTATTTATTTATTTTAAATATAGTAATTAATGTTCTTATAATTACCGTACCTTATTACAGAAATAATATTTATTATTAAGAAATATTTTTTTCTTTTTTTTCTTTTAATTACTTTGTAGGTATTTCATATCCAATTATTTGTACATAAACAACATCACTTTTGTCTCAAACTAAATCCAATCTTTTTTTTTTAGTAGCTTGAAAAAACAAAAATATGGAAACACTCCTCCCCATGGCTCAGAGCTTCCGCTCTCTTGTGGGGAGTAGCCTTATTAGATATTTAACTCTTAGATATTTAAGTATTATGAATGTATTTTATTATTATATATTTTATTGTATATTGTAAATTAATTAAATAAAGGATATTTATTAAAAAAAAAAAAAAAAAAAAAGATGACATCAAAGCTCCCCTTTCTTTACCAATACAGTTTGCTTATTTGAAGTATCGTGCTTTTAAGTAGCACAATTTTACTTTCATTCTAATTTAACTATTTTTTGGTTCTTTCTAATTTCTTCATTTCCTGATTTTACTAAACTACAAGCGGCTCCGAGCCCACATGTTCGGGTGCGAGAACAAGTTGTCGCAAGCCGCATGTTCGCGCCTTCTTCAATATGCTTCGGGCTCGTTCAGAATTTGACGATACATTTGCAATGAAATTACCTGCTCTGTTTTAAAAACTGCCCTAATTCTTTGAAAATATGACATCTCTTTATGTTAGACCATAAAGAAATAAATAGGAGTTTAATAAATAAAAACAGCAGAATAACTTAAAAATAGTACAATGGAAAGACACAAGACCCTCTGCCAATTCGTTATATATATATATATATATATATTATATATATATATATATATATATATATATATATATATATATATATATACATATATATATATATATATATATATATATATATATATATATATATATATATATACATATATATTATATATATTATATATATATATATATATATATATATAATATCTTGTGTTTATCTTCTTTTAATACTTTTCAGTTCTCCAAATTAAAGTTTATGCTTTGAAAAGTTAAATTAACTTCAATTCATAAGTTCGTACTCTCTTAGTTGAGAAAATTTGACTACACTATAGTCTTTGAAATAAAAGCTTATAATTCATATTTCCAAAACAAAAGTTAAAGTTTCACCAGTTTTGCTTTAATAACTTTTAGCCTTTGTTAAAAGTTGGACAGTTACCTGTATTTTTACTACTAATTTGAAAAACATGGTAAATTATTCTATATAATTTGAAGATTTAATGATTGTCTTTCTAGGTGTCTTTATAATAAGATTTTATATAATCCCAGGTTCATTTAAAAATAAGCGCAAAGAATTGTAAAAAGAACGATATTAATTTCACGGTATTAATGAAAAAGTTTAGTCGCACTAAGAAAGCCAATTACAGAAATTTATAAAAAATTATTAAGATTAAGTTGAGCTCGTCAATTTTCTAAATGTGGTCAATTGTTAATTGTTGATCTGGCCACTTTGGCACCTTGGGATGACAAATATGGTTTGATTTTTAAATCAAGCCATATGTGTCATCTCTAGATACCAAAGTGGCCAGGTTATGTTATATATAGTTCAGGCTGCAGGTATGTTATATATAAAAGTACCGTTCACTAGGTTAGTTTTTCGCTCCGCGTTCAGCATAACAATTTGAGATTGCCAATAGGAATAAGACGAATCCAAAAAGTCCTCACACATCAAAATCTGATCAGTAATTTAGACTGTAAGTGCGACAACGTATCGCTAGCATAGTTTTTTGCTCCACGTGCAGCGTAGAATTTGAGATTTTACAAGGCAATAATGAAAATGGGCATAAGAAAAATTCCAAAAAGATGTCATAATTTACAATCCGTTCACTAGTTTAGGCTGTAGGTGCTGTGTTTATGCATTATTTCTGCCGGCTGTAGAATTGAGTTGAGGGACTCCCTAATCTAAGCTTCTTTACTAAAATAATGGATAAGAGATTATCTGGTTCCTTTGCCTTCACTTTGATATTATAGATACTCTTCCCCAACCTATAAATGTTGTGTTAGTATTACACCCACTTATCAGAAAACTTACATCTCTAAAATTTCACATTCAAACGCCTTTAAATTATAGTTCGGCTTTACAAATGTAAGGGGCCAAAATTCAAAACTATGCTGTTAGAACTTTGTTAATAACGAACAGATTGTTAAAGTCTTTCTATAATGAAAAGATTTACAGAAATGTTTACTAAATAATTTTGTAACTAGTTTTAGTGAAAACGTTTCATCCATACAGCATTGAGTTTAGATTGAGATGACTCATTGTGTTCACCTGATAGAAAGCCCTATATTTACAGGTTTGAAACACTTCTTGACAAAAAGCGTAGAAACTTTTGAGAAAATAACTATTTAAATTACTAAGCAGGAAAATAGAATTTTACAGACAAGTAATCAATAAAGCCCCACAAGCTGGAAGCGAGGTTATACTAAAAAATACCTAAAGAGGCGTAGCCGAAGCAGGTTAATTAAGTTCCTCACCTCCACAGTTTTACTGTTGAGGTGGATAAGCATGCTAGGAGTTAGTAATAATTCCTTTCTTTTAGTGTCGCATTCAATATTTCTTATACTTTCTTTATACTTACTTTAACTTTATACTATACTTTAACTTAATACAAATGTATACTTTACTTTAACTTTATACTATACTTTAACTTAATACAACTGTATACTTTACTTTAACTTTATACTATACTTTAACTTTATAAAACCTCCAAAATTCATTTATGAAATAGATATTTAAGAGAATCGATGCAACAGAAATAAATATATTGTTTTGTAAATATGGACACGTCATTATTAATATCTTTTAATTTTATTAAAAAAGATCGTTTTATTTAATGTCTGTTTAAAATTTATCTTTCAAAAATTTAATTATTAAGTATAATAAATAAATATCATTTTATACTACCGAGTTTAGCAAAACATGAATAGTTGAGGCTCTGTCTGCGCCCTGGTGAGTTAGACGAAACAGAGTGGGACATGACATTATGTCGAGCTATTAATGATGACGAATGTCGAATAATGGAACAAATCTCAGATAAAGCATTGCATTTTGCTTATTACATTTCCTAGGTGTCTCTCACACAATTATATCGTTTCAAGTATAAATATGTTTGAATATTCATCTAATCTTTGAGAAATGAAAACAGTTATTATTCTGAATGTATAACTATTAAAATAAACCACATTTTCAAATTTTAGTGTTAATTAGTGTTATAATTTTTAAATTTTTAGTGTTATAAATAAATAATTAGTGTTATAATTAATTAAATTTTAGTGTTATAATAATCACTATAGGCACTTTGGTGCCTATAGTGATTATTATCACCCGTTATAAATGTTTTATCCGATTTAAATTAGAATAGAGTAAACATTTAGCCGCCTCCGTGCTCGAGGTCGTTAGAGCGTAAGTCTTTACTCTGACCTTTTACACTACGAAGATCTGGGGTTCGCATCATAGGTTACGCTCTAAGTTTATATATGATTATTGCTTAAATAAAATATCGCTAACCTTTGTATAGATTTTATGCGTAACGGTTGCCTCTACTATCCGAGATGGTTCCCGCAGGGTTTATTAAAGCTCTTAACATTATTATTATCATTATTATCAGGGTCAAATTAAAGAATTCAATGCCTAGTTAGTTATTGCACGACCAAATAAATTGCTTATAACAAATATATTTCTTTTCTCACCTACTACAGTAGGTTTATAGGAAAAGTATAGTTTTCAATCTGAAGATCCCTAGACCGAAATCTCATCATAATTGTCTTTTTTAAGTTTTTCTGTTTTATTTTAAAATTTAATAATATTTCTTATAAAAATCCGGGGCCCTGAGGTTGAACCTATAACTTTCTAAATTGAAAGCAAGTACATTCACAACGCTATCAAGACTCGTAGGTACTAGTCAAATTTTTTTCTATTGCAAATAGCACGAAAACAGCTATTTCATTTTAAAAATCTGTTATTCAATAAAATTTTAAGTGAAAAATAAATTATCTCTGCGGAAATTACACTTTCACTTTTTTGAGTTCAAGCGAAGTAAAAGCTTTTCTCAGTTCAAGACACTTGGTAATTTTTTTATTCTAAAATAATACGTCTTTAAGATTTTTGCCACTTTGACTTGCAGAGAATATCAACACAATAAAGTTGCAAGGAAAGTTGGGACACCTTGTATCCGAACTTTTCGGAAGCCAGATTCAATTTTGAACCCTAAGGAAAGCGTGTCTAAATAAGTGTCAAATAAACCCCAAAATTAAAAATAAGTGTGTTTAGGAAAAACTCTAGCTATTCCATTATTAATAATATTTTTGCGATTTTATAGTATCAATCAATTGAGCAGTGAAATACTATTTGTTTTCAGGAAAAACATTGGGAGCTACCAGTCAATGTACCAAAGTATTGGCCTGACAAGGAAGTCATATTTAAAGATTTTAGCTTTAAATATCGAGAAGGTTTGGGCCTTGTTTTAAAGAATGTTGGATTCAATATTTAACCAGGAGAGAAGGTAAATAAATCTATTACAGTTCATGTTTAAATTTACGTATAATTGAAAAAAAAATTGAGTGCGGGGTACCTCAAAACTTTCCCTCATGACATCGAATTCGCTACGCTCATCATCCTTACTTCAGACTCGCTTTGCTCGTCCTCAGAATATAAAAGACGTTAAATTTGTACTGCAACACCTCTTCGGACTAGCTTCGCTCATCTTCAGATAGTAAATACATCTTTATCATTGTCAGCGTTTACCCCAGGCCCGTAGCCAGCCAAAACGTTTAGGGGGTGGGCGAAACCTATCCAAGAGGGGGACAATATTCTCAAATCTATGGGGTCTACTTAAACTACTTCGTCAAAGGGAGTCAAATTGTTTGTAGAAGGGGGGGGGGGGCGATTGCATCATTTTTCCGCGTTTTATGTTTTTTTTTTAACTTTCGCTAAATCATTATTGCGGGTTAATGACGTTATAAAAAAAAAATATATTTTTCGAATAGCCCAACAGCGTTTATAGACTGATTTTCGAACAAAGTAAGTAAGTAATATCATACCCTCCCTTTTAATAGTTTTAAAAATTTTACAAATCTTAGGTTAAAGAAATTTCAGGAATTTTACTTTTTTATAGGTTTTAACAGTTTGAGATTCTTTAATAATATTGTGCAATCTTTTAGAAAGAAGATCAATTACACTCTGTAGAAAGTATTAATTAACATTTTTAAACTATAGTAACCTGTTGTTTAAGATAACAAGTTTGGAAACGTCTTCTCGAACCTGTTTTTTGTTTACTTCTGACATCACTTAACTAAAAATAACTTATCATGACGTCAACTATGTCACTCTTAAAACCTTTCTGGACTGGTTTCTATCACACCGTGTTTTGGAGGCTCGTCTATTAATTAATTAAATTTGATTTTAAAATATAAATCCTTATAATGACTTTCAAATCATAGCTATTAATTACAGCTAATTAAAGATAATTGATATAAATGGGGTCATATTGAACTATTATATTAGTTAGGAATTTCTTTAGTGCAGTTAACTTGATATCCTTTGTTACACCAGTTGTGTTAAGACTTGCATCAGCCTGGAAAACGGTTTGGTGGGGAGAACGTCTGGACCTCACCGAGACAGGAATGTTCATTGATTAAGGACATCTTAATTGTCCTGTAAGGATACCGTTTCAGTATAAACCTGTTACGTTTTTTTCTCCTTGAAAAAAAATGTTAACAAGGATAAGGTTTTTTATAATCTTCTTTTTTTCCTGATCGTAATTTATACCATCATGTTCCGAAAACTTAAATACTTCATAAAGTCTTAAGTTTTGGGTAATTGATATAATTAATCAAATACATATCGGTTGGATTTAGAAAATTCGACAAATAACCTGAACAACTTCCACTAATTGAGTAGAATAGAATAGATGATATTTTTTGTTAGTTTTAAATAATAATAGATTTTCTTCTTTATACACAGATATAATGTTAATCGCCTTAAAAAACTAAGTAGCTGTGGCAAGATGTGTTGCAAACTTTACTAGATTATATGTATATACATATACACACATATATACGTATAGTATATTGTATAATCATACACACTCATAAACACACACTCGTCCATACGTGCACATACATTATATCATAACTATTTTAAATTTACTAGGCACTGTTTGTTCTATTCACTATATTTCTATTATTTTATTTGTATATTATATACTTCTTTGTTTATTTAATCAATGTTAATGTTATAATGTTAATCATAACTTCATTTTAGATTTACTTTATTTAATTTTTTCTCTCATTTTTTTATTATTTATCTCTATTATTTATTAAATTATTGCATCTTTTTTTGTTCTCTATTTGTTTTTAAATTGTTGTTTCTTTTTTGCTGTTAAATTGTTCTCTTGTTGTTTGGTTTTTAGTTGAAACGTTTGTCTCTAGTCTTTCCTCTCTCTGTCATGCATCGTCTCCTAGCACTAGCCTGAACTCTCGGTCCCAGATGTGTCTTGGCCTGCCTTTTTCCCTCTTGTAAAATCTACCAAACCATTGGAAAAGTTTTTTTTACAAATCTATCCTTTGGTGCTTGAGATGTGTCAAGCCCATTTCCATTTCCTTAGACTGATTGTTACACCAATACCAGAGACTATAGATACTTCAACAGTAAGACTGTCGACTCAATGGTGGGAAAATTTGGATTCCGGACGACGCTAGCGCTGCGGCGGACCTACCTTTCAATTGAGTGGGCGTGTCTTAATTTCCCGCTTTATGCCCACAGTCAGTTTGAAATTTAATTTTTATACTTTGTATAGTTATACTTCTAACTAACCCTACCACTTTAATCTTACACAGAACACTTGTGATTATTTTTAAGTTTTTCATTTAAGTAATTTATTAATTTAATTGATTCAATCAGGTAATAATGAAATAGTGGCTTAAGTTTTACACGTGCTAAAAGATAGATTTTGGCATTTAATGCAGCCTGTATTTTAATTACATCGGCGAGATGCGCACATGTGATTAAATGTAATTACCTGATAAAATCGACTAAATCAATAAATTAATTAAATGAAATATACTTATCTGCCATCATTAGCGTTCTCTGGAACTTTTAAAATGGTTTCTATTTACTTTAGTTTCTGAATTTTGGAAATATAGAACATGCAACGGTGAACCGTTTTTGTGAAAAATACATACAGAAAACAATCAATTTTATAATAATAATAAATGTAGCTGTCATAACCAAGAATTGTCATGGTATTCATAAATTTAAATATAAAAATATAATCAGTCATCTTTAGAAAGCTATTGGGGTTAGTTCATAAGTTGTCCGCACCGGTCCGCCGCAGCGCTATTTTTAGTAGCTTGCGATAATGGAATCCAAACTTTTCCTCATTTAAGTTAACCCCCCCTGACCAATACGTTCAATTTCTTTTTTTTTTTTCTGACTGATCAGTGTATTGCTTTCAGATATATAAACTCTAAGTTTATTTATCACTTATCATGGTGTTACCCATGTTTCGCATCAGTAACCCATGACTGGTATCACCACCGTATTCCGAGCTTATGAGGTTAGGGTCATGGAGAGTTACATAAACTATTGTTTATGAAATATGTGTCGTGATTAACCCATAAAAATGACTCCACAAACATATCAAAAAATCAGAAATCTTTATATAGGGTTTAGATTAGCCTTAAATTTTTTACACATTTGCGTGGTTTCCAAAACTACGAAATTTCATTGTATTATCAGGTTTCGGTTTTATTGATTAACATTCATTGTTAAACAAAACATTGTCATTGTTTGATAGAATGTAAACAAATCGCGTTTTGACTATAGTACGACACACGGCTAAAATCAATTGACACCCCGCCAAAATCTCAATGCTTTCAACCCTCATTTTTAAATTAAAAAATCCCTTCTTTATAGTAACAAAAAAAAAATCCCTACTCTGGCAACACTGAAAGTCAGGTTATGTTTTGAATTTTATGATTTGTTTTTATTTGATATCGTATTTTTTTATTTTTAAAAATTTATTTATTTACTTTTTAAGTAGGAATATCGTTGTAACTTATAAATTTACCTAAGTGTTGCATTAAATTTGTTCGGGAAGTATGAATTAAGTGAAGTTAAGTTTGACGATTTTAATAAATCGTCAGCTATAATTACTTTTTTCCAAAATAAACTGCTTTTTTTGTGTTATGTTTGTATGATTGAATGCGTATTGTTTCATATTATAAAAATAATATGACACAATATGCATTCATGACTTAAAAAAGTCAAGAATGTCATCTATTGAAAGACATTGGCATTTTCGAAAAAAAATGCTGTCTTTTGGTTGACAGACCCAGACCCTGCGCTGTACTCTAATAGCAAGAAATGCTTGAAGAATACATCAATGTCCATGCGTCAAATATAGGCACTCAAATCATATTACAACTCTGCAATAATTGGATGAATTAAACAGATTGGAATGGAACGAAACGAACTCGAACAGATAAATATGCACAATGAGGGAAATAAAAAGCGACGCGCGAGGTTACAAATATTTACAACCAGTGTTGCCTTTTTATGATTTTTATTTACGAAAAAGGTATTTTTTTATTCCGAGGTTGGCATAAAGTGGAGGGGGAAAGAGCGGGGTCGGTCTGAGCCAATGAATTCTTTCCCTCACAGATTTTTGGCGGGGTGTCAATTGATTTTAGCCGTGTGTCCTATTATAATACATTTGAAAATTCATTTATATCGTGGCAGTATGCTACTTATATAAACGAGTAATATGACGTACTGATAAAGTGCAACAACCATGTGGCCGCAAAGCGGCTAAGAGCCCTTTTGCTTTCTTTCCACATCTATATGGCTTTCTTTCCACACTAGAGGCTTTCTTACTGTAGAACAAAGAAAAATGCTTAATTATATGGAATTATTGATTCCATAATAATATATGGATTGATTGCATGGGGATCTGCTTCAGCCACAGTAAGGGAACCAATCTTTATACTACAAAAATCCATAATAAAAATAATGTTATTCAAAGATAGGCTTACTAAATCTACCCCTCTGTTCAATAAACTTAAAATATTAAAGTTAAATAATATGTGGGAACTAGTTATTAATTTACAACTTTTCAAAAACATTAGTAACATCACTACCATTCAAGGACTAACAAGAGCTGGACATGACATGACGTTAGCAGTACCTCACATGAACACTACCTCAGGACAAAAGCACTGGTACTACTCTGCTTTGAAATCATTCAATCAACTGCCTCAAACTATTAAAACAAAAAAACTAAAGTATCTTTTAAAAATAATTTAACAGTTAAACCCCCAAACGTAAAAAAAATAATAACATAACCTTTACACCCAGGACCCGCGTGTCCGATCAACCTGATTGAGGTTTTTCTGTGGTTTCCCTCAATTTTACAGGCGAATGCCAGGTTGAATCATTAAAAGTCAGTCCACAGACTGCATAGGCAACCTTTTTGAAACTCCTGCAAACTACCTATACAATATAATCCTATTCAAAACACCACCAAAAATACCTTTTGACAATCCCCCCCCCAAAAAAAAAATAAACAAATAAATAAAAAATAAAATACCCAAACCAAAAAATATAAAATTATCCTTGACCCAAACAAACCCCCTCACACCCCAAAAAATAATCAAAATTTATACCACAAAAATAACAAATAAATAAATAAAATAAAGAGGCACAAATTACCCTAATCAATAAATATAATATGGCTCCGGTATACACAAAATAAATATTGTATTACTTTTGCCAATAAAGAACTTGTTTAAAAAAAAAAAAAAAAAATAATTTAAAACAACATTTAATTGAAGTTCAAAATTCAATTACCTTGTGTAGTATGGTAAGAACAATCTCAAACAATAGTGAACTAATTATAGTAAACATAATATCGCAATCTTGTTTACATAGATTGCAATACTTATTAATGTTTAATTTATTAAATAATAAAAGGGATCGCCTGCATGATAATATTATTATTATTTTACAAATATTGATAAGGTGATACACTCTGACTAAACCTACACAAACCTTCTGCATCACAAGGTAACCTGTTACCTTAAAGTAGAAGTATTCCTATAGTTAAGAACACAATATCTATTATTATACTACAGCATGTAATAGTTTTTATCTACTCACGGCAGCAAAATTAGCCATTACTGTACTGTTTTTAAGCCGCAAAATGTCATTTTACCTACACTCCAAACAATACGGGAAATATTTTAAAACAGTACGCAAAATGTTTCAAAACAGTACGCAAAATGATTTGGTAATGAAAAAAGTACTAGGGAGTTATGGCTCATTTAAATAACATGGGAAACAAGTCAAAACTCCCTAGGCGGGAAAATGAATGAGCGGAGGTTATTATTTTACAAATTATTGCGTGAATTTCGGTATTGTTTTATTTTGTAAACTATGATTTATTCTAGCTTGTTTCTAGTATGTAACTTTCTTTATTGTTACTTAAAATTACGATATTATTATTAAATGTTTAACATTTAACATTTGTTTATCTAATAATATATAATGTTTTGGAAACAAAATGGCAACACTGATAATTTTGGCATTAAATTAAATTATTTACCAGCTGTTTATGAATCGACAGATTTTTAATGTTTAAGTCGTCAAATTTTGTATTTCATGTTGGTATATTTAGTTTAAGTATATAAAGTTACAAAAATAGAACGTTATCAAAAACTAAATCTGTAAGCTAAAGTTAAGTCACTAACACATAATGAGTGAGAACAACAGTGAAGTGAATAAAGATACAAACATTGTTGACATTGACGAGTTATTGGACCACACTCCACCTGATATTGTCAGCGTTGCATCTACTTCAAAGCAGTCTTTATTGAAAAATCTCGCAGCAAGTATTTAAAATAATCTCTTGTGTATTTTTTCTGCCGTTAGTAGATAAAATAGTATATGCTACTATGCAGCAAAGGAAACATTGCAGACTCGTGCAATTAATTACTGCCTCGGCTTACGCCTCTGCAGGTAATTCGCCATTTGCCAGCCTCGGCTTCGCCTCGTCTGTCAAATGGTTAATTACCTGCCTCGGCTTTACGCCTCTGCAGGTAATTTCCATAGCCCGCCTCGCCTTCGGCTCGGGGGCAAATTTGTAAAACTCGTCTGCAAAATTCCATTTTGCTGCCTAGTAGCATAATATATATTAATATTATTATACATATAAGTGTAAAAACATTTTGAACTAAATTTATATTCATAAGTAGATTGTAATGATTAATTGTAAATAGTTATTAAATAAAGGATTTTTTGTTTAAAAAAAAATATTAGATCAAAATAGATCCAATGTATATCTTCTAAAACTAGCCCAACCTAAAGCAATTCTTCTTTTTATTTCTTTTTCTTCACAATTTTTATCTGACTAAACTTTGATTATTAAAATGATTAAATTATAGTAAGACACACGGTTAAAATCAGTTGACAGCGTGGGAAAATAATGCGAGGGAGCGAATGAAGTTATTCCTGAATGTTAAACCACGCCCTCTATTTCAAATTAAGCCAACCTTATTGGTTCCTCAGCACTATTTTCCCACACTGTCAACTGATTTTAGCCGTGTGTCGTACTATAGTATAGTACAAAATTACAGTAACTTATAATATAAAAGTTATAAATATACAGTTTAAAATACAAAACAAAATATTAACTAGGTGCGAAAACCCGACAGCGATTCATTTATTATAACATGAACACACTAGTAGTGGAGGTTTCAATGAGGTTACACAGAGTCCTGAGTTTCAATGTTCCCATTCTCCATGGTTTCCATTTCTCTATGGTTAAATGAAATAAATTGGAGAATAAAAATCAGGTCATATTAAAAAAGAATACATAGTGAAAAAGGTTATATAAAGACTTAAATTGTTCATTTATAGGTTAATTTTCGAAGCATTTAACAATGAAGTAACCATATGGGCAAGGTATATTTAGTGATACGTATCACGTTATCTCCCTTCAACAAAAATATTGAATGTAATAACTTAATTTAAAACAAATTGGACTGTGGTTAGAGTTATGAAAAATTTTAAGGCACTTACTACAAATAAAACGCTAGTATTGAAGTCTTTGTAAATAGCTTTAAAGGCAAAATAGACAATTTGACTTAATGCTAGACGCGGCTATAATTCGACACACGGCTAAAATCAATTGACAGCCCGCCAAAATCTCAATGCTTTCAACCCTCTTTTTTTAATAAAAAAATCCCTTCTTTTATGTAACAAAAAAAATTCCCTACTCTGGCAACACTGAAAGTCAGGTTATGTTTTAAATTTTATTATTTGATATCGTATTTTTTATTTTTAAAAATTATTTATTTACTTTTTAAGAAGGAATATTGTTGTATCTTATAAATTTACCAACTAAGTGTTGCTTTAAATTTGTTCGGGAAGTATGAATTAAGTGGAGTTAAAGTTGTTAATTACGTAATGCCATGGATCATAAGAGTTCTTTGATAAAAGTTTGACGTTTTAAATAAATTGTCAGCAATAATTACTTTTTTCCAAAACAAACTGCTTCTTTGTGTCAAGTTTGTATAAGTTTGTCTTTGCATTCAAGACTGTCATCTATTAAAGACATGGCATTTTAAAAAAAAAATGCTGTCCTTTTGGTTGACAGAGCATAGAACCTGCGCTGTACTCAAATAGCAAGAAATGCTTGAAGAATACGTCAATGTCCAAGTGTCAAATATAGGCACTAAGATCATACTACAACTTCGCAATAATTGGATGAATTGAACAGATTGGAATGAAACGAAACGAAATCAAACAGATCAATATGCACAATGAGGAAAATAAAAGCGACGCGAGGTTACAAATATTTACAACCAGTGATGCCTTTTTATGATTTTATTTACGAAAAAGGTATTTTTTTATACCGAGGTTGGCATGAGGTGGAGGGGGAAAGAGCGGGGTCGGTCTGAACCAATAGAATTCTTTCCCTCACAGATTTTTGGCGCGCTGTCAATTGATTTTAGCCGTGTGTCGTACTATAGTATGAATAATGTTTACAAAACGTTTTGTGCAATACTGATTAAGAGTGTGAAGGGGGGGGGGAATTGGAAATTTATTGTATTAAAAATTTAGATGTGAAATACAAATCATATTCTTTTGAAAAAAAAAAAAACAGATAAGATTAATGGCAAATTGACAAGTTTAGTAGTTATATAACTACTAAACTTTATCTATTATATAAAACTTTAATCTATCGACAAATTGGCAATTGACGATAACATATCGTTACATATAATGCTCGTATTGACTTCGGACCGGTTTCATTCATTTTAGAGCCCCATATATATAAAAAATAACACTATACTCACGATGTGTAATCCGTTTTAGTTCTGAGAAATAAATTGGTCTATTTTCGGTGTTTTCATAATACTGCAATGAAAAATATTTGTTAAATTCGTCTTAAATATTCAACAACTAAAAATAACAAGAGTTTATTTATTTAAAAATACAAGTTTTTTCAAACAAACTTATTTTTGAAATGCCATTTACTATTTTACGTAATTGAACATATGTTTAAAAATGAGACGAAGAGTGAAAGAATTAAAAGAATGTAGTTTTCAGAAATAATGAAATCATTAGAAGAAAAAGGAATCTTAAAATTAGAAATAATATATAGAACACTTATTAGCTTGCACCAGGAATTTAGATAGCGTCGTGATTACAAGAAAATCTATAACATATTTTCGAAGCGTGTTAAAAAGTATTTTTATGGAAATTAGATTGAGCATAAGTAAAATTATTCATACAAGGAATCAAAAAAAGTATCCCTTCACAAAAATAAGTTTTTTTTATTTTAGTCCTCAAATAGTAAATACTATTCTATTTCATTCCCAGCAGTCACCCAGCCAGCTAACTGACCACCTCAATGCTGCTTAACTTTTACGATCCAACAAAAATCTTGGATGTACTTGTCCTGTTAAAATGAAACTTATTGTACTTATTAATTACGTAAAGGTATACACTTGTACCGAATTTCATATCGATTAGATTATTTTTTTATGTTTTACAATTTTTTTTTTTAAATTGAACTAATGCTGCTAATATGATGAAACTTAGCACATATATTGGTCTTATAATATATGATAACATGCGTGCCAAATCTCAAACCGATTAACATATTATTCATATTTGTATGATTTTTTGAACTTTTTGCTGTTATTATAGCGGGTTTATGATCATAAAAAATCATTTCCAGTTAGTACAACTGAGATTGACTCTTATAGCAACTCTCTAGCATAAATACACTAGGAGCTACGATGATAACAGATACACACATTCAGACAGGCACCTTTAGGAGGCCTTTAAAACACCTGAAACGGATAATTCAGGTGACGTCCCTGTTTTGAATATTTTTGGAAACACAATCTTTGTCCCATATACCTAAAGTATTAATGAGCAAAAGGAATTTTTTTTTTCAAATACTATTTGTATTTGAATTTGATTATGTGGCTAGCAAAATTTTACTTCTGAGCAATCAATATTGTAAATAGTTGAAACATAATATTTCGTAGCCATGTTGTATGATAAGATTGTTGATTATTCAGTAGATTATTTTTTTAAATAAAAATTATTATTAGTATTATTATTTTTTCAAAGAGGCCACAGTTCCAAAAAGAAAATAGTTTCATGTAATTCTAAATTCAAATTTATTTAGCACTGATGATGACCTCATGTTAGGTTGAGAGCACTTTGCCAACGGACAATTATTTTTGAGGAAAGACTCTTTCCTTAATTTCCTAGTGCTGTATTAAAAAGTTTTGAAGTACACTTTACCCATTTTCTTTTTAATATAATGAATAATTTCGAATAATCATATTTATTGCGAATAAACCTTGACTAAGGTCAGGTAAGGCTCTCAGAATTTTCTTTTATATTATTGTCTAGTTTTTAATAAAGTTAAGTAAATTGCAAGAAATATTTCTTATTTGCTCCAAAAGTCTGATAATTTTTTTATACTCTTGTCACCACCCTCGACACTGTTTGACGTCCATTTATTTGATTAATAAAAGAGAAACATTATTTTTGATTTAACTTTTGCTTCTTTCTTGTAAGATAGCGTGGAAAACTGAAGCAATAGTGTCATTATGAATATTTCCTATTTTTCCTCAGAATATAGAAATCATCTAATTTACATTGCAATACGTCTACAGAGTCGCTTTGCTCATCCTTATAGACAGTCTTAAATCCGTCATATTCCCAGCTGTACCTATATTCATCTACTAAGAACGCTCGATGCTGCTAAAAACAAGAGGCCTTAGGCTCTTCTTCTATTTAAACTTATGTAACCATTTTTACTAACTTCCTTAAATTAAACTATGCTTGAAGATTTAGGTCTTCCGGTGGTGACCGCGTCAATGTTGATAAAGAATTCGACTTTTCGCTTCCACTGTGACAGGCATCTTCAGGGATGTAGGACATCATGGATAGAACTGAGTTCAGTTTTATAGAGCATTGTGTTTCTATCTATGATGTCCTACATCCCTGAAGATGCCTCCCACAGTGGAAGCGAAAAGTCGGATTCTTCATCTACGTTGACGTGGTTGCCACCGGAAGACTAAATATTCATGACAATATCCGCGGAAGCCTACGCAGTTTATTAAACTATTCTTAGTACGTGTTGAATACTTGTGGATGCTGATTATTTGGTCGTATTCCTCTTGTGTCATAAATATAAGTAAGGGTCAGGTAACAAAATAGTGCATATAAAGTTAAAATCTTTTTTTTCTTAAACAGTTCTCTGCATGATTTTTTGAGGGTGTAACTTAAAAATAACTCTGACTGCTTTCTTCTGCTGAAGATAAAGATTTTTTTTTGAGGTAGTACGTAATTGAGCACTTTATTGGACCGTTTTTAGGATGAGAAGCCAATCATTATTGTACTAGGAGGTTATTTAGTACTTTTCACCTCCGAGGACAATAATGAATGTAAAAAAACTCCTAGGACGTAAAAGTAATTCATATATTGCCGCCATTACTGTAATGTAGCGTGTTCAAAAAAACAATCTGTGTTAAACCCTCATGTGGTTTATTTAAAAACATTCTTTTTGTGTCTGTTTTTGTTCGTAGACTAATTTTTTATTCGTTTTTAAAAGGTGTTTTAATTGACAATTTGTGTGTGTTTATTTGTAAAGCTTTTACATTTTTGAGTAAAAGTGTGAAGCTATGGATGAATTCAATGACGACGATAATATGGAGTTAATATGGACGTTTGTTTTTTTTTTCAATTAAGTATATAGCGCAATTTATTTAATGAGTGCTACCTCAAAAAAAATAGTGTATGCCATTCGGCTGAGAATGTCTTTATGTCTTGGTAATTTTTCCCGACTCGCTTCGCTCGTCGGTAAATCTAATTGCCGTGACATAAAGACACACTTCTCAGCCTTATGGCATAAATAACTATTAACTAGAGGAGCATTACCCCAAATAATTATTTCATAAGATAGATGACTGAAAAAATATGCGTAGTATATAGTTAATAATGATTTTACTGATAAACAAGATGATGCTTTAACTAACATATATAAATATATATGTTAGTTAAAGCATCATCTTGTTAAAGCACCGGAATCGGTGCTTAACTTTTTGGAAACATGTTCAATGTTGGGCTCCCACGATATTTTACTATCTATATAAATACCTAGAAACCTAACAGTCATCAACAAATTACATCTATAATTATAATAAATAACATCTATTTATTTTACATGAGTCCTTTTTAGGGTTGTAAAACGTACGAAAATTTCCGTGGAGCTGTTTAAAAAATTTAAAATGAATGCTATAGCCAAGATAATAGAAATTTATAAATTTCTATTATCTTGTGCTATAGTATTAAAATAATAATTATAAAAAACCGTCAAGATAAGGCGCGGTCGAATATCCACGGCTTTCTAGAACGTTGGATCACCAACAAATTTTTTTTTAACTTTTTTTTTCAAAATTTTCAGTAATTAGCCAGATTTGTGATAAATGAAGCCTATTTCCGTGATCTGCACGCTCTTTTGGTTAATCTCAAAGAGTATTTACATTCACTCAACGATTTATTTTTAATCTAACTTGGTACATACATAACTACTGTTAGACGTCAATGTTAACAATATGACATGTCAAAATATAACACAAAATATTGACGTCTAACAGTAGTTATGTATGTACCAAGTTAGATTAAAAATAAATCGTTGAGTGAATGTAAATACTCTTTGAGATTAACCAAAAGAGCGTGCAGATTACGGAAATAGGCTTCATTTATCACAAATCCGGCTAATTACAGAAAATTTTGAAAAAAAAAGTTATAAAAAAAGTTTGTTGGTGATCCAACGTTCTAGATATTCGACCGCGCTTTATTGAAGTTTTAACTTTCTAGCAAAAGCACACTAGGATATACAATAATTAAATACAGACATACAGACAAATAATTTAGTAAATACCACTCAGGAGGTTCTAAAATTATCTGAAATAGTAAATTTAGTTGAATTGCATGTTTTGGATTTTTAGTGAGAAACTCAAATATTTTGTCTATACACCTACGGCTAAATAAAGAAAAGTATGTCTTTTACTTTAAACTACAAATATATAGAAACTGACTGTTTTAGGATATATAGGTTCTGAAACGATGACATTTAATGAATAATGAGTGTTGAAGTTACAATACTTCCCCATCCTTATAGGAGATAAATAAAACTCTGATAAAACGTTGAGTGGTAAAATAAATATCGCCATTATTGTAACTTGATATAGAGCAGGCCTGGGCAAACTTTTCTAGCAAAGGGCCGCTTAGTCTTTTTACAGCCTGTCGTGGGCCGCATTCCTTAAATTATAAAGTATGCTAAACCCGCAACAAATCGCAGTGACGCTGCTGTTTTACTAAAGTCAAATTTATTCTCAAAGAATAAGGATTAGTGAACTTTAGCACAAAACGGAAAAAACAAAACGGAGTATCTTCGTTAGATCTTGAAATATAACTGAAGACAAATTTTGCTAGAATATTAGGTATAAAAATAATTTTAAAAAGCATTCCTATGAAATAAAAGATCAAAGGGATTGTATTTTATCAACTCCTTTTTGGCAATTCACAGAAGCCAAAATAGCTTTTTTTTATCTAATTATTGTGAAAATAAAAATTTGCTAAAATAATAAGAATTCGCCAAATCCGACAATGAGAATTAATATGAAAGGCGGCCGCTCTATGTAATTGTTTCTTATCTAACTAGTTTTTGTTTCTCCAAATTTTAAAGTTAAAGTAACAATCCATTATTTCCTTATTTTGATATCTAACTTTTCATAATAATTTTGAATTAAACAATTTATTTGCTTATATACCTAATATTTTATTTATTTTTAATTTATTTTATCTCTTCTCCAAATATTTTAATTTGGCCCGCGGGCCACATAAAAATGCTCCGCGGGCCGCATGTGGCCCGCGGGCCGTAGTTTGCCCAGGCCTGATATAGAGGACAATTTGCCGTGTTTACTGAACGTGAAAAAACCACGTTCGAATTGATTCTTGCTAAGAGCGAAAATTGATTCTTACATGTAGACGCAAGAATTTTCTGTTTCTGTTTTATCGCTTAATTACTGCAGTGTTCAGTTCTGCTAAAACAGCTCCAACTTGACATTTAATCCCAGTGATTTTCCTTTATAGCTTATTATACTTGTTAAAGAGTTCGAAGGGATACCTGCCTGCCATTAATGAGCTATTTTCATCTTTGGCTCGTACTGGGTTGTATTTACTAACAGAAACATTTAGGGAACACAAATCCTTTCAATCTTTGATGCTGTTATTGCGATGAAAAACGAACACTGCTAGGCTAACATTCCTTATGTTAGTTAATTTCTTATAAGACAAAAGAGCACGAGAATTTTCCGCTTTAATAACTTTCAAATAATCTATCAAAGATAGCCAAGAAACATTAATTTCTCCTTAAATCTTACATTAACTTTAAACACATAAATTCTTAATCAACTTCACCTGAACAATCTCTATGAAGAATGGATCAAGTATTTATCTCGAGCAAACCAACAGAAAATTAGCAAAGCTAAATTTAACCTTAGACAAGAAAAGATTAAATCATCAAATAGTTTTACTATAAAGCAAAAGAGTAATCGCAACACAATCCAAAATAAACAAATCTAATTGAAGCTTGAACTCTGATAAAGCATGACTTTAAAATCGATAAATAGAAACATTTATAAAGGTAGCGATGATAAAGCAATATCATTTACTTATTGCTTTGTATTAATTAAACTTTATGTTAGCTATAAAAAGAAATAAATGGTTCACACATAAAACTTTTAATGTATCGAAAAAAATGGTCTGAAAATAAAGGAATAAGAAATCTCTTCACTAATGAAAGATAAATTCGGATACAACTAGATAGGATAAAATAAAACATATCTAGCTCTCTTTGCTATCCTATTTTGGCAAATATAAATTTTTGATTGTTATCTTTTATTTTGAATGAAAAATTCACACTCGATTTACTTCTTCGAAATTCACGATCAGAATTAGGCTCCAGAAATTTAATATGCAATTGGTCACGCTAAGTATTTCAGTCTCTTTATCCCCCCCCCCCCCCCCCGGGGGGATGTTATTTCCAAGGCACTGAGATAAATATAATGTGAGTCCATTGTGCCCGTTCCGCAGAGATATTAAATTAATTTAAGTATTATAACTATGATATAATGTCCAAAACGTAAATAATGAACCAGGTGACGTCACAACCCTGGTTCATTTTATTTATTTTTTTTAACTTTTTTTATTGAATATTGCAACTACATGAAAGATATGTCATTTTATTTAACTGGGAAACATACAGATGAATAATAAAACATTTTTTGTTCTTTTCAGCGACAAATATCATAAATATGACAATAGTGCAACGAAGGGCTAGTTTTATTTATCCTTTAACCTTATTCCCTCGTGACAAAGGTCAATAATTTAAACCAATATAGTCCACAGAATGTTTGTTTTAGACTAAGGTTTTTTCACCTTCCGAGCATGAATAAAGGGGTAAGAAAATATGAGGCTAAAAACCTAATATTCTAAATGATAACCAAACTAAACATTCAGAGTTTTCCTTATTTGGTTTAATATTTCATTTCTGGTTTTCAATTCGCTAATATCGTTTGAGTATGGAACTTATATAAACTAGTAATATAATATATAATATAATAAAATTATACAGGACAACTACCAAGACCCGGGGCCGTGAAGCAGCCGAGGCGCGGAGCGTCGAGTTTTCTAATAATAAGGAATTCTATAGACAAACAAACAACTGTTTTCTTAAGCTTGCTATACTCAACTTGGCTCTTTACTATTAAACAACACAATTTTGTTTTAAATATTTATTAATGGCAATCTTCTTACGACTTACAACTAGAAGAAAACTTTTATTGCCACACTGCACCAAAATGTAAGGCTTGCAAATTATTACTAGTGTCCTGTCCTCCCTGCGGTCACCGTCGATCTTATAAATATCGTTTAAGTACTACTGCGTTAAACATTAATGTATAGCTCTTTAAAGCATTTTCTCGACCATGCGCTGTTACAGCAAACAAAGAAAACAACGACTGGTAATATTCGGCGATCAGCCATGATTGAACAAAAGGAAAATTTACTATCATACACCTAAATTACTTCGATTGAATCTTTATGTTACTTATGTTCAAACACAAAATTTCAATATTTGTGTTTGAACATAAAACTTAAGAACAAGAGTCTTATGTATATTACAAAGTTTTTAATAGACAATTTCAAGTAAACATAATATCTATAAATATTAACTTTTCTGCAACATAAGAGAAGAAAATTACAGTGAAGATCCGGGAAGAATTAGCTTAGTAAATTTAAAATATTACATCACTATATTAACTAAGAATAAATCAAGAATCCAGAAAATCTAATTGTTGGGATTTTGGGTGCTACGAACGTCTAACTTATCTCTTAATTCTATTTATCTCTTAACTTATCTCTTAATTCTATTTATCTCTTATCTCTTAATTCTATTTATCTCTTAACTTATCTCTTAATTCTTTTGTAGTAGTCATCATAAAATTATCATATTTTTAATTAAGATGGAACTCCGTGACATTTTATTTTCTGTAAGGCTTGAATAATTGTGTCGGGTGTCTGCTATGATTGTGATCCCTTATGTGTTAGAGCAAATTTAAGACATAAATCAAGTTAATTTCTTTTAAAAAAGTACATAGGAGAAAAATATGTATATATAAATATGAAAAAATGTTTTAGAAGAAGCGAGAGGTTGAAAGCTTTAGATGCAAAAAATGAGAAACATAAACTTCCACAAAACAGTGAACAGTACTAAAAACCCACAACAATATTTTTTACTTATATGTCAAGAGTTTTGCAGCAAAAAACTAAAATAGTTATGCGAAATGTGAAGAATTGAATAAACACATAAACAATATTAAGAGCAAACGCAGCCGGGTATTTTAAAAGCTGTGTTTAGAAATAAGTACGCCATATAGAGACAATAATTCTAATGAGCTTGAGCCGGGTAAAACTTTTTAAATGCACCATAAAAATCTCTGGGACATAGGTCTCCAAGCCGGATGATTTTCCTTTAAAATACTAGCTTAACAATCCGTTTAGGCAAGGAACTTTAATAAAGGGAAGGAACATATCAGGCTTTCACAAGGATCTTGAATAAAGGAGATGACACATTAAGGAATATTTCTGACCCCATGGAAGTTTTATGAGATAGAGAAATAGGAACAAACTTACCTTTCCCTTGGTTATAATGAAAAAAAGGCGCCAAACGCAGGTTATGGAGCAATGATGTCGAGTTTGCTAATCAACTTTCTTCTGTGCTTCTCGTGATTGTTACATTTGTGGCGCTTGTTAAGTGTACAAGCACTTTATACTTTGCCACTACAGTGAGTGATAAGCGTGTTTTGTTATAACCTTCTCAAGCAATAAACAATGGGAAAGCATTGAGAGGTAAGTTTGCCTCTAAAATTTAAGAATTGTAAGCATTCGCAGTTTGTACCAAGCATGAGCAGTTGGTTTTTGACATTTGTTTCGTGTTGAATTTTCTCTATTTTTTGGTTTTCGATGGGGTCACTTTGTTGTATGGCAAATCGCCTTAGTGCGTCACCCCTTTTATTCGAGATCCTAGGGCTTTCCCAATGTAAAATAATGTCGCCAACCCCCACCGCTACTACTTCGGGCCAAAAGGAAGGATCAAGTTGTGCTGCGGGTGTAACACAACTTGATCCTTCCTTTCTTCAAGTTATTAACATGCCGAGTAAAATTTTAGTTCTTTGTTAATATGTAGTAGTTAAATGTACATATTAAGTTATGAATCCTAAAAAAAAAGAACTTGAATTGAAGTCTGTTGACATTAAGCATGGTAGACCTTAAAAATGAAAAACCCAAACTTTATATACGCTTCTCCAATACTTTTAAACTCTATATGGGACAAGTTGTAACATGGCAATCTATTTTCCTTGAAAACGGTGACACTTTTCTTTTGCTCTTTCATTTGCCTTTATTCTTCCCCTGTGATTTTAGACAAAGTTTTCGGTTTATGCTTCATAACTTAAGTGGTAGCGTCATTACAGGTTACTCAATTGTTTTTGATTTTTCAAAGGAAATGCGCATATTTATCCAAATAATGTGCAGTATTAGGATTATTATGCGTTATCATATCCATATTTATGCATAAGCATAAATCTGCTCTTCTTTTTAAAATCAGCTCGGCACAACCTTTGGCTTGGTAAAAGCTCAGGTTATGCTGATCTCTAAAATAGTTCTCGTTTCGACTCATTTGATTCAAAGCCCCACAATACATCAAATACGACACCTTAAATGAAATTTATTATTTTCCAACCGTATTTTGGTTTTTTAGGTTATTCGCCCCCCAAGAACTTTGGCTTTTAGTAGAATCGACTTCGGACCATAAATTAAGATAGTTTCCTTATCTCTTTTCTTCGCTGCTCAACGATAGTTATTTTTATTTGATCTAATTTATTTGCTCTTTTAGATATAATATTATGCTTCTATATTAGATTTCCCCATTTATTTACCCTACTTTTTTCCTTTTTTCTTTTGTTTTTATATTAAATAATTAATAATTAATACTAAGGTTATTCTCTTTAATACTAAAGAGGATAATACTGATCCTCTACGGCACAAGATTAATATTTTTATTGATCTTTAGTAAAGGGTTTACTTGTCAAATAATTATTGCATTAACTATTTTAATTAAGAATTATATTATTAATTAATAAGGTAAATAAATGGGAAAGTCAAATAGGAGAGCAAAATATAATAAATTTATAGAGTAACTAAAATAAATAAATTATAGATGAAATAAAAATAATTACCGATGAGCAACAAAGAAAGAGACAGGAGACAGCGATGACAGTTTCGTCAAGATGGATGCCGGGACCTGGCAATATTCTATTTAATCATTTTTAGGGTACCAATTTTAATTTTTTTTTTCATGTGAAAAAATCTAAAATTAAGCATGAAAAAAATGTATAAAAATAATTTGAAGTATATAAATAAATGTTAAAATTACGAACATAATTCGATAAAAATAATTATTTTAAAACAATTTTATAAAATTTATAATTGTAAAGAAGTTTGTTTGTTAATCATTGTTTTTATTTTTTATTTGACTGTCTCAGAATTCATTTAGTATTACGTATCCAATTAGAAAAGAAGAATGATAATTGAAAAAAAAAAAATATTTAACTTGATAAATTTGACAAGGTCAAACCTTAATTCAAAATAATGAGTGATCGTGATTTTATTTAATAAATAAGTATTTAAAGTTTACTTATTAATTTTACATATGTCTCCTTAAAATTATATATTTCATTTTTTAAATCTTAGTATAATTGATATTAGACTATTTAATTCATAACTTCTTTACAAAATAAATTTAATTTTATTAGAGAATTAAATTTTAAAGTTTTAAAAAATTGTTTAATGCATTCATAAGATATTATTTCTCGAATAAAGTAGGGGTTTAGTTTTATAGGTAAATGCTTATTTTAAGTAAAAGACTATGAAGCTCTGGATGTATTTTTAAAATAAAACAAAATTGGTTAATTGAGGGTGGTGCTTTAGAAGCTGGTTTATAGTGCCATGACAGGTTTAATCTTCAACTAATTAATCGAATATCATCCAGTAAGAAATATTGGGTTAATTTCACTAAATATTTTAAGGTTTACTGACCTATTGCACAATCTAATAAAATAATGAAAATGCTTAAAAAATATGTTGATTTAAAAAAACTTTTCTCATGCGTCTCATTCACGTTTCCTCATGTCACACTTTACAGCCTTGTGTGGTAACTTGATATTTCCTCCATAATATCACACAAATTTTACGGCCTTGTGTGGTAACTTCATATTTTCTCAATAATATCACACTATACATCAGTCTAGTATGCTAACTTTATATTTTCTCAATAATATCAAACTATACATCAGTCTAGTATGGTAACTTTATATTTTCTCAATAATATCACACTATACATCAGTCTAGTATGGTAACTTTATATTTTCTCAATAATGTCGCACTATACATCAGTCTAGTATGCTAACTTTATATTTTCTCAATAATATCAAACTATGCATCAGTCTAGTATGGTAACTTTATATTTCTCAATAATATCACACTATACATCGTCTAGTAGTACTAGTATATGCTAACTTTATATTTTTCTCGCTATTCATCAGTCAAATATGGTAACTTTATATTTTCTCAATAAGATCAAACTATACATCAGTCTAGTATGGTAACTTTATATTTTCTCAATAATATCACTCTATACATCAATCTAGTATGGTAACTTAAAATTTTCTCAATAATATCACTCTATACATCAGTCTAGTATGGTAACTTCATATTTTCTCAATAATATCACAACTTACCACACTCTAGTATGTTTCTTTTTTAAATTTCCTACCGATATGTACCAATATGGTACATATACCAAAAATGGTATATGTACATTCTAGAAATAAAGAACACTCTAGTTCTACCTTATTATCAGTATTTGTTAGAACTTGATACTTATCCAATGTTTATACCAAAATCTTGCCTTCGCCAGGAAAGTAGGAAAAACTCCTATAGAATGCATTCAATAGGAAGTATTTTGGCCATTATGCAAACTATAGTCAATATAAATGGCAAAAATTGGGTACGTGATACCTTATTAATACCGAATGTATACAATAAAAGTATTGTGTTTGTTCAGCAAACACGAAATGACTTGGCAAAAATTTTGAAAGTTCCTAAAACACGGAAAATATATTTACATCGATTTAAAATTTAGCACGCATAAAGTGATGTATAGAACCAACTAATTCACCAATTTTCATCTCATTATCAGTTTCAATAAATTTTGTATCAAATGACGTATACTCTTAGAATTTAAAATTATTATAAAGCTTTCAGCTTATAAAGTATTATTAAGCATTGAAGCAAAAATTGGAAAAAAATATACAAAATTTAATGTGTTCAAAAAACACATTAAATATTCCAATCAAAAAAAGTTTATTTTTTCTTTTAGAAAAACAATTTTTTAAAGCATCCGATAGGATTAAGTAAAATAGATTGGACTTAAAACTGGGGAATGAATACCAAGTGATCCTTTTTTTTTAGCTTGGTCACTAGAACTGACTTCAGTCTCATCTAAAAAGTAAAAGGAACATCAATATTTAGAGCGAGATTTCATTTTTGCCCCATTTTTCTTTTGACTGAAATCAAGTTAGAATTTTAAAACGCAACATATAGATGGAAATTTTTAAACAATTTTATTAAATTACATTCAACAAAAGGATAGGACACTGGTTAAAAAATGGTAATGTGTTCGATAGACAAAAGGCCCTGTCATACGTGAAACACTCTAGTTATTTTCCAAACGATTTATTTTATTATACTTTAGGTTTTTATTTAGGTATCACCCAGTATAATAAAATAAATTCGTTTGGAAAATAACTAGAGTGTTTGATGTATGTCAGGGCCTTTTGTCTATCGAAGAATTCATCTCCAGAAACCAACTTAGGTTGGTCACATCCACTATGCTCATAGTTTATTCAAGTTGATGAAAATCTTATAAAACAAAAAAAATATTCACAAAAACAGGGAGCATAGCCAGGGTTACGATCCATGGACTCCTTTCGACAAATGGGGTCCATGGATCGCAACCCTAGTAGTTTTTCAGTGAAAACATGTATAACTGTACAAATAAACATTCGTTTTTTCCGTATACGTTTTTCCGTGTGCTTTTTCCTTGTAGTTTTTGGTCATTTTTCCTACATTCACCTTATTGACATATTTGCTTTGACATTTATCCAATCTCCATTCATTCAAACCCTAATCATTTTCAATTTTCAATCCAAATATTGACATTTCTCAAAAGTTATAAGCTTTTCGAAGGTATGAAGGTAAAATGTTCGATATTTACCGTTTTAGAGGAATTAGCGGCTCTGCTAATAGAAGGCCTGCCTGTAGTTATTTAGGTTAAAATTATGATAACGATATTTAAATTATAAAATAATTATTTCTTTAGAAGTTTAAAGATACAATTAGAAGTTTAAAGCTAGAAATTTCAAGGAAGTTTTCCTCCGCACTAAGGTTTAAGTAGTCTATATAAATTAAATTATAAATTATTATTAACATGAAAAAATAAAGTATTAGCAATATTTCAAAAAATAGCAAGTAACAAAATTAACAGTATCTAAGGCAAGCCTGTAACCAGCCAGAAGGTGTACAAGGTGTACAAAATCTATCCCAAAAGGGATAGATTTCGCCCCCGAAAGGGCGATGTTTCACACACCTTTAAGTACTTCCACTGAAAACTACTTCTTAAAGGAGGCGACACATTTTCTTGGGGGGCGACGCCCCCATTGCCCCTCCCTGGCTTCGAGCCAAATCTAAGGTTAAATTATATTTTTAAATAAATTTAAATGCTTTAGATTCACTCATTTCAGGAGTCACCCGTGGTGTAGTGGTTAAGGTACGCGGCCAATACACAGAATTAATGGACTTTAGTCATGGGTTCAATCCCAGCACGGGCCTCTAGGATTTTTATGAGAGGGATAAGCCATTGTTCTCGAGCCTGTGCGTTGTCAGGTACTCGTTAAAGATCCCTTACCCTAAATGAAACTGGGTATAGGCAAAAAAAATTAGGACCCTCATAGTAGATTTATTATAATACTATACTGTTTCTGCCTTGTAGTTTAAAGTGTATGGAGGTTTGATTTAACAGTGAGGGCACGTGTTGTTCCTAGTTTTCACTAGACTATAAGAGTCAGTGAAAATATGTATGATTGCTTGAAAAAGCATGAGAGGAACCATAGAAATTCACGGCTTTTCTGTCTAGATTAGATGAAATATACCTACACTTGAAATTAAAAGGAGTAGAACACTATTAGGGAGCTGGCAAAAAGGGCCCAACAACGTGGCCTACTTGCCTGGTAGTTACTACCACTCCCCCCATATTACTACTTCATTTCACTGTTCAATCGACTTTACCTTATCCTCTTAAAAAAGTATATTTCATAAAGTTTCTGTGGACAGAATTTTGTTGCATCGGATTTAATTTTTAAATCCAGTTATCAAGAAACTATTATTCAGCGATAAAATGCCAAACAGCCTAGTTATATAATCTATTTTTTTCTAATGCCCGTTAACATTTTACAAATTCCTGGTACGGAAAGTATAAAGAAATCCCTTTACAAAAAACAACCTCTGTTCTTTTACATTATAACCCCCTATCTATGTAAGCATATTGACAGAGAAGTTGGTTAACCACACAGAATGTGGTTTTTGCTTCTCAGCGAATAAGATTTTTCATGATACAAGTTTGTTTTAGACTTTAATTACTTTTAATTTACGTCATACAATTTAATAGTTCTTTGTACTAAAGAGTTTATTTCTAAAAAGATGTTAATAAGAATGTTAAAATTATTTTCTACTAATTTGCTTATATAAAAGAGATGCTATATTCTTGTACAACTTGCTCCCGAACACATTGGGATTCGTGAAATTACCTCTGGGGGTCCCGAACTAGTCGACAAAATATTAAAGCAAAATTTGTAAACATATTTTATAAATAAAGATAATTTTTAAAAAAATCGGGTACGGGATACTTCGGACTGTTCTTCACTACATCGGATTCATATGCTCATCCTCCATACTTCGGACTTGCTTCGCTCGTCCTAAGAATGTAAAAATCAGCAAATTTGTACTGCAACACGTCTTCAAACTTGCTTTGTTCATCCTCAGATAGTAAATTCACGAGCTTTTATCCCAGTGGTCACCCTTCCAGGAACTGACCCTGCTCGATGCTGCTTAACTTTTATAATCCAACAAAAACAGTGAATATACTTGTATTCATAAACTTAAAATACTTATTTACTACATAAAGGGATTTTTTTCAATATTTGGGTACGTCAATCGATAAAAAATGAACTAATGCTAAAAATCGGGTACAGGGTACCCGCTTCCAATATATCTCATCCAAAAATAAGATGAAAATTGGCGCATATTTTGGTCCTTTACAGGCGTGTCAAATCTCAAATTAATTAAAACTTTTTTCGTGTGTTATCAATTTTCAACATTTTGCAGCCGGTTTATAACGTCATGAAAAAATATTTTCTATAGATACTCCAGCTAGATCTAAAGATTGACTTTTTTACCAAGTTTCAACACTAACATAAATACGCTTGGAAGTATTTATGTAAAAACATGTACAAGTCATTCAATAAAAATTGAGCTAATGCTGATAATGAGATAGTACTTGGCACATGTGTTCGTCTTATAAATTACATCATGCGTGTTAAATCTCAAACTGATTTAACACTTTTTCCGCGTTTCCGACACGTTTTCGTATGAATTTATTTGAAATTTTTTCTTACTCATTTCCTGATTTCTTACTTATTAATTCTTACTTATTAATTATTAATTCTTAATAATTAAATAAATAACAATTAAATTCTTAATTATTAATCTTATTATTAATTATTATTCTTCTTCTTACTTATTAATTTTTTCTTACTTATTTAATTTTCTTTATTTATTTTTTCTTACTTATTTCCGATTATGTCGCTATACAAAATTATTTTTTGGATAGCACAACTACATCTAAAAATTGATTTTTGTACCGAGTTTCAACTTTCTAGTATATATACCTAGGGAGCTACGATGCTGACAGAAAACACTAAGGGGGTAAAAACCCCTTAGAAGGTTGTATAATGCTGTAACGGCCTAGCCGTGATACTAGCAATAAATAAGAAATCAAGGTAATAGAGATCAGAGACCATACATTTCATTTAACAAATTAATATATTTAAGCGAAGAATAAAACAGACTTATAGTTACCTTAAATAACATCTAATTGGCCAATTAGAACAAACAAATTATTATTATTAATCATAAACTAAACATAAATTTCGTTACCGGCTCCCCGACCGTAACGGACTCGACCGTACCGACCACGGATCTCGTAACGCAGCTTGATACTTGACGTGTATATACCATAGACACAGGCCACTTAAATTCCAACGACTGACTGACGTACTGACTTGATTTGACTTACATAAACTGGAACTTAACAGGATGACAACTACTTTAATTTACTGACCAAAATCAGACTTGCCGGTGCACCGTAAGGTTAAGCGTAGACAGCAACAGGGCAAGATGCCGTTTTGCACGGAAGCATGGAATTGTGTTCCTTTACATGGTTCTATCGCTAAGTGATGTATAGCGGCTGGATGTAGTAGCGTAGTTAGAATCCATCATTTAACATCATGATGTGTAAGCGCTGCAGCGGGTGAGATGTCGTACAGTAGGAGCATTCAAAGGTTCGAGATATCGATACCGGCAGAACGATACGTAAACAAGATAACAAGATATTTAACAGATTAATAAAATTTAAGTTTAAACAAAATACTTATTATTAATATCTAGAAGTTCTGAAAGTTTTAAATTAAAGTTAAGTAAAGTGACAAGTGAATCATAACGTTCACATAGAAAACAAGTTAAGAATACGTAACATATAGTTTGATAAGAGTGATAATGATAACAACACAAAAAATTAGTTATAAGAAAATTAAACTAAAAAACAGGTAAATGTATATTTTAACAAATAACGTATAATAATAAAGAAAGATAAATAAATAAATAATCAGATAAGAGGGACTTATAGTCCGAACATCCCGCCTACCTAAACGCCAGTTTAAATCATCATGGGTCGTTAGGAGGGGAGGTTGAGTTAAGGTTAGATTGGTTATTAGGAGTATCACAGGAAAAAGAATCTACAAGTAAAATGAGTTTGTGTGCAGGTCGTCTTAAGGTAGATTTTCCGGTGCTGACAGTAGCCACCCGAACAGATCCGTCCTTACCTGGAAATACTTCGAGAATTCTACCTAAAGGCCAGTCCTTACGACTAGAATCCTCACCAACTACTAGCACAAGATCTCCTGGCTTGAGATTCAGTTGAGGTTTAGTCCATTTTGAGCGAACTTGTAGTTCATGGATACACTCCGTTTTCCATCTTTTCCAAAAATGTTGGGTTCGTTGACGCACGAGTTGCCATCGGTCCAACCGGTTTCTTTTAATTCAGTAAGGTCAGGTTCGGGGTAAGAGATAATAGGCCCTCCAATGATTAAGTGTCCTGGAGTGAGAGCGTCAATATCCATCGGGTCTGATGAAAGTGGACAGATGGGTCTTGAGTTAAGGATAGCTTCCACTTTGGCAAGCAAAGTGGCAAGTTCTTCATAGGTGAAGCATGCGTCTCCATATACGGCTCTTAAGAGCTTCTTGGCTGAACGCACACCGGCTTCCCACGCTCCTCCAAAATGAGGGGCATGTGCTGGATTAAACTTCCATTTAATCTGATGCTTGTAGCTGTAGTTAGTCAAGTAACGTTGAGTGTCATCTTGACTGAACCATTGATACCACTCTTTAAGCTGATTTGCAGCCCCGACAAAGTTTGTCCCATGTCGGACAAGATAATGCTTGGAAGACCTCGTCGACTACAAAACCTATCTAAAGCTGCACAGAAAGCAGGGGTGCTAATAGACGACACAGCTTCTAGATGGATAGCACGAGATCCTAAACAGATGAACAAGCACATATAACATTTAGAAGTTTGGGCCTTTCTGCGTAGTGAGTCCCTAATTAAAAACGGCCCAGCAAAATCCACACCAACTACGGTGAAAGCTCTTCCCTGTATAAATCTTTCAATCGGCAGGTCAGCCATAATAGGCGGGCAAGGCTTTGCATTTAACCGTTTACATTTCAGCAGTTAAGTGTGAATTTTCTAACCTGATTACGGAGGCCAGGTATCCAGAATTTTCTTCTAATAGTAGAGATGAGCAAGGTTGGCCCCGCATGAAAGAGAAGTCTATGGTAATGGTCGATGACCAAGGTCGTCAAATGCGACTCTTTTGGCAAAATTATAGGATGCTTAGAATTGTAAGGGAGAGGAGAGTTTGTAAGTCTCCCGCCTACCCTGACAAGTCCATCTTTGTCTAGAAATGGATTAAGGGATGAAAGTGATTTCGGAAGAGTAGCTAAAGAGAGATCACGATCAGAACCAAATTGGCAGGTTTGAACTACCTTAATACACCATATTTCTGACTGTCTGATTTCCTCTAGAGTTACACAGCGTTGAAAAATACGAGCAGACTTGGGTTGTCTGGTATTGTTGTAGACCTTGCAACCCAAGCATACCTCCAAAGTAATCTCTGGTAGCGTTTTACTTTGGTGATCTGTAGGTAAAGATAAGATTCAACTGGTGTAGATGAGATTAAGCAGTGAGTTTTCCTCTCAGGGAGGGAGTCTAAATCATGAGCAAGATTGGAAGAAGGTTGCGTAGGCCATAGAGAAGGTTCTTGTACTGCCCATGATGGTCCATTAAACCAGAGGGTGTTTTCCACCAAATCGTTAACGTCTACTCCTCTCGAACCTAGATCACTCGGATTCCTCGGATCGTACATGATGCCACTGGGTTACATGGGTGTTTGGAGTATACGAGTAACGCGATGAGCTGTAAACGTCTGAAGTTGATAGGGTGGTGTGTTTAACCAGCCCAAAACTATAGAGTCTGTAAAAAAATAGAATCTAGGAGCTTTAGGGAGTCTGCTGCAGAAGTCAGAAAGAGAATCTAATAGCTTGGTAACAAGAACAGCAGCGCAAAGCTCCAGGCGAGGTATCGACACAACTTTGATTGGGGCGAGCTTGGTTTTAGATAAGAGTAAATTAACTGCTACGTGAGATCCTCCACTTGTTCTTAAATACGCGGCAGCATTGTAAGCCATCTGAGAGGCGTCTCCAAAGATAAGGATTTCAAATTCATCGGCGTCCACGGGGCAGATCCAACGAGGTATCTTGATGTCCGAGATGTGAGGAAGCTGGTCCACAAAACCTTGCCATTTGGAAAGTAGGTGAGATGGTAGAGGTGTGTCCCAGTCCAGACCCAGTTTCCAAGCCATCTGGATCAAAGACTTGGCTCTAATAACAATTGGCCCTAGAAACCCTAGAGGATCATAAATTCTCGAAACAGCAGCCAGTATGGCCCGCTTAGTGTTGGTCTGGTCTGGACACCCCACATCAAAGCCAAAGCTGTCTGACAATGGATCCCATTGTAGGCCAAGGATTTTAACCTGGGTGCGGTCATCAGGGTTCTCAATTTTACGTGGTCCAGTAGAGCAGTCAGTGCCCTGAACAGAAGCTGATTCTAAAAGAGCTGGCTCATTGCTAGCCCATTTGCTCAAAGGAAATTCGCCTTTCTCCATAAGACCTATAACCTGCTGTTGAAGTTCTACTGCTGCTGATAGAGAGGACTCTCCCGTAGCCAGGTCGTCTACGTACATGTCTTTGTCAACAGCAGCAGCCGCCAAGGGGAAGTTGGCACCTTCATCTTTGATCAACTGCTTTATGGTCCGGTGTGCCAAGAAAGGAGCAGGTGCTTGGCCATAAGAAATGGTATTTAATTCATATTCAGATACTGGTAATGAGGGGTCATCACGCCAGAGTATATGCTGGTAGCAGCGGTCATCAGGGTGAATGAGGACTTGTCTAAACATCTTGACAAGATCTACCACAAAAACTATTTTATGGCGACGAAAATTCAGCAAAATATTGGATATGTTGTTCTGAAGCTTTGGGCCGACATAAAGATGGTCATTGAGAGACCCTATGCTAGTAGAAGCAGAGGCGTCAAACACAACACGTATCTTCATACTATCCCCACTTCCTTTAGTAACGCAGTGATGCGGTATTAGATACTCCGCTGGAGACATGGTTATTTGCATGTGTCCTAAGCTCTCATACTCGTGCATGAACTCAGAATAAAGTTTTCTTAAAGTTGGGCTTCGGCTAAGTCTACTTTCAACATGAGACAGGCGTTTGACAGCTGTCCACCTAGACGAGGGAAATGAAGGTTTTGGCTTCTTAAAGGGCAACCTGACCACGTAGCGGCCAGTAGGTAAGCGATAGTAAGTGTTAATAAAATAATTTTCACAAATAATATCATCCGGGTTGGTTATCTCAGACTGAGGATGGTCCTCCAACTCCCACAGACGACGTAGGTCATCAACTGGAGTCAAGTCAGTTTTGCGACGATGAGCAACAGCACAAAGAGAATGAGTGATTTTTGCCTCTGAAATATCAGCAACTCTACCTACAACAATAAATCCAAAGATTGTTCCAATTAGCCTAGGTAGATTATCACCAACAGACACTACCTGACCAGTGAGTATTTCAGCAAATAGGTCACAACCTAGGAGAAAGTCAACTGAGCTTGGTTCCCAGAAAGTTGTGTCAGCTAGCTCATAATTGGTAAATGGAGTACAAAGGTTTGCAGGGAATGGAGAACTGGGCAGGTCAAATGTAATCGCATCAACTACAAGAGCCTGAGTTGTTACTTCAACAGGGTTCAGGTGTGAAACTAAACGACAGGTTGTTTTCCCTTTCAGTCCTGTAAAGGGAGTCTGCCCTATACCCATTATGTTAATATTACATGTTTGAACATCTAAGGCCAGTTGAGACGCAACTTGTTTAGACAAGAAGGAAAACTGGCTCCCAGAATCAATGACCAATCTTAAGTCATGTGGGTTTCCCTGTGAATCAAGAGTGGAACACACTGCTGTTCCAACAAAACCTTGGTATCACTAAGCGCAGTAGTGCTCAGTGAGGTACCTGATTCAGTATACTGTGATGGTTCCGGGTTATCAGAGGTGACACCGATGTTGCATGCTCCAGACGCTGATGGTGTGTCCTGGTGAAGCAGTGAATGATGCTTTGATGAACCACAGAGTCGACAACGACCCTTGGACTCGCATTTCTGAGTTGAGTGAGATGTAAACAAACAATTTCGACACCCGTTCCAAAACCTAAGACAAGCTAAGCGCTCCTTAACAGACATATCATTAAACTTAACACATTTTATTAAAATATGATTTGATTGACAAGCTGGGCATTTGATGGGGTCTCCACCTTTATTATTAGACCGTGCACTTTGCCTAGACTGGTATGGTTTATATTGCTTGCCCTGATAAGTATTATCCTTGGGTGTATTAGTACTATCTGTAGAGTCCACGCCAGGGGTAACCATAAGAACCTGGTTAGTCGCAACCCCATGGTTTTGTTTACGACGGTTAGAATAACTACTATAATTTTTTGTAGCGGGTTTGGTAGAAGCCGATGCTGGAGTAATACAAGCACCAGAGGCTAACTCACGTGCCGTACATCTCAACCGTAGGAAAGATAAAAGATCTTTGTACTTAGGAAAAGCTTTGGGGTCTTCTTGAATCAATTCAAAGGATTCTCTAGTACTAGTATCCAAAGCTCTCCGTGCAATGTAGAAAAGCATAAAATCAAACTGATCTGTAATAGAAATATGTTTGAAAGCTGAAACCCACTCAGAGATATGATTAGTTATTTCTTTAAGCTTTTCTATAGACGGCTTAGAACTCGGTGGCTGTAGAGCCAACAATTTATCAAGGTAAGTAGTCGCTAATAACCTGGGGTTATCATAAGTATTAAGAAGTAACTCCCAAGCAGTTTGGAAATTTGCATCAGAAACAGGTATCTGAGCTATTAAGGATTTAGCTGCACCTTCCAAGGCCCCTCCTAAATGTCGAAATTTCTCTATAGGGAAAAGTTCAGGGTCATTGAGTATCAATGAACAAATGTATCCCTAAAGGCTGGCCATTGCGTAGGCTGACCATCAAATGTTGGTATTTTGAGTTTAGGAAGCTGAGCACGGGTGCGTGATATTCCACTTGTACTAGCACCTGACAGTCTATCAGGCGGCCCAGTCGACGTACGCTGCTGAGCCAGCTTTTCAGCTATGGAACCAGATTCAAAAAACAATCGCTTAGCTTCCTGACGCAGGTAGCGTTCAGTGTGCATAATATTATGCTCTTCTTGAAGATCACATAGATCATCATAAAGTGTATTGAACTTGTGGTATGTAGGAGACGCACTACTCATCAGTGCATAAAACAGGGGACCTTAGAAGAGTCTAAAGATGCCTCCTCAGGATTTACCTGCTCTCGCTGTTTTAAGAAATCATTACCAAATTGGGGAGAGACATCATGTCACCGGAATCTTTGCAGGGTCTTCGAATTGGCACTTTGGTGTTGGCCCTTAAAAACTTAGGTGACCTGCACTACGTTGTTCGACTAGACTACGGTTACGTAATGAAAAGGACACACAAACACCAACTAAAATGCCTGCAGTTGTGTTAACATCACTACCAGGGAGCTCCAATGTACGGTACAAAAAAAGGTACATTTTAATCCTGCTATAACGTACCAAAAAACTAAAAGGCCATGTGCGTCAACCACTGACCATTGTGACTTCTCTCCAGTGAAGCCCATCTACTCCACAATAGCCAGATCAGTTTATCGACGCTCGAAAGACAGCTAACATACGAACCCGGGGGATAGGTGCCCCACTAGGATCAGAAGACTTCTTTAGAGACTTATGTTCACCACAAAAAAAAAAAAAAAAAAAAAAAAAAAAAAAAAAAATCTAGTGAAATATTAATTTAAGGTGCGCGGATAATTATTATGTCTTTTGTTGAGGTGTAAAACGGTTTTCTTAATCGCTTGTCAGTACTTGTGAGTAATCGATTCATACATTCATTCCTCTTTAGAGCCTTGTAGAATATATTATCGCTGATGCCAGCAACGCCATCTAATCCTGTCTACCTGATCCATTACAATGAAATTGTTTTGGTGCTGTTGTTTAATTTCCGATAAATAGTCTCTCGCTTAAGTATGACCCACGATTAAGTAAATGTAATGGCAAGGTAGGCATTGTATGCATCCATAGCAGTACAATAACGAATTCTCCGTGTTTCGTCTCTTTGGGGAAAATGTACATCTGTTTCTTAAGTATTGGGTAAAGTTATCATGAAGTTGTTGTGGTTTACATGTTGTTTTGTAATCGGCACAAATATGGACTGATTTCCATCACTCTTATCGGGACTATTAAGGAGTCCCCAATTCTGCTTGGTCAGTCTTCTATCGCCATAATGTTTTCAGGTTTAAAGCGATCGAGTTCGATTTTCACACTTTTTCAATTTAAGCATATGGGACTGGTCTAGATATGGATTAAAATTGGTTTTCGTTATCCAGGTTTTAGGCAATGATGTTATGTTATGGCAACTTTTTGTTTGTGAACACATTCTTCATATTCAGTAAAATTATTTGCTCAATTAGATGATGGCGTATGTGGTGTGTGTTAGCGTCGTCTATATGTTTGTTGTCTCCATGTTGCAGTTTTACATCCATGTTGCAGATGTACTATAATGTAACACACGGCTAAAATCAACAGTTGACAGCGTGGGAAAGAACAATCTCAGGTACCAATGAGGTTATTTCTTGGATGTTAAAAACCACCCACCCTTTCNAGTCTGCCCTATACCCATTATGTTAATATTACATGTTTGAACATCTAAGGCCAGTTGAGACGCAACTTGTTTAGACAAGAAGGAAAACTGGCTCCCAGAATCAATGACCAATCTTAAGTCATGTGGGTTTCCCTGTGAATCAAGAATGGAACACACTGCTGTTCCCAACAAAACCTTGGAATCACTAAGCGCAGTAGTGCTCAGTGAGGTACCTGATTCAGTATACTGTGATGGTTCTGGGTTATCAGAGGTGACACCGATGTTGCATGCTCCAGACGCTGATGGTGTGTCCTGGTGAAGCAGTGAATGATGCTTTGATGAACCGCAGAGTCGACAACGACCCTTGGACTCGCATTTCTGAGTTGAGTGAGATGTAAACAAACAATTTCGACACCCGTTCCAAAACCTAAGACAAGCTAAGCGCTCCTTAACAGACATATCATTAAACTTAACACATTTTATTAAAATATGATTTGATTGACAAGCTGGGCATTTGATGGGGTCTCCACCTTTATTGTTAGACCGTGCACTTTGCCTAGACTGGTATGGTTTATATTGCTTGCCCTGATAAGTATTATCCTTGGGTGTATTAGTACTATCTGTAGAGTCCACGCCAGGGGTAACCATAAGAACCTGGTTAGTCGCAACCCCGTGATTTTGTTTACGACGGTTAGAATAACTACTATAATTTTTTGTAGCGGGTTTGGTAGAAGCCGATGCTGGAGTAATACAAGCACCAGAGGCTAACTCACGTGCCGTACATCTCAACCGTAGGAAAGATAAAAGATTTGTACTTAGGAAAGGCTTTGGGGTCTTCTTGGATCAATTCAAAGGATTCTCTAGTACTAGTATCCAAAGCTCTCCGTGCAATGTAGAAAAGCATAAAATCAAACTGATCTGTAATAGAAATATGTTTGAAAGCTGAAACCCACTCAGAGATATGATTAGTTATTTCTTTAAGCTTTTCTATAGACGGCTTAGAACTCGGTGGCTGTAGAGCCAACAATTTATCAAGGTAAGTAGTCGCTAATAACCTGGGGTTATCATAAGTATTAAGAAGTAACTCCCAAGCAGTTTGGAAATTTGCATCAGAAACAGGTATCTGAGCTATTAAGGATTTAGCTGCACCTTCCAAGGCCCCTCCTAAATGTCGAAATTTCTCTATAGGGAAAAGTTCAGGGTCATTGAGTATCAATGAGACAAATGTATCCCTAAAGGCTGGCCATTGCGTAGGCTGACCATCAAATGTTGGTATTTGAGTTTAGGAAGCTGAGCACGGTGCGTGATATTCCACTTGTACTAGCACCTGACAGTCTATCAGGCGGCCCAGTCGACGTACGCTGCTGAGCCAGCTTTTCAGCTATGGAACCAGATTCAAAAAACAATCGCTTAGCTTCCTGACGCAGGTAGCGTTCAGTGTGCATAATATTATGCTCTTCTTGAAGATCACATAGATCATCATAAAGTGTATTGAACTTGTGGTATGTAGGAGACGCACTACTCATCATTGCATAAAACAGGGGGACCTTAGAAGAGTCTAAAGAGGCAGTAATACCTAGGTTATAGATTTCTTCGAGGTCCTCAATGATATTAGAGAGCTTACGTTTCAAGCTGTTTATTTGGTTGGGTACCCCTGCAGCTGCACCGGCTCCTAAGTTCTCATTGGGCATGAAGTCAGAGATGCTGTCCTGAAATAACTCCAGCTCATCATCCTCCTCATTTCCAGTAGTTCCTCGATTTAATTCGATGGCTCCACTATTGTTTAAGGTATTGTTGTGTAAAGACATGATGATAGAGACTAAAACTAAAATAAAAGAACATATAACAAAGGATTTTTGGTAGGAAAGGTAATCCAGTAAAGGACTTTAGATAAATATGTAGGTAACCCCAACCAAATAGCAATAAAATTAAAATATAAATTATAATTATTATAACACGTAGGTGTAAAATAATAAGAAATAGCAACAAGATATAAAGTATTACCTATAATCAAATACACGTAAGTGTAATCAATAAGTAACGTAACTCAGATTAGGGATAAATTGAATATATTCTATCTAAAATAAAGTAGTGCCATAAATTTAAAACTTTCAATAGCTTGAGCATACAAAAGGCTAATAATAAAATTAATATATTTCATTCGTAAGAATATATAACATATTATACTTATCAAACCAAATATGATTATTAAGGTAACCAGAAGAATTAACCATCCGCGACTCGACAGGACCAATGTATAATGCTGTAACGGCGTAGCCGTGATACTAGCAATAAATAAGAAATCAAGGTAATAGAGATCAGAGACCATACATTTCATTTAACAAATTAATATATTTAAGCGAAGAATAAAACAGACTTATAGTTACCTTAAATAACATCTAATTGGCCAATTAGAACAAACAAATTATTATTATTAATCATAAACTAAACATAAATTTCGTTACCGGCTCCCCGACCGTAACGGACTCGACCGTACCGACCACGGATCTCGTAACGCAGCTTGATACTTGACGTGTATACACCATAGACACAGGCCACTTAAATTTCCAACGACTGACTGACGTACTGACTTGATTTGACTTACATAAACTGGAACTTAACAGGATGACAACTACTTTAATTTACTGACCAAAATCAGACTTGCCGGTGCACCGTAAGGTTAAGCGTAGACAGCAACAGGGCAAGATGCCGTTTTGCACGGAAGCATGGAATTGTGTTCCTTTACATGGTTCTATCGCTAAGTGATGTATAGCGGCTGGATGTAGTAGCGTAGTTAGAATCCATCATTTAACATCATGATGTGTAAGCGCTGCAGCGGGTGAGATGTCGTACAGTAGGAGCATTCAAAGGTTCGAGATATCGATACCGGCAGAACGATACGTAAACAAGATAACAAGATATTTAACAGATTAATAAAAATTTAAGTTTAAACAAAATACTTATTATTAATATCTAGAAGTTCTGAAAGTTTTAAATTAAAGTTAAGTAAAGTGACAAGTGAATCATAACGTTCACATAGAAAACAAGTTAAGAATACGTAACATATAGTTTGATAAGAGTGATAATGATAACAACACAAAAAATTAGTTATAAGAAAATTAAACTAAAAAACAGGTAAATGTAAGTTATTTTAACAAATAACGTATAATAATAAAGAAAGATAAATAAAAATAAATAATCAGATAAGAGGGACTTATAGTCCCGAACAAAGGTCGTAAAAACACCTGAAACTGATAATTCAGGATGATATCCCAATAAATCCCGTATTGAGATTTTTCTGCAAACACAACACTTTTCTGTATACCTCCCGTATATATGAGGAACACTAAAAAGAAAAACAAACATTTCTACACCTGTCAAAAATGAAGAGCCCACTTTTTCGTTTTACTCACCCTGTGAAGATTAGATGTGAAGTTAGCATAGTGACTTTAAATCGCATTATTTTTACTTCTTTCACAATTTTAGAGTTACAATTTTCAACAAAACCTACACTTGGGTTTTTAATCTGGTGAAAAGTAACGTATGATTTATTCTTTAAACTGTTTTCTTTTTTTATTTGCACAAAGGATTTGTTGCATTCATGTCATATATTTTTTGGAAAATTTAATATTACTTTAACTTTCGTTTCTTTTAAGCGAATTTTCATCGTGAATTTTAATTAAGCTTATCTCATCCACGTATATATATTTATATAATATAATATATATAATTATATATATATATATATATATATATATATTATATATATATATATATATATATATATATTATATATATACTAAGGTATTATACATTTAACTTGTTACCTCCACAATGAATTTGACATGATGTGTTACAATCTTAGTTGAATGTAAGCTGTTATAAAGAGTATAACGTATAAGAGTTTATATAATATTTTTTTAAAGGCGGCTGCTAAGTGTCGACTTTACAAGAATATTTAAAAATGTTAGTAAAGAACGATTTTCCTTTTTACATATGCGGGCTGTAAAATTTATCTTTGCTGGTGCTAAGAAAAATCTTCCTTTAAGTAAGATATTTAATGTTTTCTATTTTATTGACAGCGCCCAAAAAATAGTATATGTAACTTGGCTGTAAAGCAATTTCATTACTTTGGAAATTATTTGCTTAACCGCTTCAATCTGCAATAAAAATATTCACTTGAATATAATCTCATTTTACAGCCTAGATATATAATCTATTATCAATCTAAAAATAAAATAATTTATTTATTTATAAATTAATATTTATAACCACAAATATTATAAATAAAAAAGGGATCTTGTATATTTTAAATCAGACGCGATCCGGTCAGAGTCCGCATCGCGGCTTCTCAACTGCGTGGCAGCTTTACTCAGAATGCCCCTTGTGTTGTTTTGTAAGTGGGTTCGTGTGTTATGCATTATAATACATTTGTATGTGTTATTATACGTTTTATACCCTTTTCATTATGCCCTCTCAACTTAAATTATAAATCTTTTTAACTTTTTTTATAAGACCCTCCTCTTTATCTTTTCCCAACAAGAAACCTTTAACCCATACAAATTTTGACACAATATAATCGTGCATACTGGGGTGTAGCTACCAGGGTTGTTAAGCCTGCGGCCGAAGGCGGGCGCAAGCCTGAGGGCGCGCAAAATTTTGAGAAAAAAAATTACATTATAATCTATATAAATATTATAGGGCATGATAAATACTCAGATAAAGTATTTTAATATTAAAAAAGGTGAAGTATATTATTAATTAATTATCCCTTAAATAGTTACTTAATCATTGATAGTCAAGAAGAATGGACAGCATGGCCGCAAAACAGCAATCAAAGATTGTTGATATCCGGTAGTTTGTCGTATACGTACTTTTTTAAGTGGCATACTGCCATGGTATAATTTAAAAAACGTAATTTGTTCACACGAAGTAATTCATGTTAGACGATAAAATCCGATGAAAAATTATATGTAAACAATTTACGTATTTAAATATATATATATATATATAATATATATATATATATATATATATATTATATATATATATATATATATATATATATATTAAATACGTAAATTGTTTACATAAAGTGTTTCATGTCAAACAATGAAATCCGAACTAATGCTGGTGATAAATTTAACATGTGCTTATCATACATATTATATCAGATAACTTTTTGAGGTGAATTCTAGAAAATTTAGCAGAGAAAATAAGGTACAGGAATGTTTAAATTCTTTACCATATTTAATTAAATTTTATATATATATATATATATATATATATATATATATATATAATATATATATACATATACAATATATAAATACATTAAGTGTCCTGAATCATCATTTTCGTTTGAGTTCTCAGGGGCTCTGTGTAACCTCTTTGAAACCTCTTCTAAGAGTATGTTAAGGTTATAAGAAATCAATTTTTTTCGGCTTCCATCACATTGTTTGTATATTGATTTATATTTTCAGCGTTCTACTATATAAGTCACTGTTATTTTGTTCTGTGCATTTGATTATTGATAGTCGAAGGTGGTCAGGTTATTTTTTCGATGTTTTTTCAAAATTCAACCAATAGGGCTCCTCTAGTAATATATGTATATCTTTGGTCACTGTAATCTAATTGTACACTCGCTACAATTTATGTTTTTAAAACTTCTTAAGAGAGAAACGTCTTTTTTGTAGAGTTTCATAATTTCCATTAGGAAAAGAACGATTTTAATTCTACAATGTTTTTTTAAACAGGAACAATATATATCAATCCATTTGGATCATCTTCAGGAAAGATATAAAACTACTAAAAAGCAATAAACTACTACATTAACAATAAATAAAAAAAACTAAGAACAAATTAACAGAAATAAACTTTAAAAGCCTAAGAACCTGTTTACCTTTGTTAAAGGCTGATAAAGTTTATTTCTGTTAATTTGTTCTTACTTTTTTATTTATTGTTAATGTAGCTTTTTAGTAGTTTTATATCTTTCCTGATGAAGATCCAAATGGATTGAAATATATTGTTCCTGTTTGAAAAGAAAATTGTAGAATTAAAGTCGTTCTTTTCCTAATAATAATTTATGTTTTACAAAACTCGCTCAATCAAATGATATAATAATTTTCAAGTTTTATAAATATTAGCAAAGTATAAAATTATTGTACTTTGAAACGCAATGTAAAACACACATTGATGACGTAACAAAATCTCAATAACGATAATGTTGAGATACTTAAAAGTACTTAGATTAGATAACAAATGCTGTTTAATCCCACTAAAATTTTGTATAAATAGTAGTTAACAGATTGACGACAGACACCTACAGACAGCCACTTTCTTCCTTCCGGCCAAACATATGTTCCGTTGCGTTTATTTATATTAGTCATTACACTTATTTGCTCACGTCATTCATAAATACTCCAAAAAGACAAATAAACGATTTAGCAACAATTTTTTATAAATGTTGACATTTAGTAAATAAATAAATAATATGATGTAACAATATATTTTATAATGAATAAAAACAGAACAGTTTTTGTCTCTCCAAGTAAATAAATAAATAATATGATGTAACAATATATTTCACGCTTAATGTTCCGGTTTATGCTTTATAACTTAAGCAGTTACTCAATTATCAAGCACTACTCGTAACTCATTTTTTCTGTATTCAAAGGAAATGCGCTAAAACCAATAAAGATAAACACCAAATGAGCTTCAAACAAGTGCAAATAATGTTGTGGGGTGCCAGTTTAAGAGGCATAGTTTTGTGAAAGTAAGAGGATATATGTGCGTATTTCCTTTTGAAAAAAGAAACAGAAAAATGAGTTATGAGTATTGCTTAATAATTGAGAAATACTCAAATTCTAAAGCATAAACCGGAACCTTTAGTAAGAAATTAATTGTTAGGCACGGAAACACGCATTCCAAAGGAAATTTTTCCGGTATACGGAACAGCACCCCAGAATTTTTAAACGCTTATACATTTCATTTAATAAAAATTGAACTAATTCTGATAAAACGACACTTTATCAGAATTAGTTCATATTATAGAAGAATATTTGTGCCAAACTTATAATTGATCAAATGACATCTTTTACGTCTAATAAAATTATAATAGATGTTAACAGACACACGCACATGCAGAGACAGACAACATGGTTTATACCACTCAGGGAGATTAGAGACAGATAAAACGGATCATTAAGTTCATGTGCATTTATTCAATTCGAACTTATAATGCCAACATATAACTTTTTCTATATACCTATACGATATAAATGAAGAAATTTAAACATCGAAGGAGCATGTAAATTAAAGCACAAAATTTAAATTGTAATAAATATAAGTACAGCCCCCGTCGCTGACGACACGTATTGGCTAAGGCGCCAATCACTCGATGTTTTTAAGTTGTATATATATACATATATATATATATATTATTATATATATATATATATATATATATATATATATATATATATAAATATCTCTCTTCGTCTGTGGAAGAACTTAAACAGTTCAAAACGTTACGTTTTACTGTAAGTTTTCTAAATGTCTCTATTTATTTCTCTATAATTTAGTATTATATATATATTATATATATATATATATATATATTTTCTAGAATTCACCTCAAAAAGTTATCTGATCAAGCTTAATATACTAATATGTATGATAAGCACATCAGATTTTATTGTTGACATGAATAACTTATGTAAACAAATTACGTATTTATATAAATAAATAATATAAATATATGTATATATTATATATATTATATATATATATATATATATATTAATATATATATATATATGTCTCTCTTCGTCTGTGGAAGAACTTAAAACAGTACTTAACAGTAACTTAAATGTTACCTTTTACTGTAAGTTTTCTAAATGTCTCTATCTATTTCTCTATAATTTAGTATATATATATATATATATATATATATATATATATATATATATATATTATATATATATTATTATATATATTATATATTTATTTATTTATTATTTATTATTATATTTTTATTTATTATTATATAAATACGTAATTTTTTTACATAAAGTTATTCATGTCAAACGATAAAATCCGATGTGCTTATCATACATATTAGTATATTTAAAGTTTGATCAGATAACTTTTGAGGTAAATTCTAGAAACTTTAGCTAAGAAAATAGGATACAGGAAATTTTTTAATTTTTACCAAACTTGATTAAAAATTATATACATATATATATATATATATATATATATATATATATATATATATATTATATATATATATATATATATTATATATATATATATATATATATATATATAATAGGTCGTAATTATTTTACAAACTTTTTTCTTTATTTGGCTATCTAAGAATTGATCACTATATCATTTAATGATTAAATAAATTTAATTAATTAATTATTAAATTAAGTACCTTTCAATGTAATTAAAACGGAGATACAAAGATGATATAGAACTAATCCCGTATAATTTAAGAATATGAACTAATATTTAAATTTATTAAGAAAATGAATGTTATACAATATATTATAAATGTATCGGAAAATCAGAAGTGACAGATTCGATTATATATTATAGGTATTGGTTGAAATAACCGATTTGTGGTTTGAATTAAACCACGAGAAGGGAAAACACGAGTTATTTTAAGGTATTGTTTAAACTAAACTTAATGTGACGTATTTTGCAATCAAAATAGATTTTCAATTAAATTACATTTAGTATATAATTTATTAGAAGAGACTTACTTACGAATAACGCTCCCCTGTCTGTCTATTTAGAATATTATAAAAATTATAAGCCGCTCAGCTAACTGCTACTTTTAAACTGCACGGTATAAAAGAGGAAAAATTTAAAGGGGCGCACAGAAACATTCAAGTTGAAAAAATTCTGGGGCGGTGTTTCAAAATGCGTGCTTAAAAATCCAGTTTTGCTTAAGGTTCCGGTTTATGCTTTATAACCTAACCAGTTACTCAATTATAGCACTCCTCGTAACTCATTTTTTCTGTATTTGTCTAATGAAATAGAGATGCTTTATCGACTTCGGGTTGGTTACAGATATGTGTTGTAGATAAATCTGTAAAGAGTGTCAAGGTATTGTATACACCACTCTCAATCCTATCTGACATCCGATGTGTTGTCAGATAGGGTTAAAAATAAAACATAGTAGTCAAATTCCATTTCTATCTTAGGTAAAAAATATGTATTTATTGGTGCAATACATAAAATTATACGAAACTGTTTGTGTATATCAACTTTTTACATTGTTTCAGTAAAGTACTTTTTTTATAATTTAATTTAATAGCAATCTGCTGTATTTTTTAAGCATAAATTAATTAACCTTGTAAACTTATAAACTGTAATTAACTTTTAAAATTAAATTGTATTAACTTAATTTTAAAGTCAAGCGTAGCGAGGCCGAAGTAATTGCATCTTAAGCTTTGTGTAATCATGAAATTCAGATAATGAGCAAAGAGAGTCAAAAGTTGTAAGAAAAAGTACCGAAATATCCTAAACCCGATTTTTGGAGAAAAAAATTAAGACGCCTGGTAAGATTTGAGGTTCTTGTATGTTTTGTTACGCTCGAATCTGTTCAGGTGGTGAGCTTCAAGCGTGTTTAGTTTACATAGAAATCTACACACTCATCAGTTCATCCCTCAATAACAAAATTTAATTTGAAATTAATTTGGTCTGTATGCGCTAAAACGAGGGGTATTGGGTACCAAAACTATTGAGAAAACTTGGGTGTTAAATTTATTTCTTTGCCATAACAATACTTTCTCATAAATAATAACGAGCAGTAAATATTATGTAACATAAAAACTCAATTATTCTTTCTTTGACTACAAATTAAGTTTAAAAATACTTAAGTTACCAATAAGTAAAAAGGTCTTAATCAAGCATGAAAACTCTAATTAATAGCTAACTTTTCACACAACTAACTCTTCAAGTTTTCAAACAAAAATGAAAGGCAAGAAAGAACATACCTGTTATTAGAGGAGGAAAATGACCAACCCAAAGAAAAGCAAGTCCAGTGAAAAACTTTTATCTTGTTTTTCCGTCTCCAGTTTCACCCAAGGGTTTTCATATAAGATTTCCTTAACCAGTTAAACAGCAAATAGTAAAGGTTAAAGTTTAAAATATAAAACAACAATATCTATATAAAAACCTATAGTTTCTCACATTAAATAATTTTTTTTTTTAATTTTAATAAATACCGTAATAAATAAATAAATAAATACAAGCTTTGAACCGTTGCTGCTAAGTGGTCTCGGTGCTTCACGCCTCGGCCGTTCCGCGGCGTCGGCCTCTCGGGCTGCTTCGCGATCACACTGTAGTTCTTTTGTATTATTTGTTGATTTTTTATTATTTCTTGTTACATGGCATTTTGCTATGTATTGAAAAGGGCCATCGCAAGCTTGTGAGGTGAGAGGATTAAAAGGCTGGGACCACAGGGAGGCCTCCGGCCTCCTTATTCTCTGGTCGATCGTAGTGAGAAGTTGTAAGGACAATTACCAATGTACTCCGCATCCGACTTGTTTAAATTTTTAAGTGAATTCTTATATTTTATCTCTTTGTTATCGTAAGGTTAATATCGGGGCTCTTCTGTTGACTTAATTAAGTTTAGAATAATATAAATAACTTTAAAAATGGCTTTATTTTAACTTTTTAACCATATGAAGCTTGAAGTTTTTAACTTTTGTAACACAAATAACTAGCCTAAAAAGTATATAATTGCTGAAAGCCGTATACACTTCAATAAAATCCATAAATTTAAAACCCCAATAATGCTGACCAATATATTTTATTAAAACCTCTCAGATATGAAAAAATAAATAAATGAAATCATTGATGATTGAACACACTGATTCTTCAGTGATTTAATAACCAAAATTTAAGCGTAATTTAGCTGTGTAACAAACAAATTTAAATTTATAATTTTTTGTATTAATTATTATTATGTCAGTTAAAATTAATATGATACTATTTGGACTATTATGTGCTAGATTGTGTTGTCAGATAGCCTGTTTGTAAACATCATATCCAGACACTGATTCGTCAATACGGCTCCCTCGACCCTTCTTTTTACTGAGTTTTAACATTCCTATAAAATATAATAATTATACAATAATATCGTATATAATAATTCAAATTTTATGGTATGAAATATTTGTGACTTCCTTCCCCCAAGGATTAAGTAAAATATTTTAACCTTTGTTTCTATATTTAAGGTATTTAGGACAAACCCTCGCTTATTTACTTATGTGTAAAGGAATGTAGGGATAAGATTAGACATTTAAATAATATTATGTACAGCATCTCACTAAATAAATTAGTTTTAGTACACTATTATTTTAATTAATATTTTCCGCTAAAAACGTATTATGTAATACGTATTAACGTATTATTTTTTAAATGTAAAAATTAAACAAGAAATTACACCAAAATCTCTTTACAAAACCTTTATCAAAACTAGAACCGGCTTTCAGTCTCTCCGTCATAATCAGTAACCGCGTACGGGGTACCTCGGTACCTCATCACATCGGCTTCGCTACGCTCATCCTCCCTGCTTCGAACTCGCTTTGCTCGTCCTCAGAATATACAATTTTATACTGCAACACAATGCCAAATTTATACTGCAACAAGTCTTCGGATTCGCTTCGCTCGTCCTCAGACAGTAAATGCATCCGTTACATTGTAAGCAGTCACCCTTACAGCACTGACTACGACTACACTCAATGCTACTTAACTATTATGATCCAGCAAAAAGTATAGATATACTTGTCGTATTTTTGTACTTATTTATTTAGTAAAGGTATACATTTGTTCAAAATTTCAACTCAATTAAATTGTTTTCTGTTTTTTTTTTTTAATTTTTTAAAAAGCGTACTGAGTACGTTTTTAAAAAAAATTACCGAGTCATTCGATAAAAATTGAACTAATGCTGATAATGAGATGGCACTTAGCACATATGATAGTCTTATACATGGCTACATGCGTGCCAATTTTCAATCAGATCGCGTAATTTTTCCGCGTTATATGATTTTCAAAATTTACTGAGTCATTATTGCCGGTTAATGACGTCATAAAAAAAAATTATTTTCTGAATAGCACAACTACAGCGGTAGAATGATTTTTGTACAAAGTTTCAACTCTCTAGCATGAATACACTAGGAGCTACGACGACATCACACACATACAGACAACTTTGTCAAAACAACTCAGAAGGCCTTTCAAACACCTGAAACGGATAATTCCAGTTTCATCTCGATGTCGGATTTTTTTTCAAGCACAATACTTTTTCTATATTCCTAAGCTATAAATGAAGAAAAGTAAAAATATAAATAAAATAAAATAAAAATACTAATACATTAGAACAACAATTAATTAATAAATTACATAATAATAAAAAGACTTAGCGACTGAGAAATAAGTCAAAACGTTAAAGAACATACTTAAGTTAAAAAATCGAGGTACTTAATTCTTCAAAACTATTCCTTACAACTTTGCCCTGCCACGGAGGCCAAAACTTTTAAATTTATTCATCAAATAAAGTTTAAGTTATAGCGATTAAAGATAAATCCTAAAACTTAGTATCTGTTATGTATGAATAAATGAATGTGTAGATATATAGGTATTGTAGAGGCCAAACAGATGAAACTTAGTACACAAATTAAGCGATTGAGAAAGAATTACTTAGTTACATATTTGGCAGCTTGTTTTCTTTTTATTTCAAGTTTTTTTTTTGTTTTTTAAACCCTGCGATTAAAAAATAAATTGATATAATCGATAAAATCTTTTTTTAATAGATGTTATATGTAATAAATGGTAATAAAATGGTTTTTAAAACTTATATGTATCATGATAAAACTTTTTGCTAAAATAAAAAATTGGTTAAAATTTTAACCAATTTTATTGTAACATGTCCTTCTTTAAAAATATTGAAGTTGAAAACTTGGTTGCGGAGTAAATGCTTAGTTTTGAATATTAATAATTTAAAATTATTTACAGTTTATCTTTCCACATAATAGTTTGTCCGAGTTAGTTGTGAAAGAATACTATGTATTGATTTAAAAACTTATAAACTTAAAGTTTCTTAATTTTTAAAAACAGGTGTACTCTTGAATTTAAAATCTTAAGTTTTAATGCTTAAAGTTATCCATTTTAAAAACTTTTGTTTTAACTACTAGAAGTAACGGATTTGGCTTTAATAATTCAGGTTATAACCTGATCAAGTCCGTCTTGTATAGTACTTAATACTTAATCTACTTACACTTGATTTTTCTAAGAAAACTCAAATCGTATTTATTTATTGCTCTATGCTAGGATTTTATCCCTAAAAAACTTCAATTTAGAACTTTTGTTAACACTTTTTCTTTAGTTACCTACTTGTATTATCAATCATCTTCAAAATTAATCAAATCACACAAATTAATTTGTGTGAAAGAAAGTTTTTTATTAAGTTTATTGATTATTGTTTACAATAAATGTATTTAACAAAGTTCTCATACTGTTAAATTGACTTGGCAGGTTTGATTGGAGGAACCACCCAGTGATTCACCTTGGCGTGAGTGAGATCTCCTTGGCGTAGTTAGTGAAATGTTGATATTGTGGTAAGTTAATGTTAATAATATATTAGTAAGAATGCTTTCAAAATTGAACATTGGCATCAAATACAAATTGTGTTTTCATTCATGATGCCATACATCCATGAAGGTGCCTCCCACAGTGGAAGCGAAACGGATTCTTCATCTACATTGACCCGGTCACCACCGGAAGCTTTCGCTAAAGTTTTTGTTCTGCTTGTTATTTTTCTCCCTCTAGATTTATGTTTGAAGTTCAGTGTCACTTATCTCCTAATACAAGAGAAAGAGCACCTTTCCTTTGTTTCATGTTTCATTTCATGTATGATTAATTTATGCATGGTATTTTTATGCATGATTTTTTTGCTTAGCAGTCACCAATCCAGGTATTGATCACGCTCAATGCTACTTAACTTTTATAATCCTAACAAAAAACATCATATACTTGTATTGAAACGAAACTTAGTATACTCGCTCATAACATAAAGGTATACAGTAGTACCGATGTTCAACTCAATTGAAATTTTACGATTTTTTTTACAATTTTTTAAAAACGTGCACATGTCATTCAATAAAAATTGAGCTAATGCTGATAATGATATAAAACTTAACACATATTTTAGTCTTATACATAGCTACATGTGTGTTAAACCTCAACTTGATCGCAACATGTTTCCGCGTTTTATGAGTTTTTAATATTTTTGCTGAGTCATTATTGCGTGTAAATGCCGTCATAAAAAAATATTTTCCGGATTGCACAACTAGATTGATTTTGTAGCAAGTTCCAACTCTCTTGCATAAATACACCAGGAGCTAAAATGATATATTCATAAAACACGGAAAATTTTGTCAATCAGTTTTAGATTTGACATAATACAGTCATATATAAAACTAACATACTCGTATGTGCCACATTAATTTCATTATCAGTATCAGTTATATTTTTATCAATTGATTTGTATACGTTTTGTAATACTTTGAAAATAATCTAGTTGAGTTTAAATGTAGTACAAGTGTATCCCTTTACCTAATAATAGGTATACTAAGTATATTTATGGTTTTTGTTGGATCTATAAAAGTTAGGTAGCATCGAGCGAGGTCAGTGCCTGAATGGGTGACCCCTAGAAATAAAAAGAAATGTATTTACTATTCGAGGACGAGTAAAACCAACGTTTTAATGCTTCTCTAAGCTGTAAACGAGGGCACAATAGTTATTTATGCAACAAGGGATGAAAGTAAGTTTTACAGCTCAAATTAAAGTTTCGTCCTAAGGCAGCGCCGAAGGAGGAAACTTCATTAGCTCACGAGGCCGGTAGGCCGAGGGAGATAAACTAGTTAGCTCCCGAGGCTTGTCGAGGGAGTTAACTAACATTTTGGCTCCCGAGGCTTGACGAGGGAGATAATACGAGAGCTGAAAACTTTCATCCCTTGTTGCATATTAAATTTTATCTACGACTAGAGAACTAATACTAACAACTATTAATATATTCTTCAGCTCTTTAATTGTTATTGTGTTAGTTTAGTTTATTCTTACCATGTCAATTACTCTGATGAGAGAGAATAAAGCCACTATCTTCACATTATTTTATTGTAAGCTGTCAATAGAATAATGTGTAATACTATATTTGTAATTTAAACATTAGCGTGTGTATATTGTATATTCTACCCGTAGTACCAACATAACACCGAAAAAATCCTAAAAATTCCTGAAATTCCTCAAAAGTTTACTAAAAAATTCTGTCAAGTTGGCAACACTTTCACTTTTCCTCCCTAGGAAGTAAAAGTACATATACAGTGTGAGATAACAAGACTCTAAGTAGAACTTACAATGCAAGGAGTAGATAAAAGTCATTCTTAAAGTGATGTAAAAATTAATACAGCAGGGGTGGAGGCGGAGGACAGTTTTCTAACTCATACGGAATAAGCTGTATTAGATGGGCCAGTGTTTTTATTTCGCCGTTTCTCGTAGCAGCGAATCAGTTTAACTTGTGCCTCATATATAAAATTATTATTTCTTAATTCCCAAGGTTAAAATTATTTCAAGGGACTTTTAACAATGTTAAAAGTCCTAATAATAATTTTAAATGTAAAATTTTCATTAAATAAAATAAAAATATATCTTATGGGTTATTTTTCAACTAGACTATATCAATTGTAAAATTCAGAAAAAAAATTACTTACAAGTGGAAGGTATACTTATCAGATTAAAAATATGAATACTTAATCAAGCAAGAAATCTAGACCAGGCATTCTAAAGGAAATTCGCCCCTCTTGCGAACCTACGCGCTAGAATTTTAAGAACCTTCTCTTTGTTGAGTTATGATTTAAGCGATAACTACGAGCGAAGCAAGTTCAAAGCAAGGGGGATGAGCTTAGCGAATCCAATGTGATGGGGAAAGATTACTAAGTACCCCCGTACCTGATTTTTATTAATTAGGAATGATATCGAAATTAAACTTAGTGGATCCATTGGTCTTTCAGAGAAGTACATTTGTGTTAAATTTCAACTCTATAATTCAAATTTTAAATGAGTCAATGCAACAGGTTAACATGACTAATTTTTTGTTAAACAATATTAAACACGGTATTCCTCGGTCTTTTTTCTCACTTGGTGATCCTTATTCACCAAAAGAGATGAAATTCAACTTATAAATAGGAACATATTAGGAATGGATGAAGAAATAAAACCACTCATTCACTTAGTTTTAATAATCATTTTATATTTTTGTTTACTATTTTCCAAAAAGTAAAAATTATTGAAGCAAAAAGTTCTTTTAGGCATAAAAACATTTTCACAATAAAACTTAACACATCTCATTTGCATTTATTAATTATAAAGTAACAGATATTTCTTTTTTATGTATAATTATTCGCTCATTAATTTCTTTTAAGTTAAATAGGGACTTCTTTAATTTGCAGAAGTAAAAAATTAATTAGAAAATTCAACCTCGAAATATTTTTTTGAGTTTTAATTGAAGCCATTCTTGATTTTTTTATTACATTGAATTGTAGAGGGAAAAGAGCCACTTGTTTAAACCCTAACAGGCCACTTAACTCGGGCCTTTCTAAACTTGTAAGGTACCATACAGGTTTAGAACACTGCGCCCTAAAAAGAATATATATTAATATATACCTATAGTACATGCTCATTATTGTGCCTTCGTCTTTTTTTAAATTAATTTTAGCCTAAACTCAAGAGGGGAAGTCCATAGTAAAATTACTTATTAAAACAGACCGCGCAATACCTAAGTAAAATTCATTATGAAAATTCGCTAAAAAGTTATTTCTCCTCAAGAAAAATTATCTAGCTATCTCAAAATTATTGGTGTACAATTTTATAAGAGAAGCTTTTGTTGCACACTGCATAACTTTGAGATTAAAGTTTTTTCATTGTTATTAAAGTAAAATTCTTAGATAATCAACAAATTTGCTTATGAGATCTAAATTACCGAGGTTCGGTTGCTCAGTGGTAGAGCGTTGGCCTTACGACTTGGAGGTCGAGGGTACAAATCCAGCCGGGGATTTGAACCTTATATATGGGTATCCCTTGTACCATTATCTCGGGAGGTCTAGAATTCAAGCCGGCCTACCCATCATTGGTTTTACGTGATTTTCTTCGGCTGTTACGCAAATGCGGGGTTAGATTTCTCCTGGATCTACGTTTTCGTTGTCTCCAGTTCATGCAAAGACAAAGTTCTGCGGGCCAGTGGATGTTCGGAAAAATACTGAACCTTCGGATCGAGCATTGTGAAAGTGGAGACCCACTGGCGTAGGTGATTAAGGATGATGTGTTCGGTTCTGGAAGACGCCTTTCAGTGATCTGCGGTCTTTGGCTTTCAGGTCAGGGCTCAGGACTATGGAAATGGGTTTATGCACACTAACTTTATGGTTGCTACCGGCGTTTCTCCCTGTTGGGCCGTAACGGACTGGACAGAGCAGTAAATAAAAAAGTTTCTTTTAACTTTAGAGTCATAAGAGTTACGTTTTTATGTCTACGGAGGCCTCAAAATACCGGTGGTCATACTTGGCAGCCTAGTAGTTTTTTATTAATTTTAATCCTTAAATTAAATAATAGCAATATATTTCCTTATTGTATTATATTTTTTGTTAATTTAATTCTTTTTAAGCTAAAAAGACATAATTTGGACATAAACTTAATAGACTTAGGCTAAAAAACATAACGTAACAACTTGGTTTAGTTCTTTCTCAGAGGAAGAGAGACAAATTATATATATAACTATACAGGCAACATTTTTTCGACTTGATCGAGTGGATTTGTAAACTTAAGCTGTTACAAAAATTAACCTTAACATAAAGTGCAAACATGAGTGCACCGAACATAATGTATAAATTCTTAAGAAAAACTTAATTCTTAAGGCACAAACTAAATGCTTATGCAACGTACTTACTTTACGTGTATTTTATTAAATTGTAGCAATTCTTACAAATAAAAAAAACATGTAGAGAAAAACGGGGTTTTCCCTGACAGCTTCTAGGAAAAAAGGTTTTCATGTAGTAATGTTTCCTCTTACGATGCTTTTCCACTTTGATAAAAAGTGGAAAAAATAGAAATGCTAGAAATTGTTTACAATGTTATTTAGTTATAATGATTCAAAGATAAAGATAGAATTATGTAAAGCGGCCTACTCAGTTTGAAAGGTTGACTTTAAAATATAAACTAAATGTTTATTTAGTCGTGTTATAGTCCAAGAGCCCAGCGGTGTTTTGTTAATAAAAAGTGTAATGGCTGGAACCGGTCTCAATTTTTCGTAAATACCTTCCTGATCAAGGATCTGCTATTCTGCCGACTCGTATCGGATTGGTGTCCCAGGCAGAACGCACTTTAGGGGTCAAAGGTTCTGCCTGGGACACCCGTCCGATACGAGTCGGCATAATTGCAGATACTTGTTTAAGAAGGTATTTACGAAAAATTGAGACCGGTTCCAGCCATTACACTGTTTGTTAACTTGGGTGGTAAATTTGACATGTAAAGTGCGTTCTGCCTGGGACGCCCATCCGATACGAGTCGGCAGAATTGCAGATCCTTGTTCAGGAAGATATTTACGAAAAAAATTGAGACCGGTTCCAGCCATTACACTTTTTATTAACAAAACACCCTGGGCTCTTGGTCTATTATTTTTGACAATGAAAACAACTCCTTCCCTTTAATCTTGTTCTTCTCAGAAATTCCCCTAAATAGAAGTAGGGAGGGAAAGGAAAGCCTGATAAATAGCAAGGATCTTTAATAAAGAGGATGAATAAGCTCATCCCCTTCATTTTGCTATATAACATAGTGACTTAGTTGAGGATACAAAATACAGGAGAATCTATCAAAAAACATTTTTTAAACAAACTGCACAAGCTTAGTACAAACTGCGCATGCTTGCAATCATTGCAATAACTGCGCAGGTCTTAAATTTAGAGGCAAACTTACCTTCTGACGAATGGTTTCCTATTGCAGGTTCTAAACAAATAGTAAAAGTAAAATACTTTTTCTTTTTTATTTTGATTTTTCTACCACCTCATGTTTTAATATTTTTATAAAAAACTATAAAGATTAGTCGTTTAAATGTTTTGTTTGCCCTGAAGTGATAATATATGTTAAACTCGATTAATCCCAGTTATATAACCTGCGCCTTCTGCTATTATCTCGCTAGGGAAGGTAAATTTGCTTTATTTATCCGTCTCATAAAACAATTATAGGATCAGAAAAGTTTCCTCATCGCATTATCCACTTTATGAAAGATCCTTAATAAATAGACATGTATTCATTAATACGTTAATAAATTAAGACGTTATTAAATACGTTATTAATTCGTTAATTAATGCGTTGTTAAAGATTAAGGCCGGTATTCAAAGACGTTTTCCTAACATTTTCCTAACATTCTCCTAACATTTTGTTAACATTTTCCTAACTCCTAACATTTTCCTTAAGGATAATGTTAGGAAAATGTTAGGAGAATGTTAGGAAAATGTTAGGAAAATGTCAGGAGAATGTTAGGAAAATGTTAGGAAACTTCTTTGAATACGGGCCTAATACTAGCCCAAATTGGTTAGTCTACACCAGCTTTATTCCAAAAGCTTCTTAAAAAGCTTCTATTTATAGCTTCCCTAAAAATCAAGTTTGTTCGACCAACTTCTTTGGTGGATAAATTACAAGCCAAAAAGCTATTTTTTTTATCCCTAACAGAATATAAACTAGATGAACCCAAAGTTTCACTTTTCACATAATTCTATTTATATTTTTTAATTGCTTGAAATATAATTTTGTAAATGGAAAGGCTAACGAAATGGCCAAAGAAGGAGCTTCTACTCACTTTTGTGTGCCATAATCTGCAATAAATTAGTCTAGAAGGCAGGCCAAAACTCGTCAAAAACTGAATTTGAAAAAAGGCTGGTTTCAGAAATTAATAGAGGATGTAAGTAATCAAACATTTGACTCTGCCTGCATTAAACAAGAGAAAATATAGATGGCTTATTAAACTTGGAAGGTCCATTCTCTAGCAAGTTAGGTATTCTGACAAGACACTGAAGACTCAACAGACACCTAGCATTAATGAAGGTAGTCGAGAATCTGTCCAATATGTGATGTCGATGAGGAGGAAACAGTCTTTAATTACATTGAAATATGTGAAGGATTGGGAGGGCTCAGGTTTCAATTTTTTAGCAGGAGAGCTATGCTAGGACGATCTGGAGTCTCCAGATCCTCCGTAACAAGATAAAGATCCTCCAGGTGTCGTAGCAGGAGGTTTAGTGGTTGGTGGACGATTTTAGGGTTTGTAAAAATGATCCACAAGTGAGGTCTAACCAAAAGACCTCCTTGACCTCCTCATCATTACTATTACAAATTCTATTTATTTTTTTTATTTGCTCGATACATAATTTAACAATTTGAATTTATAGTAAAAAATAGAAGACTTCAGTCCTGAATGAATTTATGTTTATAAAAAATTTATACTAGTTTTTTTTATAAATTTATAAACGTTTATTTATCCTGAATGAATTTTAATCCGGTGTAAATTCACAGATTAAAGATCCATTCAGAACTGAAGTTTTCTATTTATTGCTTATTATTCACAGATCAATCCATAACTCATCTATTTATATTTCTAATACATACTAGTACAGTTTTTTAAAACAGAAAATACGAGACAACATACTTACTATAATAATACTAGACAAAATTTACCGACGTTAAAAACTTTCTCTTCTTTTGCGAAAAGACATGCATTTTTTAGAGCCAGAAAATTATCTAATACAATCCCACCAGAAATAAAAGAAATTAAACCTGTGCATGAATTTAAAAAAAAGAAGTGGATAAATGGATAAGAGAAGGCTCCCAGTAAATTCTTTGAAACTAGTAGAATAAATTAATTTTATTCATATCTTTAATCACTATTGTATTTGTTTTAGATCCAATATAAAAAAATTTTATACATCAATTTAATAATTTATATTTATTTAATTGTTACTTTTTTAATTTTTATTTATTTTAAACTTAGTAATTAGGTACCTAATAATTTTATAAAAGATGTAAAAATATTATTAGAATTTTATGTACTAAACCTCTTGATATAGGCTTCATTTATGTTATAGAAACTGACTTATACATACAGTACACATATATCTCAGTAGCTCTTAAAGCTAGTTTATTATTCAAGCATTTCCCTCAGGAACCAATCTAAGTTGGATTTTATGATCACTTAAAGTAAATATAAAATTGGTTTATGTATCTTATCCGTGAATTTTATTTCCAAAGAGTCATTTCACGTTTAACTAAATATAGATTTAAATTATTAAAGAAAATAAACAAGTTTATTATCAATACGATACGGGTATAACTTAATATTAAAATTTAAGAATAAAAGAAAACGTATAATAAAAGATATAACCGAACAATGCCATTGACAAATAACACAACTTCTAGAATTCACCGGTTTCATTTAGAAAACACTATAGTATAGAGGTTATAGTTTTACCTGCGCTTACGCAATATGAAAGAGAAACCTATTTCTAATCTTATTTCTTGTTTTTAAAACTGTTGACAATGGAATGCTGAAAAACTTAAAAAGTACAGAGAGCGGACAGATTCTAGAAGCATTTTAGCTAGGAAGATTTAGGTCTTCCGGTGGTGACCGCGTCAATGTAGATGAAGAATCCGACGTTTCGCTTCCACTGTGGGAGGCATCTTCAGGGATGAAGGACATCATGGATAGAAACACAATGCTCTACAAAACTGAACTGAGTTCAGTTCAGTTTTGTGGAACTGAAACACAGTGGAAGCGAAACGTCGGATTCTTCATCTACATTGACGCGGTCACCACCGAAAGACCTAAATCTTCATGACAATAACCGCGGAAGCCTACGCAGTTTATTGTTTTAGCTAGGATTATTGAAATAATATACGTAGAATAACATACTAGGTAGAAGCAATGCAAAATTAAGAACAAAAATTTACTTGTGATTAATTAACTATTCGTAAAGAAAATTTAGTAGGTTTGGAGAAGACGGGCGAATTTTCTTGATAATTGTTTTTGAAAAATTTGCTAATGAAGTGGCTCGCATAGCTGAATTTAGAGAGTGTGGCAAAAGTTCGTTTCAAAGGGTCTCTTATCACAAGAAGTATTTTTTTGCAGGATTCTTGTTCTTTTTTACACGCTATCTTTTAGACGGATTAATATTTATATCTCAAACCGGTAAGAAAAATCCACCTTGGAGGAGGACACGTACCTTAATGAAAAAGGTACGAAAAGCAGGTTTTGGTTACTTAATTAACCTAACCTGCTTGCTAAAAAAAATCCAAAAATAAGGTAGTTCGTTTTGGATTTTTTGAAATCTGATTACAATGGGATCTGAGGATGAGGACTCAAAGGCAAACTTCCTATGATACCGTAGATTTTTTTTTCGTTTATTTTTATGATATAAGTTTATTAACTTACATCATGTAAAGAAAACCAAAATTTTTAAAAAGTTATTGCTAAAAAATTCTAGCACGGATGTTCGCAAATCGGGCTATTTTTTAAAAATGTTTTCTGGATATTACACAGAGCTTGACTACGAGAAATATTTATTATAAGTAAATATTTATTGATTAGTTTTGTGTAATTACGCAATGTATACTTTTTACATACATTTTGTACGTAACTGTTTATAATATCGCGTAGTTTTGTGTAACGCAATATAAACTACTCGAAGCGCGAGTCGCCGAGGCCCCGAAACGATTAGGGCTCCTCATTTGTTTTTATAACATTTGTTTATAAAAATAGATGAGGATTGAGCGGCCAGCCTAAGCCAAGAACTGGCCATACAGCACAGCTCCTGTAAACTAATGAACAAGTTTCATCACGCGCCGAAGGGTTGTAACTAAATAACGGTTTATTCCTAATAAGTTCGGAAAAATCGACCTTAGTCAAAAATAAACTTCTAATTTGATTTTTTCTTGCCATCAATCAATCCTCGAAGTAGAACCAACGAGAGGAAATCTTCTGTTCGAAGGGTTTATAAACAAAACATTGAGCCAAGGAGATCTAACACGGTCACGTTTTACGACCTACCCTATCCTTCGCAACATTACTTTTTGTAGAAAAAATAGAATCAAGATATAAGAAAAATCGTGATAAAGAAAGGCAAGAAAAACTCGGGTACAGGTTATCTCGAAACTTTTCCCCACTTTGCTCGTCCTATTGGAATGAACAGTTCTCTGATCAAAGAGGTATATCCTTAGTATCGGACAACTCGAGTTGACGGTACACGAACTAGATTCAACCAATAAATAATTGCAAGAAATATATTCTTGCAATTACTAATTATTATTATACCAGGCTTCTAACTTTTTAACTCAAAATTATTTAGACCAATAAAATTCATATTCGAAATATTTCGGAACTTTTCCTTAAGTTCCGAAGACGCTACGCTCATCCTCACTACTTCGGACTCGCTTCGCTCGTCCTCAGAATCTACAAGTCGTTAAATTAATCATGCAACATCTCTTCGGATTCACTTTGCTCGTCCTAAGATAATAAATACATTCGTTTCATTCCCAACGGTCACCCATCCAAGCACTGACCACGCTCGATGCTGCTTAACTTTAATGATTCAATAAAACCCGCAGATATACTTGTCGTATTAAAAAGAAACTTAGTGAACTTATTTATTACGTAAAGGTATACACTCAAACCAAATTTCAACATAAGTTCCGATTTTTTACATGTTTTTAAAAAAAGTACATAAGTTATTTAATAAAAAGTTATTAATAAAAATTTAACATAAGTTATTGAATTAGTACTAATAATGAGATGAAACTTGGCACATTTGTAAGTCTAATACATGGCTATAAATAAATAAATAACCATTTATTGAGCTTTCTTTTTTTATACATAGTTTAAGGTTTCACATTTTAATTTTTATAATTTATAAAACTCAAATCAGCGCACAGCTGTGGTTGCCCATAGGGCTTGAGTTCTTTTAGTTTTATAGATATTATGAGTTAGATTAATATATATTGCATATATTCTCTATGATATATTGCATGGTTTTTTTTTTTAAATTGGTTGTTAAACACTATAATGAAATAATTTTACTATTAGAAAATAAAAAATATAATAAAAATCTATTTCTTTTTTAATTAATTAATATGATTCTTCTTAAAATAAAAAGTATTCTTCAATTTTTGATTAATTTTTTTCATTTTTTTTATAATTTCTTATAGGAATAGTTTCTTTCTCTATAATTACATTTATTTTATTTTATAATTATTTATTTTTTTTTAATTTATAATTTCTTAAAGGAATAATTTCTTTCTCTATAATTACATTTATTTTATTTTATAATTTATTTATTTTATTATTTTTTTTTTTTTTTAATATATATATTTTCTTAATTTAATTTAAGCAAAAGCAATATACTAATAATTTTTTGTATACCAAGTATTTACAGTTCTGGCTTCCCTCATATAAGTTAGAGGTAAACATCACAATATACTTGTGTTAGTCGTCTCCATTCCTTCCTATCATAAGCTATCCTTTTCCAGCAATTGGCTCTTTCACTGCACGTCCTCATTTCTTCATCCCATTGTTTCTTGGGTCTTCCTCTCCTTCTTTTATAATGCCATGGCGTCCACTCTAGTATCTGTTTTGACCATCTTTCATCAGTTGTTCTTATTATATGGCCCGCCATTTCCACTTCTAGTCATTGCTGTTCTTGCTATTTCTTCCATATTAGTTTGGTTTCTGAGCCAGGTATTACTCCTCCTTTCTCTTCTGCTTATTTTTATCATGCTCCTTTCCATCCTTCTCTGGTTGACTCTGAGCTTTTTAATGTCTAATTTCTTTATATTCCAGGTTTCACAACCATACAACATTACAGATCTCACAGCACATAGCTTTACTTTCTGTTTAATATCAATATCTGATCTGAATATTGATCTGTATTTATTGTAGGCCATCCACCCTAACCCTATTCTTCTGCTAATCTCTTTGCTAGAAGACCCGTCTTCAGAAATAAGTTGTCCCAAGTATATTATTTCTTCAACTTCTTCGATTTTGGTGTTATTTATTTGTATTTCTTTGGTTTCAGCTTCTTTGTTCATTGTTAGTAGTTTTGTTTTTTTAGTATTTATTTTCAGGCCAATTTTGTTTGTCTCTATAGTCAGTTCACTTAACATGATTTTTAATTCTTCCATGGATGAAGCAATCAAGACAATGTCATCAGCAAATTTGATTGTGTTGAGTTTTACTCCATTAATATTAATTCCATGCTTGTACTTCCAATCTAAGTTAGCGAAGGCTTCTTCCAAGCTAGAATTAAAACTTTTGGCTGATGGGACATCACCCTGTTTAAGCCCTCTACCTGGTTTGATTGTTTTGGTTTTGTTTCCTAGATTTATGACCATTTCTGAATTTTTATATATGTGATCAAAAATCTCTATGTACCCTTCTTCTATATTATTATTTTTTAGAGCTTTAAAAACAATGTGGTGTAAGATATTGTCGAAGGCTTTCTCAAAGTCTATAAAGAGCAAAAAGAGTTTCATATCATACTGATGGGCTTTAAATATAAGTTGCTGTATGACAAATATAGTATCGTTGGTAGAAAAATTATTTTTAAAACCTACCTGATCTACTGGTGAATTTGAGTCAAGGTTTCCTGTTATTCTCCTGGTTATTATGCTCATGTAAGTTTTATACAAGACTGACAACAAGTTTATTGGTCTGTAGTTTCCAAATATCAAGTCTGTCTCCTTTTTTAAATAGTATTATGAGTTTAGATTTAAGCCAGTTGTTGGGTAGTACTCTCTCTTTGAGGCATGTATTATAAAATTTGTAAAGAACATCAATTATTTTATCTCCACCTCCTTTTAAATGTTCATTTAAGACTCCATCTAATCCTCCTGCTTTACCTGATTTAAGACTTTTAATTGCGTATTCTATTTCAGTCCTTAGGATAAGAGGTATAGTGTTTTCCTTCGTTTTATTCTTTCGGCTTGTATCTTTATCTTTGTCATAGTAATATAAACTGTTATAATGTACTTCTACATGGCTATATAGATGCCAAATTTCAATCCGATCGCATTATTTTCCCGCGTTTTATGAATTTTCGAAATATTCTGTGTGAAATAATAAATTTATAGAACAAACTAGAAATAAATAAATTTAATGCACCAGTTATTCTATAATGGTATTCTACATTAATTATATCTTTTTATAATAATGATAAAATAACCTTGATAAAATAAATACAAAATTGTCCTTAAGAGACATTTTTGAAGCTGTAAAGAGACTAACTTACAACCACCTTCAAAAATATATTTTAACCAATGACTATGCATAAACACAATGAGTACACTGTTAGTAAATATGCTAAAGTTCATGCTGCTGTGTAAAATTATGAAATTATAAACTAGAAATAAATAAATTTAATGCACCAATTATTCTATAATACACAGTAATTATATCTTTCCTTTTATAATAATGATGAAATAATTCTTGAATTTATGGAGTAACCTTGATGAAATAAAAACAAAAATCTGGTACGGGGTACCACGGAACTTTTCCTCATTACATCGGATGAGCTACGCTTATCCTCCCTATATACACTTCAGACTCTCTAGGCTCGTCCTCAGAATGTACAAGTCATTAAATTTATACTGCATCACATCTTTGGACTCGCTTCGCTTGTTCTCAGATGGTAAATACATTCGTTTCATTCCCATCGGTCACCTATTCAGGCTCCAACCACGCTTGATGCTGCTTAACTTTTACGAACCAACAAAAATCATGGATTTACTTTTTGTATTGAAATGAAGCTAGATGTACTTATCTATTACATAAAGGTATACTCTTGTATCGTATTTTAACTTAAGTGAATTATTTTATGATTTTTTACAATTCTTTTAAAAAACTTATCGGTCATTCAATAAAAATTGAACTAATGCTGATAATAAGATGAAACTTGGCACCTATGTTAGTCTTATACATAGCTAGATGCGTTAATCCAAATCTCAAATTGATCGCAGCATTTTTTTCGCGTTTTATGATTTTTTAAAGTTTTTGCTGAGTCATTTTCCGGGTTAATGACGTCACAAAAAATGATTTTCCGAATAGCTCAACTACACCTATAGACTGATTTTTTTACACAGTTTCAATTCTCTACCATAAATACACTGGGAGCTATGATGATAACAGACACACACACACATACAGACAGACAACTTTGTGAAAACCACTCAGGAGACCTTAAAAACGCCTGAAACGGATAATGTCAGTGACATCCCGGTTTCGATTTTTTTTTTTTTTGCAAACACAATACTTTTCCTATATACCTACGGTTTAAATGAGGAAAGTAAAAACTATTCGTGGTACCGAGATTTGAACCTGGACATCTGGCAATAAGAAGTGTTCATTCTCTTATCGACTCCTGACTATTTAAAACGAAGTCTTTTTAACTTTTCCTCATATATATACTTATCGGAAAAAGTATTGTTTCCATTCAAAATTCTAAACAGATATTTTACCCTGTATAGGCTGCATCTATTGTTTTATTTTATCTATTATATTAATACTTCTATGAGTAAGGTTAGCTAGGGCATAGAGATATATACTAGAGGGGGCATAGTCTATCTCAATACATTGAGAGGCCTGAAATATCTCTTCAGGGCGCTGTGTAACCTTATTGAAACCTTCTCCAAGAGTAAGTTAAGGTTATAATAAATCAATTGTTTTTGGCTTACCACTATGTGTTTTGATTTGTGGTTTTTAAGTTTTACTATACAAGTTATTGTAATTTTGTACTGATTATTTGATTATATTATAAGTAAAGGTGGTCAGGTTACATTTCCGATGTTTCAAAATTTAACCCTCTAGTAATAAATAAATAAAATAAAATATTCTTTATTGTTAATTAACTGTTACTTTTTACAAAAAAAAACTTAGTTAATATATCAATTTAAAAAAAGAAACACCAAAGGTACATAAAATTTGTTAATTAACAATGAAGAAAATTTCAGAGGCTTACCCTGGTCTTCCAAAATTTCTATTTATTGATTACAATTTTTGTAAAAACTTCACCCCCGCCCCTCCTAATGTTTGGAAAAAAATAAAATAAACATGTTTGCACTAAGACTAAAAATAAAGGCCAAGAGCCCAGGGGTGTTTTGTCTCAATAAAAAGTGTAATGGCTGGAACCGGTCTCAATTTTTTGTAAATACCTTCCTGAACAAGGATCTGCAATTCTGCCTACTCGTATCAGATGGGTGCCCCAGGCAGAACGCACTTTAGGGGTCAACGGGTTCTGCCTGGGACACCCATCCGATACGAGTCTGCAGAATTGCAGATCCTTGTTCAGGAAGGTATTTACGAAAAATTGAGACCGTTTCCAGTCATTACACTGTTTGTTAACTCGGGTGGTAAATTTGACCTGTAAAGTGGTTTCTGCCTGGGACGCCCTTACGATACCGAAAAATTAAACCCGTTTCCAGCCATTACACTTTTTATTAACAAAACACCCCCTGGGCTCTTGGTCTATTAAGAAAGACATAGAAAAAAATAAAATATAACATGTTTGCACTAAGACTAAAGTAAGAAAGACAGAAAAAATAAAATTAACATGTTAGCACTGAGACTAAAAGTAAGAAAGACATAGAAAAAAATAAAATAAACATGTTTGCACTAAGACTAAAAGTAAGAAAGACATAAAAAAAAAATAACATGTGCCTAAGACTAAAAGTAAAAGACATAGAAAAAATAAAATAAACATGTTTGCACTAAGACTAAAAGTAAGAAAGACATAGAAAAATAAAATAAAACATGTTTGCAAAGACTAAAAGTAGAAAGACAAAAAAAATAAAATAAACATGTTAGCACTAAGACTAAAAGTAAAGAAAGACATAGACATTTTGCAAAAGACAAGACATAGAAAAAATAAATAACAGAAAGACATAGAAAAAATAAAAAATAAACATGTTTGCACAAGACTAAAGCATAGAAAGACATAGAAAAAAAAATAAAATAAAACAATGTTTTGCACTAAACTAAAAGCAAGAAAGACATAGAAAAAAATAAAATAAACATGTTTGCACTGAGACTAAAAGTAAGAAAGACTGGGTTTTTATCAAGTTGTTTGTCAGTAAGTGTGTACCTTTGATATAATCATAGCTCCCAGTGTACAGGATTTTTGTTACAAAAAACAATCTTTGTAACGTTCAAAAATATTATGAAAAAGCATTTTTTTGGCCAAAAACTTACCTAAGATTTTTAAATATTGCTCATTCTGCCAATGATTTTAAAGACGTCAAAATAACGTAGTTATCAGCAGGCTTTCTGTTCGCAAGAAGATTGACATGTCTACAAAATTTACTAAAAGCTAACACAGATAAAACGTATTATTCAATAAAAAAAAACTAAAAATTGGGATCATTTTTAATAATACATGAAAAAAGTTTTTAAAGAATATAGAAATGTATAAATGATGAACAAAATTTTAAGAGTCCAAAAAAAGCTTGAAATAAAATGATCAAACAAATATCAGAGGTACCAACTCAGCTTTAAAGTGTATCAGATCTATTTTCAAATTTACTAATCTTTTCGCTTTAGCACATTTTCTGTGTCTTAAATCCGTTCCATTTTTAAATTAAACTAGGTACAAAACTCATTCCGTGTAAGAAAATTAACCATATATTGAAATCCAGGTTGTTATGAAGTCATTACCAGGCTAAGTCAACACAATATACAATTTTTTCCTGGGAAAACATCTTTCTATGTGTTTTTTTAAGTTGAATTTCCTTTGAAAAACTTAATTACTTAGATTAGACTTACATAATTACATTTAGTTAGTAATTTTAAATTTAGCATGGGTCATCTGAGTACCCAAAGTAGATAAGGACTGATTATTTCGTAAGGATTTTTTTTTTTTTTGTTTTCTTACCTCTTGGTTAATTTTTATAATTGCTTATTTTCATTTATCAGTTTTAATTTTGTACTCTTCAAATAGATCGATAAATTTCACGACTCCATTAAAAAAAATCTTGAGAAAGAATCTTCCCTATAGGCAAATTAAGAGCAAAAGGTGTGAGGAAGAAATTTATAAGAGCAAAAAGGACAACAAGAAGGGCCCAACTACGTGGCCTATTTGCTTGACTTAGCCTCCCCACCTTATTGCTACTACTACTACTAGATTGATGTATTTTTTGTACTGTAAAGAGTCCTGAAAAAGAATTTGTAGCTAATTGGAAACAATGGCTGAAAATAAACATATAATGTTAATGTACAAATTAAGGGTTATTGTTGTTTGTCACAAGCATTTCTCTAACATTTGAAGGGAAAACTGTTTATGATTATGCTTAACTCACAATTAGGAACCTCTCATGAAAATTAATTCATGCAACAATAATATACATAAGCACACACAGTATCTTAAGATTGCTGGCCGTACAAGGGATATGACAGAGAACAGACTGTAAAATATTGGGTAAAAAGTGATCAAAACAAATTTTTTTAACTTTATTTAAAGTGATATATTAGTACTGAAGTCTCCATTAATTATTTAATTATATTTAAGTGGAATAGGAATACAAAATAGAATCCTACTGTACCTATATTTGACTGAAAATTGTAAGACCTACTTTCAACACTTATTTGTCTTGAGGTTAGCAGTCTTAAGGTTTAAGACTTAACCTTGACTGCTTGAAACTGCAGTCAAGCTTTTAGACTAGGACTTGCAGTCACTTTTAATGACTGATTGAAACTGCATAGCGGGTTAAAATAAGAAAATACTATAGCAACAAAAATAAATGTACATTTGGTTAATTTATCATACAGTAATGGTTATTACCGTAGTACGGAGAATCAAATTATCAAACAAATACTGTTATTACCCTATGTATCACAACCATGATAACATTTGAAGAGAAAACAGTTTATGATTCTGCTTAACTTGCTATCAGGAATCTTTAACGAAAAACATTTACAACAATAAAGAAGAGAGAATAGATTTCTATAATATTTTTAAACATCTATATTTAATTTCAATTATTGAAGAGTAGCAAAAACGCACCCTCAATTAAATAATAGCAAAAATTATTGAATTTTGAAAGGCTATTTTTGTATTCTTTATTATGGAAAATTGTCATTGGCTTGGCATCCATACATACTTAAGCTACAAATATAAGATATAGCCGACATCTTTAAAATGAACATCCTTGGCATGTTATGTACACATATCTACTTGCTCCCTCCCTGATTAATAAGGGAAAATAAGATAGAAAATTTAAGAATCTACAAATATTTTGGAACTTAGCCAAGTGTGTCTAGATGGCTAATCTTTGGCTTGGGTCACCAAGTACACCTAATAGGACTGGCAGATAGTCCCAAACTGAACTGTCTTGCTTGCCAGATATCAACCCAGAAGAAGAACTCAAATGAATACTACTGTTAATAACTTTTTATTAATCAATAGACTGGTTTGGAGTGAGAGAATTTGGAGCACCGGGTAAAAAATCTAATAGTGCACTGTAGTTTACACCCTTAATTTTAAAGGAAAATTAGTGATAATTAGAATATCAAATTAACATTTTGCAAAGAATCAATCAAGTTACATATTGAAGAGTTGACTATCGGTAAGAAAGAAATCACTTACTTTAACTTATAAGTTAAAGAATAAGTTATTCATAAGTATTTGAAAGAAGCTAATTTACCTACATGAGCTTTTTTTAAAAAAAATATAAGAATTAAATAAATAAAAAATTGTTTTCCAAAAATACAAAATTTATTATTCATTATAATTTTTCCAGCCAAAACATTGATAAGAGATAAAATTTGTCAAAATATTGAACAAATAGTGGCAAAGTAACTATCAATTGATCTTACTTAAGTACTTAAACATTTTGAATGGTTTAAATCTTAAAATAGATCGAGAGTACATTTAGAAACACTGACCTGTTTACACATAAAAGCACCAGGCTTTTCAGATAAATAGGCTCTGTCAAACTAAATAAATAAAACAATCAGTAAATGTTCCCAGTAAAAAACGTTTTTAAACTTATGTGGTTAAAAAAAACTGTGTGATTCAATTATTAAATTAAATGACAACAGTCAGGTCATCTGTATCATTGGATAATACAACGAATAATAAAATTCATTCACACCAAAAACACAATAGTTTTTTTACGGGACTTGTTAAAACTCCAATAAAAGCATTTATAATATAGGATGGTAAATTTAGATATTGTTCTCCTGTATTTGGGTTTCCCTTAGAAACTGCTAACCTTTTAGTTTAAGGCTCTAAATCTAAAGGTTGGGAAACCATATATATTACTTATCTAAAATATAAATTTAAGATAAGTAAACTTAATTAAAATATGAAAAAAAAAAAAATTTAATTAAATAAATCTATTTTAAAAATGAATTGAAACCCTCATTATTTAGTTACAAAATAAATAAACAAGATGATATCAATATTTGTCATTTATTAGATAAATGATAATTACTTTGCCAAAATAGAAGACAATCTATAGTCTATCAGAAGACAAAAGCACATAAATTATTTGAAAATCCAAAATATCACAAATTTAAATTCATTATTTGTCAGAAAATTTAACTTCAAACATTTTATATCCCAGCGAAACATTACAATTTTTCCTTAATTCTAATTTATTTATTTAAAACATTGTTTCAATCATTTGGTATTATATGAGAACTAAAAAGCCAATTAAGTCTCACAGTCAAAAAAGTCCAGCCACAAAAACATTTTTCAAACTTAGGTGGTTCAAAGAAAAACTGTGCTATTAAATTTTTAAATTAAATGACAGTCATCATTAAATCAACAGTCAGGTCATCTGTATCAATAGATAACACAACGATTAATAAAATTCATAAAATGTCATATCAAAATACAATAGTTTTTTTTCATTAAAGAATTTTAAAAGGTAAAAAAGTACAATCAGAGTTACTTTATTATTACAGTAAAACAATGGAACAACTTTTTTTAGTTCTTGGTTACTCATATATACAGGCATAACATATCACTTTAACTCATAAATGTAATCAGAGTTAATATGGTTTTGTAGATCTCGTGAAAAATAATAACATTTAATTTTATTATGAATTAAAGTCATGTATTATACCTGAAAGGTATATATGAGAAGCTAAGAAATAAAAGAGGAATTATAATTTGTACTAAAAAATAAAAAAATAATCATTTAGACATAAAAGGAAGAAAGTTGCACAAAATATTAACAAAAAAAACCTTGTATATAAAAACTGACAGCATTTCTTGATCCTTCTTTTTTTTAAAGAAAAGAGTCTCAACAAATAAAGTTTGTATTCCATTTTCTTTCTCTAACAATAAAGGTACTTAAAGTATATTAATGCTCTTGCCATTAAATATGAATAATTCACCTTTTAAACCTTTAATCAAAAATATCACAAACCTAATTGTACTTTAAGGGCTAGGACAAAAACCAAAAATCGTCCAACAAATACAAAAAAAAGTCATACGGAAAGTAAAAAATCATCGTCAAATGACAAACTCAAAAAAGTTAATTCCTCTCCCGTGTAGTACAAAAATGATTCCTTCAAATTAGTGCGAGAAACAACTCTGACTCAACATCAAATAAGTTCAATAAAATAATAAATAAATATGATAAAACATCAGTCTTGCCATTCGGGTCTGCTCCTAAGCCGTTCTTCTGAAACAACTCTTGGTAATGTCTATATGTAAGACACACCACATAAACTATTATTAAAATAAAAAAATATAAAATGATGAGAAAGTTAAAAACTAATCAATCAATCAATAAAAAAATAAATAAAAATCAGAATATATTGAAATAAGCATACTCATCAATTTAAAAAAAGCTAAGTTTGTTGTTTTAAACAAGATTTTGTGATAATTGCACTTTATGTAATTAAACACACTATGATTAAAAAAAAATTGTTTTATTATACTTTGTCTAATATCACAATAAAATACAATTAATCAGATGTGTTTCGGTAAGTATCCCATCACCAGTGTTTTAATAAACTTTTAAACTTATTTATACACTGATGATAAGATACTTTCCAAAATGTGTCTGATTAAGGGTATTTTATTGTGGTATTAACCAGCGTCTACATGTACAAATCAATTTTTGCTTTAGGTGGATGTTTTATATATGATTTTAAACACGGCAAATTTTCCACTGTTTCAAGCTACAATAATATCGATATTTATTTTACCACTCAACATTTATTTTACTTTTTTATCTCCAAGATAGATGGGAAAGCATTGTAACTGCAACACACCTATTCATTAAATAACTACATTTCAAAACCTATGGATCCTAAAATTAGAAAACAATTAATTTCTGTATATTTGCAGATATGAATAGTATGTGGTTTAAAAAAAATAGTCTTTTCCTGTGTTTTTTTTCCACTAAAAACCTGAAACAAGGATTTCAACTAAGTTATCCATTTCAGGTGGTTTTAGGACCTTCTGAGTGGTTTTTGCCAAGTAATCAATCCGTATATGTGAGTTTGTGTCTTTTAAGTAGGACCTATGTAAGTAAAAGTATGGGAATTTTTATCAGGACCTCCACAGGACCCTGCTCTACACTTACCTATAAGAACTCTCCCGTATTATTATCTGATGTAAAACATCCACTTGAAATTTTGTTGAAAAAGAGATTTGTTAAATTTATTAAACAATCAACAATACTTCTTAAATTAATTAAACAGTGGGGTAGAATGTTTTACATCACATTAAAACAGACAGAATAAATTATTCACCTTATAAGCTTTTCACAGCAATAAATAGAAAACAAAAAAATGTTGTTTAATGGAAATTTATTTCAGTTACAACACGAATTTTATTAATCGGACCAACAATATTAATTTCACTTGTTTTCTCAATGATTTCTTTATTTTCATAAGGGTGATCTTCGGAATGAAGTTTGCTAACCACTTTTTTGCCGCATTTATTGCAAAAAGAATTAGAACAAGATTTTGGACTATTATCATGTTTGGTTTTAGTAGGTAGACAATTCAATCAGTCAAGGGAACGTCACGTTTATAAGATTCTTCATTGTTTGTTTGAGAGGTTTTTGATTTATTTGCACCACCTAATGTATTATTAGCTGGGTTTTCCTTTCTTGTATCAATATTTTTATTCTGAATTAGATCATTACACATTTCATCGCTTTTATTATTTTCTTGAAAAGCTTCGTTCATGTCTTCAGCAGAACTGCATGCATTAGGTTCAAAGTTATCGTAATTCTCATCACAATGGTTTTCTTTAACGTTTTGTTTTTCCGTATTTGAAAATCGAATATTAGGATTCCAGGGACATCTACTTGGAAAACGGTTATATTTAAGACGATAATCACAACACGGACAATCACATCTTGACTAAATACAAATTTAACTTTAGTTACTAACTTTGAAAATAGAAGGGAAGGGAGGAGGGTGATTTTAAGTAGTTTTATGAACGGTATTTATAAGAAACAAATTTTAAAAACTAAAAAAGACAGAAGAAACTTTACTTAAACATGACCCAATCTTATAACTTAATTTTTTCTTTGAAAATTGCAAAAAATAAATTAATTAAAGAATTTATCTGTACTGAGTTCTCTCTTACGGACAGCTTCTTTTTAGAAGCTAAATTTCTTTAGCAACAACAATTTATAAATAAAAAAGCACAAGATACAAAAAGTATCATCTTTTGAAAAATAAAATTAATTAATTAAAAACACAAATAAAATTAAGGCAATATTTGGAAGGGTTGCACCAGATACCTGGTGGCACTAATGAAAACTTATTAAACTTTTGGTTATAAAAATACTATCTATTTTTGTAGGAAAGAACTATTTTTTTTTACAAAATTAAGTGCATACATTAGCTATGGTTCTAGAAATGGAGAATAATAATAGATACCTGCAAAAAGGTAACCTGTAGGCAACCTTATGGAAAGGTTTTTAAATTCCCGCCACAAATTATTTTTATTACTATAGGATTTTTCATATAAACTGACTTTTATCAAAGGGAAATTATATTTAAGAGTTTATTTCTTTTGAAATGAATAAGAAAATAAAATTTCACTAAACACATATAATTTTGCCTTAAATATTGAATAGATTTTAATGAATCAACTTTTAGTCATATCCCCCTCATAGTTACGGCATTGTTAGGAAAATGAAGGCCTTATCATCAGTCAGTGCAGCCAACTTCAAGAATTTAGTACAGCTATCTATTAATTTAACAACCAAGCTGTAAACCTTTAATGTAAATTTCAGAGCATACTGATTTCCAAGTGCCCTATCATGTTCAATTCAGTTACAACCAGAGTAATTGGGATATAATAGTCATTTATTTTTTAATATAAACAGTTTTTCTCTTTTATAACTATAATTTTTATTATTATTATTATTATATTACTTATAAATGTTTTATGCTGATATTTATATTATACTGTATGTATGCTTTTAAAATAATAAATAAACATTTGATATCACCAAAAGAAAAAGAATACCTCAACTGCTAATTCAAAATAAAAATCTTTTTAGATGACACCAGTTTATACCTATGGAATTTTTATACTTAAGCAATATCATCAATCATGGTATTTTTAAGAGTAGAAAGATTTGCTGAGTTAGCAACTGCTATACTTCTTAATCATTGTTGCCTCAATCAGAAGGCTTCAAATTATAATTAAATAATACCTAATAATACAGACCTGTGGCTGCTTTTGTTTTCCCATCATTTGATGTCTTATATTCCATCTAAGCTGGGATCTAGCATCCTCTCCAGGTCTTGGATTCTGTGTCCAAAATTTCTGATAGTAATGATACAATGCTACTGGATCAGATTTTGGTTTACATCTATTGCCAACGTTGTTAGGACGAATGACTGAAAATACAGAGGAAAAATGATAAGAATTAAGCCCTGAGGTATTGTAAAGGGATAAAAAACGAGTAGTTCAATACTAAAACAGAATGTGTGATTAATTTTTTACTTGAAGCCATTAAAATCTCAATACATAATGATTCAAATGTAAACAAGAAAACTGATACCCAATTTCTTAATAAATTGTTTGCAGGAATCTATTCAAGGTTTAAAAAGTAATATTGTTGCCCTTGTTGTACATATTGTATACCCCAAGTATACCTTTTGAGCTTTTATTTAGCTGTTCTAAGATCTTTTCATCACTTGCTCTGTTTCCCTAACATTTTTTGATGGGTTTTAAACTAAAAACCAACTTTTTATTTTATTTTATGCTCAACTTAAACTGTGCTTTTTATTAGTTTTTAACCTTTTTAAATTTTATGCTACAGTATGGATATTATGGATTTACTTAACAATTTATTTTTAACTACCTTATCAGGTTTGCCAACTTCCTTGTTTTTATTAACTATTAATTCAAGTTAGCCACTGTACCTAGCTGGTGCTTCTTTTAAAACAGTTTATTTTATGTCTTACAAGTGGTGGATGTAAGGTGTAGGGTTGAGACAAAGGGTCTCCCCATATCATTTCAATAATTAGGATCTCTTTAACTCTGTTAGAATGTTTTATGATTGCTTTCTGTTAATTCTATTTATGATCATCCTATTGGAAATCTCAAGCAATATATCCCAAGATTGCCGAGAATAAAAACTCAGGGATGACACCCAATATTTATCAAAGTCATATTGATACAGAAACTAAACAATGAGGTCAATTTTAAAAAATTATTTTTACTTTTCCTTATTTATACCGAAGGCATATAGGAAAAGTATTGTGTTTGCAAAAAAATTTGAAACCAGGGAGTCACCAAAATTATACGTTTCAGGTGTTTCTAAGACCTCCTGAGTGGTTTCATCAAGGCCATCTGTCTGTATTTGTGTCTGTTATCATCGTAGCTCCCAAGGTATTTATGCTAGAGAATTGAAACTGTGTAAATAAATCAGTCTATAGGTGTGGTTGAGCTGTTCGGAAAATAATTTTTTTATGACGTCATAAACCCAGTAAAATGACTTAAGCAAACATTTTTAAAAATCATCTAACGCGGAAAAATGTGGCAATCAATAGGCATCTGGCTATGTATAAGACTAACATATGTGCCAATTTTCATCTCATTATCAGCATTAGTTCAATTTTTATTGAATGACCGGTACACTTTTTTAAAAAAAATCATAAAATAATCCAATTAAGTTGAAATACGGTACAAGTGTATAACTTTATGTAATAGATAAGTACATCTAGTTTCATTTCAATACAAAAAGTAAATTCATGATTTTTGTTGGTTCGTAAAAGTTAAGCAGCATCAAGCGTGGTCAGAGCCTGAATGGGTGACCGATGGGAATGAAAAGAATGTATTTACCATCTGAGAACAAGCGAAGCGAGTCCAAAGATGTGATGCAGTATAAATTTAATGACTTGTACATTCTGAGGACGAGCCTAGAGAGTCTGAAGTGTATATAGAGAGGATGAGCGTAGCGAATCCGATGTGATGAGGAAAAGTTCCGAGGTACCCCGTACCAGATTTTTGTATTTATTTCATCAAGGTTACTCCATAAATTCAAGAATTATTTCATCATTATTATAAGAGGAAAGATATTATTACTGTGTATTATAGAATAATTGGTGCATTAAATTTATTTATTTCTAGTTTATAATTTCATAATTTTACACAGCAGCATGAACCTTAGCACATTTACTAACAGAAAAATAATGACATCTCAATGTGTTTATGCATGGTCATTGATTTAAAATATATTTTTGAAGATGGCTATAAGTTAGTCTCTTTACAGCTTCAAAAATGTCTGTTAAGGACAATTTTATTGCTAAGGCGATAAAATAAGGAGAATAAAAGGAGAAAACATTTACTTTACAGCCTCAATGCAATTTGGGGACTAAAGTAAAGAAAGGTATACATTTTTATTGACTATACTCTACACCAAAAAAGTAGTAGTAGTGATTTCTTGTCATAAACAAAGTTCCTAAGCAATAAAATCTCATTATACAGCCTAGATACATAATCTAATGTTTTAAACTTACAAGAACTAGGAGGTCTAGGAGGGATATTTTCTTTTCTAACTGATTCAGGTATTCTGGAATCTAGTCTACTAGCTCCATTAGATATATCACTTCCATCGTCCTCTTCTATTAACATAAACAAATTTTGGTTTATTCATTTAATAACTTTAAATAACAATGAATAAGAATAGTCACAAATAATGGTAACGCAAAAATATACATAATAATAAATAAAATAAAAATAACGCAAATAAATATTTTTCTTCAGTTCATTTTTGTAGAGCGTTATGATCATCCATGTTGTCCTACACCCCTGAAGTGTCTTCAATAGTGAAAACCAAACATCAGATTCATCACCTACATTGACGTGGTCACAATTGTATAAATATTAGTTTATTCGATATTATATTTATAACTCATATTATTATATGAGTTAGACGTAACTAAACAGAGTGGGAAATGACATTATGTCAAGCCATCAATGATGACGAAAGTTAAATGATGTAATGATGAATGCAATGCCCACATGTAGTATTGCATTTCGCTTGTTTTTATTTTGCATTTAATGTTTTGCAAATTTAATCAAAAATATCAAATGATTAATCATATAAATATTTGCTTTAAACAGGACTGTAGCCTTTGTTAATATTGTTGTAATAAACAAACTATAGGTTAACTATATTTATAGCTAATGATGAAGGTAATCCGCTTTTTTAGGATTCACCAATCAGGGAAGTCAGGGTTATTTCCTTACTTAAAAAAAAGGCCTCTTACCCGCTAGGTGGCCTCAGCGTTTCATGCCTCAGCCACAACGCGGCGCCAGTGCTGGGCGCCACTTTGAGGCCACATGGTTTTTTGTTCTATATCAGTTTGTCATATTACTAGTTTATATAAATGGCATACTGACACAAAATTAGCAAGTTTTCAAATATATTTATCAAAAAAGTGATATGTTCACATTATGTCACATATGTCAATCAATAACACCGGGACTAATACTGATAGTAAAATTTAACTTTGTATTTTTGTTAATCATATATGGTAGTACATGTGTGGTACAGCCTGATCTAAACTCTTCAAAGATTTGTGATTTTTGAAATGTTTGTGGGGTCATTATTGTGGATTGATGATGTCACACATATTTCAAAAACAATAGTAAAAGTCATCAACTCCGTCTTTTCCACAAGATTTTTATTTATTAAGGCAGAACCGGCTTTCAGCTTACGCCATCATCAGTGCCTAACATAGCAATACAAACATATTATAACAACATACATCCAATAAATAAAATAAAAAAGTTAATCACAAACGTAAAAAAGTTAAAACCTAAACCTAATGAAAATAATAAATATAAATCCAATTATAATAAAAATAAATACGTTTAAAACACAAAAAAGCATACCGGAAAGATATCGAGCCGTCAACTGTCCAGGACCTCTGTTAAGAGTATGGAGACGACTGACCTTTTATTGACCTTGTCTATCAAGGGATACAAGATAGCTGAGTCCCCGCCTTCATTTTTCTTGTTAAGCGAATTTTCAGGTTCTTTATATTGGAGTCTACGTATTTCAAGATTTTCCAGCGAGTTCAACTTTCCTCCTTTAGGGGCAAAATGTAGAAATAAAACTTCGTGGGGTTCATCTTTATGATTTTTATCTGTAATATGCTGATAAAAAACGCGCTACTCTATTCCATACATTGGTACTGTTTCAGTCCAAATCGCCAATACCTTCAGGTCTTTTGGAAGACTTAGTGCATTCCGTGCTACTAACTCCTTAAGACAACAACTTTCTCGGGTTAAAGATCCTATACCCCCAGAAAATAAGAGTGGTGTGTATGCTATCCGATGTGGAGCAGCAGGATGTGCTAAAGCGTATTGCGGGCAAACTGGTAGAGAATTCAAGTCCCGTTTAGGCGAACATATAAAGAAAACTTCGTCAAGTTTTTATCAGCATATTACAGATAAAAATCATAAAGATGAACCCCACGAAGTTTTATTTCTACATTTTGCCCCTAAAGGAGGAAAGTTGAACTCGCTGGAAAATCTTGAAATACGTAGACTCCAATATAAAGAACCTGAAAATTCGCTTAACAAGAAAAATGAAGGCGGGGACTCAGCTATCTTGTATCCCTTGATAGACAAGGTCAATAAAAGGTCAGTCGTCTCCATACTCTTAACAGAGGTCCTGGACAGTTGACGGCTCGATATCTTTCCGGTATGCTTTTTTGTGTTTTAAACGTATTTATTTTTATTATAATTGGATTTATATTTATTATTTTCATTAGGTTTAGGTTTTAACTTTTTTACGTTTGTGATTAACTTTTTTATTTTATTTATTGGATGTATGTTGTTATAATATGTTTGTATTGCTATGTTAGGCACTGATGATGGCGTAAGCTGAAAGCCGGTTCTGCCTTAATAAATAAAAATCTTGTGGAAAAGACGGAGTTGATGACTTTTATTAAAAAGCATTCCACAGCGTAGTAAAAAATATTGAAAAACAATAGGGTTTGGGACATTAACAAGTTTGATTTTGTAACAAGTTACATTTTGATCTGAGAAAGCATTCAAAAGTTATTGTGTTCCCAGAAACGTCTAGGAACATATAAACTCATTTTTTCTTCGAAAATTCGCTAAAAGATAATCCTAACCTGGAAATAACTCTCTAGCAAATTTTCTTCAAAAAAAAAAATTTGCTTTTACCAGATAATATATTTAAATTAAACTTGGTACAAAAATCAAACTTGGGTTGGACACGGACCCTATTGAAAACCAGGTTTTTGTGACGGCATTAACCTCATTTGCTAAGTCAGCAAAATTTTCAAAAAAATCATTAAAATTCAGGGTTAATATTTTTTGTTAAATGAGGATAAGGAATACACATTTTTTATCAAATATGGTCCTTTGATTCAGGGTGCTGAATTAAATTAACCTAGTCTGAAATTGATAAAATGAAAAAGTAACTTGGTACTAATATGATAAAACCAAGAATTTACTTTTAAGTTAATATAATTTTAATATTATATTTTAATCGTGCAGCTCATAAAAGTATTAAGTCAAAATTGAGTAAGAGTAAGAACACCTTGAAATAATAAAAAATACATTCATACCACAACAATCCAACCGTTGGCTACACTTATTGGAACTCTGTTTTCTGTAAGTTTTAGCTGCTTCTTCACATTCAATCTCTTCCTCAATTGCACAGCTATAGTTTCTATCGACCAGCTCTTCTTGCTGAGAACGATAAGATGAAGGCATATTGTCTTCTCTGAGTCGGTTTAAAGCAGCTTTCTTCTGATCGTAACGAATCAACTTTTTTAAATCTGTTACAAAAAAGGATTATTGAAGCAATAGGAATTACAGATTTATTTTCAGGGTGACAGCTGATCAAAACATAAATTAGTACCATAGGTTTCTTTTAAACGTTGAAGGGATTAGTTTGCTTAAGATTCTAAGGTAGTTATAGAGTGAATAAATTAGTTCTGGATAAGTCCATCCATTTGAAGATGTCATTCAGTAGTAATTATGGAACTAAAGCTTAGTGAAAGTAGAAGTACATTAAGTTATTAAGTTTATGGATTTGAAAAAATATATATTGGGGGTTGATGATATCTTAAGTGTGAGGATATCCGATCCCCCTTTACTAACATCATTCAAAAACATCATAAGCATAATTTTCATTCATGAAAATTCACTAAAATTATAAAATTCACTTTTTTTTTAAAAAAAAAAGAAGAAAAATATTTGAAAATTTTTTAGATGAAAAACTGTAATATTTAAATAAAATATCGTTTGTTGAGAATGTTATATAAAATTGTCTCATAACATACATACAGTTACTATGTACACACAGGGTATTTGACAGGTGATAATATTCCATACACATTTAATATGATCTGGTTCTTCCACCATACAGTTTAGTTCATCAAGTGAGATAACGCCATAATCTTAGAATAATACAATATATAGAAGGAGCACTACTGATAACACAAAAGACGGTTCACTAGTGGTCTTAAGTATTGCTGCCACCCAAACAATATACAGTTTTCTTATAAAATAGTTGGCAATACTTCCGGTTGCTGAATTATTATGTTCTATTATTAATTTTGATTATTCATAAAACACTAATATAAATATCGGTGCATCACAATATTTCAAGTATCTTAAATGTAGTTTAACGTTTTTAATTAAAATTATATTAAAAGTAGTCCTCGTCAACTAAATGTAGATTCTTGTACTTCGCGACCCTTTTGCCATGTAATACCGGTTTTATTAAATACTCAGCAGGTGTTTTAAGTTATTATATTTGTTCTTTACGATCTTTCTTCATTAATGGATATTTATAACACATATTTAAAATAATGTTTTGTTATTAGGGTGGTACCTCAACTTAAGACCACCAGTCAACAGGCTTTCGTGTTATCAGTAGAATTACATTGTGTTTACAGTTGTATGCTCCTTCTATATTAGTATTATTGTCAGGTAATAACTAATCCCACCAAAACATCGTGTTTTTTTATTGTGAAAGTTCACTTAGGTTATAAGGAAGTTTAAAACAAGAAATATATTTAATTTAATTGAGATTTCTATGCATAATAATAAAGTTACACTAAAAAAAGTAATATTTAAAAAGTTATCCGTTAAATATTAGTACGTTCACACACACACACTAGATCCGCGGATCATATAGAATACGTACACAATACGGTCAACTAACTTCACGGTTCTTGCAGCGTATTTTTTAGTCGATCAAGTGATAACTGATCCCGCCAAACATGGCGTCTTGTATAGTGAACCTTCACTTTGGTTATAAGGAAGTTAAAAACAAAAAATATATTTAATTAAATTGTGATTTCTTTGCGTAATAATAAAGTTACACTAAAAAAAATAATATTCCAAAAGTTATTTTTGTTCAAAAACGGTTATATAGAAGTGAAATAAAAGTTCGACGAGAAGGTTATCCATTAAATACGATCGTCTCTAAAGGTACACACACAAAAAGACAGCGTATCGGGGGATCCATTTAGATTCCATCTCCCTAGTTCTAGCGTATGCGATCGGATCCCCTCCGCATGGTTCATACAGCTTAAATTACTGTATTGAGAGATCGTACTCTATACGATACGCGGATCTAAAGTGTGTGTGAACGTACTATATGATTGTCTCTCAAAGTACATACAGTGTATGAGGGGATTGATCTATATTCCTTCTCCCTGTATTAGCATATCAGACAGGATTCCCTCAGCATGGTTCTTACAGCGTACTTAATATGATTCGCGGATTTGGAATACTGTGTAAACGCATTACGTATATTGGGGGAGTGATTTAGATTCAATCTCCCTAGCTCGAGCGTATCCAACTAGATTGCCTCAATAAGATGCTTACAGCATATTTAACTATTGTACTTAATACAGACTGCGGATTTAGTATAATGTGAGTACATAGTAAAGTTATCCAACTGCCGACAAATACTCTGCAATACTTAACTTCTATCAAGTACCAGAAGGTCGGCGTCAACGTTACATTGGTATAAGACGTAAAATAGCAACAAAACCAATCCAAGAAACTAAATAAAGAGAGACAATATATTTGAACCTTACCTCTGATAAAATCTTTAAGTAATTCAGGTGAAATGTTGCAATAACCAAGTGCATGTAGATGTTCTAAAACTTCTTTAGGATCCAATTCCAGAGACATTTCTGTTAGAAACCAAGACACCTATCTTTGGAATACCAAATCTACATTAAAATACGTGAAATTTAGGGATAAGATTCATTGTGAGCAATTAAAATCCATGAAACAACACCGGACCAAAATTCAGTTGAATGTTAATAGTTTGACATGGCAACACAAAAACAAAAGATTAAAATCGTTTACTAAGGGGCGGTCGAATTATCCACGGCCTTCTAAATTCCTTATGTTGATATGGACATCGGATGACCAACAAACCTTTCCTTATCATTGTCTCATATGGGATTTTTTCAAGTTGCGTTAGTTTTTTTTCAAATTGTTCAGTAATTAGCCAGATTTGTGATGAATTAAGCTTATTTTCGTAATCTAGAATGTTGTACGCTCACTACGAGCTATCAAGTTTAAGTTTCACGTTCGTATTATTAAAGTTACAGGTGTTCAAAGTTGGGTTAAAAACTGTGGTTTTAAAGGACTGTTTGTTTACTTTAGTTCCGTTAAAATGTTTCACTTACTATTTGAAATTGGTTCGAGTTATCATTATTTCATTAATTTGCACTCCCTTTTGGTTAATCTCAAGGATTATTTACATGCATTCAACGTTTTATTTTCAATTTAACTTTGTACATACTTAACTACTGTTAGACGTCAATGTTAGCTACTTGATTTGTGTTCAAATTTTGAATGTATTAATGAAAATTAGTACAAATTGTTATTATTTGCAGTCAACAACCAAGAGGTAATTTGTTTATAATTAAAGAAGTATGTAATCACCTTTTGGGGAGTGGAATATCTGTAACTTTATGGATAAGTTGCTCATGTCACTTCTGTGCTTTGCTGCAATAGATGATCAATGTGAAATATCAACATCTTCTATTCAATTTTATCATCTGTAAGACTTGTATTCTAAAACTTTTTTACCTGATGAAATATGCATTCAGAAATTGGCATTAGTTGGATGAACTTGGTGCATATACGATAAGTACTGCTTGATGTTGAAGTTATTTACTTACTTTATGTTCAAAGTTTGATTACAAGAAGATTATTTAAAGTTTAAACGTCTTGACTGTTTAAACTTCACACCTGCAAAGCTATGCCCATCTCAAGATCCCAAATTAAGTTCATCGGGGGCGAAGACCTCAAGGGCATCAGTCGCAACCTTCATGATGATATATACTTCATTCACATGTAGGATGTAACCCCCACCTTTTTTAGCCTATAGCTTAGTAGACCAAGAGCCCAGGGGTGTTTTGTTAATAAAAAGTGTAATGGCTGGAACCGGTCTCAATTTTTCGTAAATACCTTCCTGAACAAGGATCTGCAATTCTGCAGACTCGTATCGGATGGGTGTCCCAGGCAGAATGCACTTTAGGGGTCAAATTTACCACCCAAGTTAATAAAAAGTGTAATGGCTGGAAACGGGTTTAATTTTTCGTATATACCTTCCTGAACAAGGATCTGCAATTCTGCCGACTCGTATCGAATGGGCGTCCCAGGCAGAACGCACTTTACAGGTCAAATTTACCACCCAAGTTAACAAACAGTGTAATGGCTGGAACCGGTCTCAATTTTTCGTAAATACCTTCCTAAACAAGGATCTGCAATTCTGCCGACTCGTATCGGATTAGTGTCCCAGGCAGAACCTTTGACCCCTAAAGTGTGTTCTGCTTGGGACACCCATCCGATACGAGTCGGCAGAATTGCAGATCCTTGTCCAGGAAGGTATTTACAAAAAATTGAGACCAGCCATTACACTTTTTATTAACAAAACACCCCTGGACTCTTGGTCTATAGAGTTTTAGGGTTGAATCCCGTGTTTGTTTTTTTATTTGTTTTAATTCTGTCGGAGAAATTATTAGCGTTATGTTGAAGTGTGAAAACTTTTTTCACAATTAGTTTCTGAATTTTTGTAATACAAATATGACAATGGCAAACCATTTTATTTAGGTTAAAGATAATAAGGAACTACAAGAAAGAATTTTTTATTTACAATAAATGCAGCTGTCATAACCAATAGTTGCCAGGTTTACATAAATTTAAAGTTTAAAATACAATTGTTAATTTTTGGAAAGCTTTTAGAGGTAGTTCATGAGTATTCCACACAGGTCCGCCGCAGCGCTGATTTCTAGCAGCTTGTGATAATCGAATCCAAAATTTTCCTTATTTAAGTTATCCCCCTGCTTGAGACTAAAAGGTTAAAAATACATAACATAATTTAAGACAAACATATATTACAGAAAATTAAGACTAATTAAAAATTTAATTTATCTACTTAATATTAACAAGTTTAAAAAAAGAGCATGTAAATATCATATAAAATTTATCTAAAAATTGCTTAAAAGAACAATAAAATCAAAGAAAAATATTATAAAATAAAAATTCATTAGTACTATACTATGGATTTAACAATAAATATGCCTTTAATTTATCACAGAATTTGTCGAGTGGAAGACTTGGAGTTTCTGAACTTAATTTATTGAGCATACTCATCTTCTTTCTGATGTAACCCATTTCAGAAAGATTTTTTTTTGCCCATTTACGACAACCATAACAAACTATTATTTCATGTCGACTTTATTCCTTTTAACCTGTTTTTTTTTTTTTTTTTTTCAATTCAATCAATCTTTTAATGGAAAAAAAGTCCAATAATTTTTATGTACAATATTTATATAAAAAAAAGACTAATTGTATAAAAATAAAAAAAAAATTACCAAAATTGAAACGAACAAAATATTTTAAGAAACTGCGTAATTATTATAAATTTCTTCAATATTAATAATAATAAAATATTTAATTTGCAAAGACACTAAAAAGTGTATACATTAGTGTTGAGACAGCAAGCTTATTGTTTTGTATTTATGCACATTTAAAATTAATGATTTATAATTTGGCGGGTACATTTTAGTGTTGTAAGATAACTACAGAGCGCAGTGTTTGCTATAATCGTAAGTTAGCGGTTATAGCGCATCAGGAATATCAAGAAGAACGCGAAGAATTCCCCACTCTTGGAGTGATAGAAAATTCGTTTAAAAATTTAAATAAATAAATAAAAAAAATTTAAACTAATATTTCAGTTTTTTACATCAGACAGTATCTTAGTCTGTATCTTAAAACCTATTATTCATAAATGAAAGTATTTCAATGCAAGGTAATTATTCCAATATAATTTTAATTATAAATTGTAAATATGTGTATAAATATAAAGCTGTATATTAACAGCATTTATAAATATTTCGTATAAAGTTCAAAGATAAGTTTAGAGAACAAAGCCCTGAAAGTATTGCAGATGTAAAACCCACTATTTATTTATATAAAAACCAAATATTTAAAAAAATAAGTCATGGCGTTCAAATAAGATTTATGATGAAACATTAATAATTTCAATTTTAATCAAAAGAAGAAAAAAAAAAAAAAAAAAAAAAAAATTATATTATCAGTATATAATTTTTTCTTTTTTAACTTTTTCCTTTTTAAGAATTTCTTTCTTTCGTTATTTTTTTCGTTTAATTCGTTAAAAATTAAGTTTATAATAAAACTAATATTCAATGTTTAAATCAAAATTAAAATTATATTATATTTTTTATTTTTTTTTTTTTTTTAATTTTTTTAACTTTTCCTTTTTTTTTAAATTCTTTTCTTTCGTTAATTTCGTTAAAAATAAGATTATAATGAAGGCATAATAATTCAAGTTTTTAATTCAAAATAAAATTTGATATATATTTTTAATTTTTAAACTTTTCCTTTTTTAAATCTTTCTTCGTTAATTTTCGTTTAATTTCGTTAAAAAATTAAGATTATAATGAAGCTAATAATTCAATTTTTAATCAAAATTCAATTTTAATCAAAATTCAAAATTTTAATCAAAATTTCTTTGTTTCTCAATTTTTAATTAAACACTTAAAAGAAAGTTCGCATTCAAAACATCAAAGTTAATTTATAATAAAATAAATTTAAACCTGAGTCTAATTATAAGAAAGGAAATAAGACTAAAAAATGGGTGGAAAATTATTAATAAATAAAGCAAAGAAAAATATTATCAAAATAACCAACAAATATAGTTACAAGACCTGGGAAAAAAAAAATTATAATATTAATAAATAAAGCAAGGGAAGAAAGAAAGGCACCTGAGAAGAAAGAAAGCATAAGAAAGAAAAACTTTCAAAAACAAGAACAAGAAAAGTTAAAAAAGAAGAGTGTCCGCCTATATTAAATGTTGGACATTAATGTCAGGAAATAGAAGGATAGATAGATTAGAAAATTCGTTTTTTTATGCAACAAGTGGTTTTGCCGCGTTATAATTTTATTTATTTATTATTTAATCTGTTAGATGTGTATACGACTGAGCTCAGATGGACAATGTTATGTGGAGTATTGTGTACGCAGTAATTTACTAAACTAGAAAAATTGGTTTTCTCTTGAGAGCAGCGACGACCGGTGTCCATCAAGTCGTTTGAAGATTTACTTAGCCGGAATTAAGCTTACCACCTTTATCTGCTAGAATTGCTGTTGTCGGTGAGGATTCCGAGCTATATGAACACGTAAACAGGATGCGCAGAAATTGTACATATAAAATACCCCTAGCTCTGGAGAGGTTACGCCCCCTATTTTGCTTTTATTATTGTGTAAATAGTTTGTATTGCTTGCTTTAATTTTAATTTTGCTTATGCACTTCCAGCCTACAAGTCTGGAAGAGTTGTGTTGAAGAAAGGAGGAGTAGATGTAAGACACTTTGTAATCCTACCTGTATGTATCCACACACCCTTGGTTATGGTAATGTTTATTTTATATTTTGTTTGTTTATACATATATTATCTACCCCTTTATCTCTATACTAACTCTATATAAATTTGTGCTGTACTTTTATGCAATTAACCCATATTTTATCTCAATTTCCTCTTATATTTTATTGTATGTGTTATTATTCATCATTTACAACCAATAACGCCTTGTATTAGCCTAACATTAATATTATGGTAGTTTTGGTACAATATATTGCAGCGCTTACCGCAATTTATCTTGTTTTATTATTATCAGTTTAATTACAGTCCTCTAATTGACAGATAATAATTACAACTCATTTTAAATATATTTTACTTAATTTTAGACAAAATAGTTGAAAAATAATGTAATATTTATGTGAAATTGTAATGATTATGATAAATGATGTCACCAATGTTCAGTTATAATACCAAGCTACTCAGGAAATGATAAGTATCCTCCCTTTAAAAATTAGTCTCTTTGAGAATTTTACATTAAGTAGGGGGGAGGGGGGACTTTGTTTGGCCACTTCTGACTTATTTTACTGATTTCATGCTGTATAGAGGAACTTTTTTAATGATTAGGATTTCAAGTAATCCTTTTATTACTCACCAGAAGAAATGCATGCGCACATTTTTTTAATTTCTAAGGTGCATTTATCACTACAGCTCTGATTATCAATGAAGATATACAACATTTGCAGGTCACATAAGAAAACCAGAGTAATAAAACCACAATTATTTACTTAAATTTATTAATTTTATTAACAAATGAAAACCTTTACATAACTTTAAATTCAATAAATCACAGACATAATATCTTTTTAAAGACAAACCCAACATTATAAACACATTTCAACACCAACATTTATTATATTTTATTATCCTATTTTATATTTTTAATACTATTAAAATTTTAATATACTAGTATTATCAAATATTATAGAAAAAGAAATGCTATAGATCCTTAAAATCAATTTCTTTTAACTTAAGCCGTGTTTAAGATTTCAATAGACTATTTATTTGAACCTTACAAATAAATGTTGTGGTAAAACTTAAGAGTAACATCTATGACTGAATTAGCTTATTAAAAAACTTAAAAATAAAGAACTTGTATTTTCTGGAATTATGATTTTAAGTCAATTGTAAATAATTCTGGTGAAATATTTTTTTAGGACAAACTCACTACTTCTCCAATAAACCTAAAGTATACACAAGAAAAAATGAAAACAAGCCATTTTAAGGTGTGTTTATATGAGGAGATTGACCTCAGGCACAAAACAGGAGTCACGTGACTTAGTTGACCAACAGCATCATTTCAGTGTTGATGCAATGGCATCAATGCTATAAAAATAGTTTTAATAAATTAATTTTAATAAAGTGATGACTTAAATAATAATAAATACATTTATGGCCATAATTGTAAAATCATAAGAAATATAATGGTTTAGTCCACTAAAGTTTGTTAAAAAATCTGTATTGTTTCTCTCTACTATTTTTCTTTTTACATAGAGAGCACAGAAGTAACCTGCATTAAACTTAATTAATCATTAATAATAAAATTAAATTAATCATAAAAACATGTCGAAGCTTGTGTGAAAAATGGTAGGTTATCAGTAGGTCAAAAACTCTAGTTATTACAAGCGTCCAAAAGGTGACTTTTAAACTAGTCCAGAAAAAAGTTTTATTTAAATAAACATAAAATGGCTTGTTTCTTTAGTTCAGTTACAAAATTATCAATTGATTGATTGTAATTTATAAATAGAATTTGAAGATGAAATATCTTCAAGGGAATAAACAAATGTAAAAAAAACTTAATATTCCTAATAATTACCAAGAAACCCACTTATAAATATGCTAGGAGTGCGATAACATGGTAGCTTTATCATCAATGATGCTGGCTAATGGCTCTAGTAGACGCTATTAAACATGGTATTTACTAAGAACCCAAACTTAAAGAACGACATGGGGAGTTAAGTTGAGTTTGTATAGTGGCAAAATCTTTGTTATTACACTAGCTAAAAAGGCCTACTTAACCAATATTCAATAAATAGGCTCATATGATGTGACAATTAATATTATTTAATCAAGAGTATAAGAGTAAAACATTTTCAACAAAATATCAATTTGCCAATTTCTTAACTGACCTGTTTCGGTACCAATTGTAATAAAAATTAATATAAATAAAAATTATTTTAATAATAAAATATTTTGTATGACCAATTGTTATTAATTATTTTTAAATTTCAAACAAGTGAAGTTTTTAAAATTTTCATCCAACATAAATTTTAATACATTCTACTTGATACACTTAATTATAAATTTTATAATTAGTTATTTATAAATAACTAGTCTCTCAGTTAGCAATAATAAATAACTAGTCTATTAGTTTGTCAAAACTAGTCTATTTATTCCCATAGGCTGTGCTAAAATGGGTATCCGGAAAAAAATCCATGGGATAAAATTACATGGAAAATTATTTTCTTATAATTTTTGTCCTGTGTTTTTTTTTTCTCTAGATTCACTAAAATAGTATAGTAATAATAATAATTATTTAGTAACGTGCATATATTATGTTAATCTTGTTGTATTATTATTATTATTATTATTATTATTATTATTAAATTATGTTATATTTACAATTACTAAATGTAAATTTAGTCATTGTAGTAAGAGTACTTATGCTTTGGTTCTATAGGTGAGTAAAGGAATTTATTGAGTCTTGCTTTAAAGATGTTAATATTTTTAGATGTCTATGTTAATTACATTAATTTATAATATTTTTTTCATTTTGTTTTAATGGAAGTGTTACAAATAAATTGGATGTTAGGTATTTAAATCAGTTTCCTCCCTAGTCTCAACTGACACAAGTTGTACATGATTTTGAGAAGTTATTAATGTTTACCAATCAAATAGCCTATTTATATGTTAGTACCGCAAAGATTTTTTTTATACTTATTTTTTGATGGGGCTCACTTGTCAAAATTATTAACTTCAGCGCTTAGTCAAGTTGCACAAGGTCTGTTGATCTATGTAGCAGGGTTGTTATATATAAGTTAATATATCAAGCAAATTTTTTAAAATTATATTCCATGTTAAACCTTATTAGTCACTATTGGTCATTTCAGCAGTCGCCATTAAAATGGCTATTGCTAGTTATAGCCCCCAATCTGTGGTGGCAGACTAGCAGAATCCAAATTAGACCACTAAGTATGATCAATTAAAGGGGTCAAACCTTTGGGACCTCTCACTCACGATTTTTTGTCATGGGCTCATGGACTATAAGAAACCCTCTTAAATTTAAAAATAAATACTATTATATTAGTTGTCTTAATTGAACAGCTATTGCTGATACATGAGGTTTCCAAGAAATAAACAGGTCAATTATGACACCTAAATATTTTGCTTCAGCACAAGATTTTATTTCAGGGCATGAACATAGACCCGAGGCAATGGTAGTACAGTTATTATGATGTATCTTGATCACTGGAGCATTTGAAAGTTGGAGGAGTTTAAAGAAAAAGACATTAATGTTTTGGTGACATTTAAAGAGAGTTTATTTATGCTAACCATCTGCGTACTTTATTCATATTAATTTCTGCTTTACAAATAGCTTTCTTCAAATTGCCACCATAACAGAATATGACAGACAGTGTGATCACAAAATATTTTATCATCTATAACCAAATCCTTTATGCCATTTATATAGATATTAAATAGAATAGGTCCTAGGACCGTTCCTTGTGGTATTGAATAATCTGACGTATAGGATTTGCTAGTGGTTCCATTAACTCTTGTTCTCTGAACCCTTTCGCCCAGGAAGATGTGAACCATATAGTACCACCAATAATGTACCTTTAATTCCAATCTTTTTCAATTTATATATTAATCTCCTGTGTCTAATTGAATCAAAAGCTTTTGCCAGATCCAAATAAATAGTAACAAGTTTATTTTTTTGGTCTAATTTATCAGTTACTTGAGCTATTAATTTTGATACATGGCATCTTCTGTTGACAAGTGTTGCTCAAAACCAAACTGATTTTCATAAATTACGTTATTGTTAAATATTCTGTAATTTTTTTATAATTTTTGCTAAATTAGACAGCAAGGGGATTGGTCTATAGTTGGAGGGGTCTGATTTAGAGCCTCCTTTATGCAATGGTACTACCAATGTGGTTTTATAATGACTGTATTTTGGCAATCTAATTTTTCAATAAAAGTAGAGGAATTGGGGTTTCTATTAACTGCCTCATTAACTACATTTCATAACTTTTTTGAGTAATTGTTGCTGTCTTTAACTTTATTTTTAAAATAACCATTGTTTGCTTTATTTTTTAGTTTATTTAGTTTTTTAGTGTAGTTAATGAGATAGTTTTTTAAGTTAGTGTTAAATGGCTGTTTATTTAATTGCTGCTTTAATTTATCTCCATTTCTGATAGACACAGATAGCGTGAGTAATCCATGGCTTTAAAATTTTATATTTACCAGATGTTGGCTTCATTTCTTTAGGCAGATGCTTTATCTATACCACTATACAAGTTTTAAGTCTATCAATAAATTTATTTGCACATAAATTGATCTCTTGTATATAAGTTAAATCTGACTAAGTATTATTTTCAATAATAATTTTTAAGTATTCATAATCTGTAACTATTTTCCTAATTTGAGCTTCAGGAGAATTTTTATTGAGTTATGTATTAAGGTAGCCAGGTGATCAGTTATATGAGAAGTAAGTGTATCAGACAAAGAAGAAGCGCAAGTGAAGTATACAGTATTAATAAAACACCCAAGTCCCTCCACATATTATATGAGGAGAGACTTGGGTATTTTATTAATAAGTGTAGCACTTGTAATTTTATTTAAAATATTTTATTATAAAATCCATGATCCAACATCGAAGCTGAGTTGTTGCAAATTCTAGTGGGAGAAGAAATAACAGACTGCAAACCATTCATACATATCATATCACAATAATCATTAGCTTGTTGGTTTATACCCATTGAACTTAGTATGTCAATATGTATCTCAAAAAAACTAAGTTTTTATTTTTTACAGGCCCTAGGATATTATCCAGTTTATGTACAAAAGTATTTTCACTACCACAGGGAGACCTGTGAATGGCTAATATTTCAATGGGATTAGAACATTTTACTGACAAAGATAAACAGTTAGCATTAGTCATCTCAATCTCCCTGGGCACAACTTTATCAAACCATTCATTTTTTACATATACAACTATTCCACTAGCTTATAATTAAATTTTGCCACTATTGACTGATAGCCTGGTATTTCTATAGTATATATAGAAATATTACTATTCTCTAGTATTGAACAGAAGTCTTTTGTTGGCCATATTTAGGTGTACACAAGTATTTTTCCCTCTTCAAACACTTCATTCAGCTGATATACTTTAATCTTACTAATCATAGCTGCTTTAACCCATTTATATTTCTCAAATCTACTCTTCATATGAGCTATAATGGATGGAATTCTGTCAGAATTGTTAAAATTTACTCTGTGGGCTACCTGTACAGACCCTTTTTTAATGGCATACTAATTAATTTTCCTATATTTTCTACAATAGAAACACAGTTCTCATTATCTGTCACAGGCATGCCCAGTATTTCCAAAATTTCAGTTCTTGTACATTGTTCTGAATTGCCTACGTGGCTTTCCATAGAACCAATAGAAACTTAGTTTTAGACAATATAATAAGCAAGCATTTTTGATAATTTGTTTAACTACCATGATATTAACAAAAAAATAAAAAAAAAACGGCACACGTTTAGGTCCAATACGATAGCGGCTGTGATACAAAGTTGGGGAACTTTTTTTTTGGACTATCCCTAAATATGTCCAAACAAATTCCTAAATATTGCAAGACTAAAAGTCAGGTCTGTATTTATTCTCAAAGTAGTATTATTTTTGTGAAGAGGATTGTTTATTCTTTGTTCATTCCCTTCACTAGCTCTTCCTTAAGAATAATTCTTTACAGTAGAGGATCCTGAAGTATCATTTATACAGGCATAATATATGACTTTAACTTAAACCAGTGAATATGTGGCTTTGTAACTCTTATGCCCAGTAGTAACAAAAGTTATACAATGTCACAATACATTATAAAATCACACCTGGCCTTTCAAACTATTATATTTTTTTTAAATATTTTTATATAAACATTATTAATAGTATAGTACCATTATTATTAGTAGTAGAAGAGTCACCTTAGCAACTTACAAAAATTTGTAAAATATGCTAAGTGAACTTATGTAAGTTCGTAAATTAAATTGATAAATAAATATCATTAAGTTAGATAAGGTATAGGAAAGAAGACTTTGTACCATATCTTATTGACTTATTAAATCAGTATGAAATAAGCTAAAAATTCTTCATCTGGAAAATATAGTGACACCAACTAAAGAGTTGTTGTCATACATTATGTGCATAGATACATAAGAAAGAACACAAACTTATTTCTCTACTATAAACTAAATAAATAGTAACGAGTCTTACCTGAGCCAATTTGTATGTTAGCAAAGACAGAGAAGTCAGAATTAGTAGAATTAGTAGGAGTGGGGGGAGCAGGACCAGTATTAGGAGTTCTAGGTGTCTGAGATTCCTCTTCTAGATTATGAGATCCTGTCTGGGGAACAAGAGGAGGCAGAGTAGGTCCTAATCTGCTCAGGGTACGTGCCTTAATACCAGGTGACTTTAAACTTATTTCTGGCCATTTCCTTAACTGAAAAGACAAATATTCAATTACTGGGAGCAATAAAAAATGTTAATTTTCTAAAATTATACAGTGAAATTTCAAAAAATATTGCTCGACATCAAAAGTTAAAACATACCTAAAAACTAAAAATTTGATATGGGATGGGTAGTGTTGGTAAATAAAAATACTCTACTCCCACCAAGGAGCTAATACTGTACTCTTCATTGAAATGACCATTGTATAGAATTATTTGTAAATGACTGTTTGTTATAACTTTTTTAGCTTTCTATTCATTTTATATCATTAATTTGTTTTCATTCCAAACTAACCAATAAATAAATTAAAAGCCTTAAACCTAAAAACAGTGACAAAGAGCCTCCTGTTTCAAGGTTCTCTTCTTGGAGGCTCTTAATCCCAATACATATGACATATTGTAATCAAATCAATTTATTTTGTATGAATATTCTGTAAATTATAATATTGCATGTAATATTGTATTGACTAATAAATAAAAAAAAAATAAAAAAACATTAAATGTTAACTTTTTATTGTTTGTATGTATTTTATAGGATTATGAATATAAACATGAAGTTCTTCAGGGAGTTCTAGCCATAAATTTCTTCAAAATAAAATAAAACCATAAAATCAGGGGTTTGCCTTTGGATGATTTTAGTAAATATGTAAAACAATTTCTATTAAAAAATAACTGTATAAGAAAAAAAAATTAAGTTGGATTTTTCGTAAAGGTAATTGTGTTAAATTTTTGTTTTTTTATAAGTGACTAATTGTTGAGCCCGTCAGAGGGATCCGTGAATGGATACCCGGTCTGCCAACACTCTGGGCAACACAGGACAATACTATGCCCAGAAATCCTGCTAGCCCAGGATTCCCTTCTTCGTAATTTAAGAGGACTGTAATTAAACTGATAATAATAAAACAAGATAAATTTGCGGTAAGCGCATGCATATATTGTACAAAACTACCATAATATTAATGTTAGGCTAAATACAAGGCGTTATTGGTTGTAAATGATGAATAATAACACATACAATAAAATATAGAGGAATTGAGATAAATATGGGTTAATTGCATAAAGTACAGCACAAATTTATATAGAGTTAGTATAGAGATAAAGGGTAAATAATATGTATAAAACAAACAAAATATAAAATAAACATTACCATAACCAAGGGTGTGTGGATACATACAGGTAGGATTACAAAGTGTCTTACATCTACTCCTCCTTTCTTCAACACAACTCTTCCAGACTTGTAGGCTGGAAGTGCATAAGCAAAATTAAAATTAAAGCAAGCAATACAAAACTATTTACAATAATAAAAGCAAAATAGGGGGCGTAACCTCTCCAGAGCTTAGGGGTTATTTTATATGTACAATTTCCTGCGCATCCTGTTTACGTGTTCCATATAGCTCGGAATCCTCACCGACAACAGCAATTCTAGCAGATAAAGGTGGTAAGCTTAATTTCCGGCTAAGTAAATCTTCAAAACGACTTGATGGAGACCGGTCGTCGCTGCTCTCAAGGAGAACCAATTTTCTCTTGAGATTAGTAAATTTTACTGCGTACACAATACTCACATAACATTGTCCATCTGAGCTCAGTCGTTATACACATTAACAGATTAAATAATAAAATAAATAAAATTATACGGCAAAACCACTTGTTGCATAAAACGAATTTTCTATCACTCCAAGAGTGGGGAATTCTTCGCGTTCTTCTTGATATTCTGATGCGCTATAACCGCTAACTTACGATATAGCAACACTGCGCTCTGTAGTTATCTTACAACACTAAAATGTACCCGCCAAATTATAAATCATTAATTTTAAATGTGCATAAATACAAAACAATAAGCTTGCTGTCTCAACATATCGCCTACCTTAAAATTTACCCAGTAATTTAACCAAAAAAAACTAATTAATTCTTATATTAAACAAAAGTAACAACAACAAAAAAATAGGCTAGCAGAATTCCTGTAAAAAGAAGATAAAGTATTACAGCTAAACCTGAAAAGACAAGAGTAAATAAAATAAAACCAATTCACGACGACTCAAGACACAGGAAGAGTAGTCGACAAAGGATCAGGACTATTAATTAACAGGGGAATCAACCTATTCACCGGTCGTTTTAATACTGAAGAAGCCGTCTCCACTGTTACAACTCGAACAATGCCATCTTTACCCGCATGCACCTCTAAAACTCGTGCTGTAGGCCATTTCATGCGAGGTACGTTGTCCTCTTTGATGACCACCAAATCACCAATCTGTAAATTATAATCTGGATGACGCCACTTGGTTCGTTGTTGAAGAGAAGTTAAATATTCTAATCGCCAACGCTTCCAAAAGTGCTGCGCCTTCTGATTTATCAGTTGCCAGCGGCTGAGGCGATTTTCCTTGGTTTCCAACAACGCAGGCTCCGGCAATGTTAACAAAGGACGCCCAATCAAGAAATGTCCAGGTGTTAAGCATTCAGGATCTCTAGGGTCTTCGCTAATAGGACAAATAGGCCGAGAATTCAATATCGCCTCAATCTTTATCAAGAGCGTAGAGAGCTCCTCAAACGTCATCAGGTTTTCCCCATATACCGTCTTTAATAGACGCTTGACTGCTTTCACACCCCGCTCCCAACTTCCACCAAACGTTGGGGCAGCAGGGGGAGTCCAGGTCCACTTTAACTGTTTGTCTGCAGCATAGGCAGTCAAACTTTCTTTAGTGGATTCATCACCAAAAAATGCATACAGGTCTTGCAGATGATTGGCAGCTCCGACGAAGTTACTGCCATTATCTGAATACATTGCCTCAGGAACCCCTCTACGTCCTATAAATCTATCTAAAGTAGCTAAAAAGGCAGGAGTTGACAACGACGACACAAGCTCTAAGTGGAGGGCTCGAGTTGATAGACAGATAAATAAGCAAATATATGCTTTACTGCTAGTCGACTTTCTTCTCAAAGAATCTCTCACAAAAAAGGGACCAGCGTAATCCACGCCAACATGTGTGAATGTGCCACTGCTTTGAACTCTAGCAGGATGAAGATCGCCCATCAAGGGCTGGCAGGGAGAACCATGAATCTTTATACAAGTCACACATGTCCTAGAAACTTGCTTCACAGCATTCTTACCGCCAATGATCCAAAATTTAGAGCGAAGATGGGCTAGGAGTGTTGAACTACCAGGATGCATCAATTTCTCGTGATGGTGCTTAATTAATAATCGAGTAAAAGTTGACTTAGACGGTAATATTATTTGATGCTTAGTCTCATAAGGTACGTCGGCTAATCCTAGTCGACCACCTACCAACAGAATACCCGCATCACTGATAAAAGGATGTAAAGATATTAATTCTTTAGGAATTCTCGAACTTTTGGTGGGTAGTTCCTCCTTGAAGAAGTGGTGGGCTTGCACCAACCTATACAAAAACATTTCTCCCTCCTTCACCTCGTTGTCTATAGGGTAACGTGTTTTCTCATACGGCAGTTTCTTAATACACTTCTTGAACCGAATAACGAATGAAAATGAATTAATAAGTTTCTGGAAGTCAGTAAACCCTTGCATCCAAATTATTAATTCCGCTGGACTACAATGAGCTAGAAGCGCAGGTCTCCCACGGAATACTTTCAATTCTGGCAGCACACCTGGGGAATCTTTGAGTGAGTTAGGCCACTCCGCAGGGTCTAGCTTTGCCCAAGGAGGTCCATGAAACCATAGACTATTATTCAACAGTTGTGATGGGTTCAAGCCACGTGAGCCAAGATCACTTGGATTATGCTCTGATATAACATGTCTCCAGGGATGAGAAGCAGTGATATCACGAATGGAAACCACCCTGTTGGCGACGAATGTTTTTAATTTATAAGCTGGAGTGCTTAGCCAGCTCAAGACCACTGAACTGTCCGAGAAAAAATATACATCAACCTCTCTATTTAAACGCTGGATAAAAGGCTGTAACGTTTCCCATAGCCGGGCTGCTAACAGAGCAGCACATAATTCCAATCTCGGAATAGTAGTCACTTTTACAGGAGCCAATTTAGTTTTGGCTATTAACAGATGCACGTTACATTCTACATTGGATTCTGTGCGCAAATATGCACAAGCACAATATCCTTTCTCAGATGCATCAGAAAATATTAAAATTGTACAAGAGGAATCGCCAGGAGCGATCCAACGCTTGATTTCAATACTGCTTAATAGAGACAATTGATTGCAGAATCTAAGCCACTCTTCTTGCATGTCCTCCGGAAATTCCTTGTCCCAACCTAATTTCCTCTTCCAAGCTTCCTGAACCAGGGCCTTGGCAGGAAGAACAGCAGGCCCAAGCAAACCAAGAGGGTCATAAATTTTGGCAACCGCAGAAAGTACAGTCCGTTTAGTGCATATAGAAGATGGAGGAGATATACTGTAGGAGAAAACATCATTAGTAGGACTCCATTGTAACCCTAACACCTTGACTGAGTCATTAGTCTCGACATCTAGAGCGACAGGGTCCTGGGCCTTTTCAGCTTTACCTCGGTATTCTGGAGGGATGAGTGAAGGATGATTCGCTGCCCATTTTCCGAGAGTAAAACCACCAGCTGCCATAATAGCTATAAGTTGCTGTTGTAACTCTAATGTATCCGGAATATTTTCCTTACATGTACAAATATCGTCCATAAAAATATCTCTCTCTAGAACTTCTGCGGCAATAGGATATTTCTCGCCATGATCAACAATAAGCTGCTTAACCGTCCTTAATGCTAAGTACGGTGCGCTATTAAGTCCATATGGAAGAGTGGTTATTTCATATTCCTTCACCTCTTCTGAAGGTGAGAAGCGCCATAATATGTGTAAATAGGGTCTATCGTCAGGATGAATCACTATCTGACGATACATTTTTTCTGCATCCGTTATAAAGGCATATTCGTGTCTCCGAAAATTAAGCAGAATCAAGACAATGTCCGCCTGTAATTTAGGACCAGTATGCAATGCCTCATTCAGGGAGCCTAACGACGTGCGGGCTGCAGCATCAAAGACTACTCTTATTTTTGCATTTTCTCCCTCGCCCTTCAAGACACAATGGTGGGGGATATAGTATGAACCTGGTCTTGAAGCAAGTTCCATGTGCTTCAGATCAAGATATTCCTGAATGAAGTTATTATACTTTTCTCTCAAGATCGGATTCTTCCCAAGTCGCAATTCTAAGTGCGAAAGGCGGCGCAAAGCTTGGCCCTTTGAATTACCAAAATCGGGGTTAGGTGACCTGAAAGGCAGTCTAACACCATACCTTCCATCACCCATTCTAAAGTGAGTTTTTCGGTAAAACTCCTCACACATGATATCTTCAGGATTTTGGGGCCTTTTAATAACAGGTTCCTCAAGCTCCCCAAAATCTGACTAATTCGTTGTGCAGAGAATCGGGTCGGGGTTCGGGTTGAGCGTGTAAGGAACAAACATACTCAGCTTCCGCTAACTCCCGAATACAACCTAAAACAGTAAAACCAAACACCGTACCAACTAACTTAGGTAAGTCTGGTGATACAGAAATAATCGGCCCTGTAAGAATATCATGTAATAAATCGCAGCCGATTAAGAGATCTATAGGTCTGGAATGCCAGAAAGTAGGATCAGCCAAGTTATAATCTAAGTAGCTTTCCCACATAGAATCAGGTGTCACAAATCCAGGTAAATCTGAGGTGATAGTGTCTATGACTATCACACTCGTAGACAATTTCATGTCGATGTCAGATAAAGGGTTAAGGGTACATAAAGTACGACCTTTAAAGCCCTTAAGAGGGGTTGCTCCAACTCCCCAAATATTAGTCTTAACCGGCTTGACAACTAAACCTAACCTTTTTGTACAGGCACTCGTAATAAAAGAAAAATGACTACCAGAGTCGAAGGCTAAACGAACAGAATGAAGATTACCACCATCATCTTGGATATTACACACCGCTGTGCCTAACATGACCTCCACTTGCTTTGATCCTAAGCTGTTAAACACAACAGGTTGAGAAACCGAATTACTGAGCTGTACTGAAGTATGAGCCGCACCTGACTGCTCTCTTTTAGATTCCTCCCCACCTTCATAGTGTAATAAACTATGATGTTTTTTCTTGCAGTATCTACAGCGATAGCGTGAGCCACAATGCTTAGTGTCATGCTGTGCCGTGAGACACTGACGGCATCCTCTCCATGACTGAAGCAAGGCTCCTCGTTCACTAACCGGAGTGTTAGAAAATTTGTAACAGTTGTAAATAGGGTGAGACCCTTTGCAAATAAAGCAAGGAGGTTGTGGAGGTTTCTTTGGTAAATTGGACTCCCTTCCTTTAAACTTGCTTTTATCATTCACTTCCCCTGCTTTAGAATGTAAGGATAAGTTTTTACCTACTCCAGAACGATTACCAGAAGAAGAACACCCAGAGCTTTTAGACGTTCCAGTTCCGCTACTCGCTAACTCTGCTGCTGTACAACGTGACTGCAGAAACTTGATCAAGTCTTCAAAGGAGGGAAACTCAATTGAGTTATGGTTTTCAAAATCTTCTCTTGTCGTTTTGTCAAGACACCTGCGTGACAAATGAAAAAAAATAAACTCAGTAGGGTTAGCAACATCAAGTAGGTTGAAGGCCGCCACTGTTTCAGAAAGCGTTGAAATAACTTTGTCAATTTGTCTGGGTTTGCCACTGAGAACAGGCATATCTAGAATTTTATCTAAGTAGGCAGTGGCTAATAAACGCTTGTTGTCATAATGCCGTTTGAGAGCATTCCAAGCCACAAGAAAATTGGCTTCATTCATAGGGACTTTAGCAACGATGGCTAAAGCAGCGTCTTGCAAGGCAGATTTTAAATAATGAAACCTATCCATATCTGATAGTTCACTATCATTCATTATTAAGCTCTCAAATGTGTCCCTAAACTGAGGCCATGCAGTTCGGGAACCTTTAAAGGAAGGTAATTTAATTGGAGGTAATTTAGTTTTAGACCTGCCACTAGAAATAGTGCTATTTAAAGAATCTCTTCCCAGTGGTGTTGACTTGGTGTTAAATTCAACTAACATACCTTCTGCTTCATAGTAATATTCTTTAGCCTGTCTTCTCCAGTCTGTATGTTTGTCAGTAATAACAGGGGTAACTCCATCAGCTTGCGTCATCTCGCGTAACTGCTCAAAATATAACTGGAACTTCTCAAATAAAGAACATAATGATTTACTCATACCCTTGAAAACGTTTACTTTAGTCGGGTCTGTCAAAGCCAAAATACCTTTCTCGTAAATTTCCTTAAGGTCTTCTAATGTGTCTGACATCTTATTTTCCAAAGGTAGCAGCATATCTGCACCCGTGTCATCATCTCCAACATCACCAGTATTGCTCATTGTTACTGCGGATCCGGAACAGTATAACAACACCTGGTTGAAGACAAAAAAAAAATAAATGAGACACTGGAAATACTTTAATACAATATATATACAATATATATATACAACAAAATATACACAGGTTAAGTATATATACACAAAATAAAATATAAGTAAAATGTACAAATATTTCTTCTCAAATTTAATATAGATTCTGAACCTATCAGAATGTTTTCACAAAAATTATTAAGAAAAAAAATAAAGAAAATAAACTGTGTGCACACTAAATCTAAGGTATTATAATTAATATAAACTTGTTTAATAACAAGATTTAATCCCAAATTGTAAATTTCAAATTGAAATTTTATTGGCAAAACTATGCCTCTCATGAAGTGCTAAATAAAAAAATTAATTTCAATAAAATTAATGAAAATTTATAAATACAGTATTTAATGACCTGCAAGCTGCTCAAATTGAGCGCAAAACTATGCAAATAGCTTGACAGTGTAGAAAATAATATAACTGTAAATATACACTTCACAAAGCTACAGGTGGAGTGAGACCTGAGCAAAGTAATGTAGTAATCAAACAATCTAATCACTAATAGTACCATACAATAATATATCCACAAGTTCCTACACAATGTAGTCGCATACAGCAGAGCACTTGATGGATCAATGTGGACCAAAAAATGTCCAAAGCAACAAGTGGAATGAGCAAAAAACCTCAAAACTAAAAAGGAAAATTTCAAGCTGCAAAAAAGGAGAGAAATAATATATACAAAAAATAAAAGAAAAGGAGAGATCTTACCTGAAAGAAAATAATAGATACCCGTAATAATACCTGTGCACAATACAATCAGTTGTCGAAAACTTATGAACACAGCCACAGTTTTATCTAACCAATACTTGCCCTGAAAATCAACAAAGTCTAAGCAACAAATCCTCAATACTGGCAACATAAAAATTATTTACTATACCACATATACAAATATGTTCCATATACATACAACCAACCAATCAAAGATTATACACACCAGGAAAGGACTAGATAAAAGAGCAAAAATATCATAAAAATCCACTAAAATGATCTTAATATTCATCCAGCAAAATCTCAATATCAAGGACTCAATGGTCACCAACCAAAATCCTAATGAAAACGACCAAATGGTCACCGACAAAAATCCCGCTAAGAAGGACCAAATGTTGAGCCCGTCAGAGGGATCCGTGAATGGATACCCGGTCTGCCAACACTCTGGGCAACACAGGACAATACTATGCCCAGAAATCCTGCTAGCCCAGGATTCCCTTCTTCGTAATCATTCGAGTTATTAATTCGCAGTTGACTTACTAACCTTAGTTTATGAATATTTAGTCTGAGCTTAAGATAATTTTCTCCAAGTGGAGAAAATGTTGATATATGTCTATAATTATTGTTGTAATTACTATTGCAAGCTCTTTCAATGTCTAAACTAAATAGGTTGTTACTGTGAGTGACTAAGAGGCTGTTAATTTGTGGTTCAAAAAGAGAATTGTTGAGGGTAAAAGCATCTGTAGCTCCTATAGCGGATAACATTGATTTAAATTGAGAGGCCCAATTCAAATCAATATCATTTTGGCGACTAGAATCAAGCTCTATTAGGGTGGAAAGTACTTGATGTGGCAATCTATCTGGATGCATGGTGATAACTTTTTGCCACCAGCGAACCATACCTTTGAATATTTTACATTCTAAATGTTGCAATCCAGTTTCGAGCCGTATTATGTAATGAGGAGTTGAACGAGGCCAATGAAATATTTGTTTAATGAATTTTGATTGTATTGTTTCCATGTCAGAACAATACCTTGACGCCCAAATTTCTCCACAGTATAAGGAAGTTGGGACTGTTATTGCATTAAAAAGCGTGATTTTAGTAGCCCAGGAGTCGGATTTGCTTCTAATTAGGATGTCACGAACTTTAGCTAAGGCCAAATTGCTTTTTGATGTAAAATGCATTTTTGCTTGATAAAATTTTCCAGAAGAAGCAATAGGCACCCCTAGGTAAGTGAAAACTTTCACATAGTCAATCTTTTTGCCCTCATAAGTCAACGAGCGAAGTTTTTTCTGTTTAGTTGAGCGCGAAAACACAACAGCTTTGGTTTTCTCAGTGTTAAGTCTCAAGCCATTTTCTTAGCAATATTGGTACAATATATCTAAGATTTCCTGGGCTTCAGACCAGCAAGAGCAAAGTATTGCAATGTCATCACAGTACAGCAACATCAACAATTTTTTAACACGTGACAGTCTTATTCCCGAATAGCCTTTAGATTTGAAATATGTTAAAATGTCAGCAATGAATAAGCTAAAAAGAATTGCTGACAGGGGCTCACCCTGTAATAAGCCTTCTGTGACGTCAACCTGTTCAGAAACTCTATTTCCGACCTTCACAGACACCCTGGCCCGACTGTACAGGTCCATTAAGATACGTATAATTTTTGGGCTTAAGCCAAGTGTTAACATCTTGGACCATAATAGACCATGCACAATCGAATCAAAGGCTCTGCAGAAATCAATAAAAATTACGATAATATATGATGCCCCTTTTATTAAATTATAGTTTATGACTGAAGTTAGCACAAAAACATTGTCAATACAACCTCTTCCTGGTCTGAAGCCAGCCTGCTCCTCAGGGATTAGTTTATTTTCTTCAGCCCATTTAGATATTCTATCAAGTAAAATGGTAGTAAATAACTTCTCAATACAATTAAGCAATGCAATACCCCTGTAGTTATTGCAGTCATTTTTGTTGCCTTTTTTATGTAACATAATTAGGAGAATGCAGGGCCATGAATCGGGAATTATTCCTTGGGTGTAAACAATGTTAAAGAGCTCAAGCAAACATTCTAAAAAAGACTCAGGTAATCGTGAATAGAACTCGTAGGACAAGCCATCGGGTCCAGGGGCTTTGTTGTCTTTACATTTTTTAAGTGAATCCAGAAGCTCTTTCATATTGATTTCACTATCAAGGTCGTTTTGAGCAGGATTATTTGCAACCAGTTCTATTTCAAAGTTAGGTCTTGGCTGATATAAGGAGCAAAGGAACCTGTACCAGTCATTTACTGAAAGGTTACTATCACTTTGAGGTCTTGGGTAAAATATTTTGATAGTCTGCCAAAAAGCTTTAGATTCTTTTGTGTTAGAGAGAGTACTAATAAGCGCTTTTTCGTATTCAGTTTTTAGATTTTTTATTAGGGTTTTATATTCATTCTGAAATTTTAAATACAAGTCTATTTCGTTTTGGTGTTGAAATTTCTGTTTTCTACATCTTCTTAATTGCTTTTTAAATTTTTGCTTGAGCTCGTAACATTCAGTTGTGAACCAAGGATTCTCTTTAATATGTTTTTTGCAGTTTCTTTTAGGAGTAACAACTTTTGCCATTTCTAAAGAAGTGGCAGCACACTTAATTTTTTCAACAATAAATTGATTTATGACGTTTGGTTCTTTTGGTAGTATATTTAACTCACCAGAGGTGTCGTTTAAAAAGTTATGATATAAAGAACGATTTAATTCAGACCATTTATATATGGTTGTGGACTGATTAGCGTAATTGTTTTCAGAGCTTTCATTAGTTGTAAATCCATCAGACATATCAATGAGGCAAGGAAAGTGATCTGACGAGGTTAATTCAGATGATATTTCAAATAAGCTAATGAATGGTAGACAAGAACTAGAAAACCAGACGTAGTCAATGATAGAGACTCCCTTGTTGGATAAGTATGTATACTGAGCTGGGCAATCTAAGGGAGCTCTACCATTGGCCACTATTAGGCCTAAAGATTCATGAAAATCACAAATTTCCAAACCTCTATTGTCTTGACGAGAGTCAATGGTCGTTCTTATGGGTTAAATATACTACCCTCTAAAATATCAGGATCTATATTATTATTGAGAGAACCAAGTTTGGCATTCATGTCACCTCCTATAATTAATTTAGCTGAATCGTTAGTTTGTAAAATATCCATAATGATGAGATTTAGTTCATCAAGGCTTTGAGTAACATTAATGTTTGGTTTAAAATACAGAGATACAATAATTATTGTATGAATATTTGTTTCTAATTTAAAGATGATCCAAAATTGTGATTTATTTAATATCTGAGCATTGAATTTATTTTTTGTCAAAATTAACAACCCACCACTAGCCCTGCCCTTAGTGCTAGTTCTAATGGCAGGAGAAAACAATGATTCGTGAAGTTTAAAATCTGATAAAAAATGCTTTAAAGTAGGCAATTTTTCAGACCATGTTTCAGAAAAACAAATTATGTCACAAGATGAGAGAAATTCTTTTTCAAATTTATTTAAACGATTTAATTTACTAAAACCTTCCATATTCCAGAATATTATTTTTATATTAGACTTATTGCATTTTAGTTAAACAGAAGCTGTTGAGTTATTGATGGCTGTTGATGCTTGTTGGGTTTGTGCAGAGGTGGATTGATTTGAAGTGTCTGTAGTTTGGTTAGCAGCAGATTGACCAGCAGTAGTTTCGTTGTTAGCAGATAGATCTAATTTATCTTTTTGAGTAGGAGTGGTGTTTTTATTCGTGGGTGTAGATTGTTTTTTAGCCGGGGTAGATTGTTTTTTAGTAGGCGTAAATTGTTTGATTCCGGAATGAGCTGTTGTAGATTGCGTATTAACTAATTGAGCCGACGAGGGTGGTATGTTTGCAATCTGGGCGATTGAAGGCTGAATATTTGCCAATTGGGCAGATGAGGACTGAATGTTCGTTAATTGAGGTGTTAAAGCTGGCGTGTTGCTAGATTGACCAGACTTAGGTTGTATATTAGTTAAATTAGTGGTTAGTTGGCGTTTATAGGGTGGTTGCTTTATAGCCAAAACCTCATTTGTCATATCTGTATCCATGATTTGATTTAGTTTTAAAATGCCTGATTGTGCTTTATAAAGAAGATCATACTTTTCCGACAGATGGAACCTATGACCACTGATAAACAGTGAGTCAACTGATAAGGATATGTTGATGTCTGGACGTATTTCACATATTTTCTTTTTTAATTGCCTTAGTTTACCCTGCTTTATTCTTGTGGCTTTAGTAAAGTCACGAACAATTGAAAAAGAAGTCCCTGACAATAATATCGAGCGCTTTAAGATCGTATTGATGTCCTGGTCGCGAGGTATATGAGCGATTATAGGACCACCATTAAACAGAGGATGAACTCTATTAAAAATAATAAGTTCGGCATCAAGCTGCAGGTACTCATGACAGAATCTTTTCAAAACTTGAGTTAAATCGTCTTGACCTCTAGTGTAAGCTACTCCATGAAAGATTAAATTGTTTCGTCTAGACCGATTTTCTAAATCATTTGAGCGAAGTTCATATTGATCTGAACGTTTTTCAAGCGTATTTACTTGTGCTTGTAAGTTAGCAACCTCTGTTTTTAAGGTTTCTAGACCGGATGCCACTTCATTTACCCTTCGCCCAATAAATAGAACATCCTCTTTGGTAGCAAGGTTAGCAATCGAAGTACTAATGGCAGCATTAATCAGAGCTAAGAAATTATCTTGTGTCATATTTCCTATAGGTTCCGACATGTTGACTCCTATCTGATGTTTTTTCTTCTCTTGAACTTCAGGGGAGCGATTTTCTGGAAGCCTTTTTTTCGTTACCGAAAGAGGGTTGTTATGCATGAGCTGCAGCTGAGATTTAAAAAATTGATTCAAGTCGGAACTTAAGATATTTAAATTTTGGCGCTATGAAATAAAATCTAGTCGTAGATTTACGATCTTTTCTTATCGCGATTTATACGGCACTGCTAGTTTGAGTGATAACGGCTTTGATAACACGTAGCTATCACTCTATCCTTTTCTAATTTGGAATTTATTTAAATTTTTCGTAATAATTTGGTTTGAATTATTAATTTTTTGGTTATTTCTTAATGACGATGTGTGTTTCTCCAGTGAAGTTATAAAATTTCAACGCAATAGTTATGATTCTTGACATACCTTAAGGACTGAGCCCTAGTTGTTATAATTGAAATTAAGTTATTTAAATAGATAAAGAAATTATTTTTAACTGTATCACTATTAAGTTCGACAATTAAACATTAGATTAAACACTATTGTACGTAAAAAAGAACTTAAATTAGATAGAAATAAAAATAATGTAACCAGCGTTGACAAGAAACGTCTGAACGTTATCAGTTTCGCGCGCGAACCCCGAATTTTTGTTTATAGTTTAGCCGAGAATTCAATTTTTTCGAATTAATTTTATTAATATCTGCAGTTATAAACAATCTATCTTTACGAAGTCTTAGATTTAAAGTAGCCTCACTCTCACTTACGTTAAGCAAACTAACTAGATTTGACGCGATTGATTCAGTTTTATTTATTTTTGGTACCTTACCCATCAATGTCCAACCAAGTTTAGTTTCTACGGCAACCAATCCGTTTTCAAAGTCCTTAACTAAACCTGTAAACACCTACCTACTATATCTGACCCAATTAATAAACCGACTGGCCCTGCTGACTGATTAATATCACTTAACTGGATACCAGATTGTGCTAATTCTTTCACCCAAGGCCCAGGTCTAACTGGTCTAATTTCTTCACAGATCACAGACTGTCCCATTACCTCAAAATCGCATTTAAATATATTCTCTAAATCAAATACACATATTTTATAACTTTTATGTTCTTTTTCCCCAGACGAACTACCCCCAAATAAATTGTGATTGATTCTATCTGTGCCCACCGATTCACAACCTATAAGCCTAGCTACGCTCTCTGCAATATATGAACGTTGTGAACCCGTATCAAGAAGCGCTCTACACAACAGTTTTTATTTTCTCGCCCATAAACTGACTAATAATGTTTGTAAGAATACTTCTGGCCTAGTGACATTAGTCATTGAGTGGCTTTCATTACCTTTTGGAGTATGAAGATGTAGGTCTTCCGTGGTGACCGCGTCAATGTAGATGAGAATCTGACGTTTCGCTTCCACTGTGGGAGGCATCTTCAGGATGTAGGACATCATGGATAGATTCACAATGCTCTACAAAACTGAACTCAGTTCAGTTTTGTAGAGCATTGTGAATCTATCCATGATGTCCTCAGTTCAGTTTTGTAGAGCATTGTGAATCTACCATGATTCCTACATCCCTGAAGATGCCTCCCACAGTGGAAGCGAAACGTCGGATCTTCATCTACATTGACGCGGTCACCACCGGAAGACCTACATCTTCATGACAATAAACCGCGGAACCTTACGCAGTTTACTTTTGGAGTATGTTCAGTGGGATTCATCATCTGAGTTTTAATTCACCATTGCATCAGGACACATTAAGATTTGGTGCCTCCGTTACACAAGAAGCAACGCACTGCCGCTCTGCATTGTTTCGCATTAAAATGCGAAGACGACAAACATAGGAAACATCTTTTTTTCTCTATAAGAATCTTTTCCTTTCTTCTATTGACATTTTTCTGCATTGAAGCAATTCAATACTACGGTGAGACTATTGAACAAAAAAACGCATTCTTCTTCAACAACTTTCTTTTCAGCTTTACTACACAACAACTAGCTGACGTGAATCTTCGTTTTGAAGAACTTGAACTTTGACGAACCCTTGGTTTGGCTAGAACTATTTTTTTCTTCTGCTCTCTACTTCAGCACGGACAATTTTAATAGTTTTTGAAGCGTTATCGGGTATTTTATCAAATTTCGTGTTGTTGTTGCTTCTCTTGCCATTAAGTCTTAACAACTCTTCAGGCAGACAAGATTCGACCATCGCAGCAACATGTGTGAACACTATCTGAAGTCACTCCGGAGGTTTCTAGAGCTCGCAAGTAGGATTCCAACTTATCATAATGGGCAATCAAAAATTATGATGATTTTTCTGCCGCTGACAACATTACAAGCTTCAATAACTCCCTGGTATACACCTCAATCAATAAATCTTCTCGTCCAAATCTCATTTTTAAAGTTTCCAATGCATTTTTGTAATTTCTTTCTGAGTGCGGAAACACTTTCTACAATCGTCTAGTTTTGAGACCCTGGTTCGTTGCTGTAGAATATCGAAAATTTATCGTCGTCCGAAATTCTAACTCATTATCAACATTTTCAAATCTGACCCCAAAATTTAAACAATTTTAAATCCCCATCAAACTCTCCAATTTTTAATTTTTAACATTCTGGACATTGTCATTCACAATGTTTTGACACTATAGACTTTTGGGTACTATTAATACTTTTAAGACTTTCAGATGAGTCGTGGAAAGTTTAAATCTCTTCTAAGTTTTTCTCAACTTTATTTTTAATCTGAAAAAAAGTATTTTTTGTATTTCATCAGCACCTTCCATCTCTGCTAAGCAGATCTTCTTCAGTCTCTCCACCTTCTTAAATAATTTCATACCACCAGCTTCATTCAAAAATTCAACTTTTCATGTTTTCGCAAAGTAATTCATACTTTGTTTCCAATCAACTCAGCATCAAGGTTTTCATTTTTGAGTATTCAAGGGAATGAACTTACAACTTGGTAAAAACATCTGCGTTG
>JACMZG010000002.1:40614926-40834926 GCA_018340805.1 Microvelia longipes
ACAATGAAAACATTAAGTTAGTTTAGCAAAGGGTTTGAAATGATCTTAAAATAAAATAAAGATATGATATGTTGATTTAAACAAATGGAATAATTACTTGATCATTTAACGGGAGTTACAAGAATTCAAGAGTAAGATTAAAACATATTTTTAAATTAACTATGCAAATGTAAATAGAGATCTTAACAGGATTTTACAGAAAGAATGTTAAAATTACATCGTTAGATATTGTTAGCAACCATTTTTTTACTAGTTTATTGTTTTTAAATTTTTTCTGTGATATTAGATAATAGTTGCTAAATTTAGGTCCAATGAAGTTTTTTACTATTTACATTTGCTATCTTTACATATACTATCATTAATTTATTTGCTATCTTACATATTACAATCATTAACAATTTTTGCTATATTTACATATTATATCATTACATTTATTTGCTATCTTTACATATTACTATCATTACATTTATTTGCTATATTTACATATTACCTATCAATTACATTTATTTGCTATCTTTAACATATTACTATCATTACTTATTTGCTATTTTACATATTGCTATCTTTACATATTACTATCATTACATTTATTTGCTATCTTACATATTACTATATTACATTATTTGCATATCTTTATTTGCTATCTTTACATATTACTATCATTACATTTATTTGCTATCTTTACATATACTATCATTACATTATTTGCTATATTTACATATTATACATTACATTTATTGCTATTTACATATTACTATCATTACATTTATTTGCTATCTTACATATTACTATCATACATTTATTTGCTATCTTTACATATTACTATCATTACATTTAATAATTTACATATCATGATCATATCATTACAAACTGACATATCATTACAATCTTAAAGCAATGAGTCGTGGTACCTCTATTTGAGGTTGGAAACATAGGTTGGTACACTACACTGTTTCTTTCCTTTTATAATTTAAATTTAACTATAATTATTAGAATTTCTTTTGTTGTTCCTTATATTAACATAATCTATTGTTGTGGATTACATGAATATGCCCTGAGGTAGAGGGCCTAATATAGTAATTAGTAGACAATATTAGTTTTATTCCTCTTAGTGCCACAACCTTAATATTAATATAATTATTATTTTAATGTTATTATTTACAACTATCTATATTTTCTAATAAAAATATAAACTAATATGCTCGCATGCCTATGGTAATTATATACCTTATATTCTCTTATACATAGCCATTTCATGAATACTAATTTCATGTTAGTATTAATAGATCAATTAATTAAACAATATTTGATCTATTATAAATTTAATGCAAATAATATATTCTAGTAAATAAATTTAATATATATAATAAAAAACTTGCTACAAAATAAACAGATCACTACACTTTTTCTTTCCCAAAACTTAACAATTTTTTCTTTTTATAATTACATGCATTATACTTTATTTACAAAAAAAAAATAATTTCTATAAAATTTAGAATCATTTATAAAATACATTATAAATTATTATTATCACGTTTGTATAACTACGAAATTGGAATAATTACCAAATATTCATAACATATAATTAATTACATTTAGTTTATTATTAGTTATATTATTATTAGTTTATTTACTATACAATTTACTCCAGGAATTTTCAAAAAATCATACTTATCATTTCATACTTAAGATTTATATTTATTTTTGTGCTAGTTTTATTATTATTTTTACTTTGTTTTTACATTATTATTTTATTTAAATTAATATATAATTTATTTTATTCTTTATAGAGCCAGACATCCTTATACAATTCTCCCATCCTTAGCTACTCTTTCCTATCCTGAGCTGTTCTCTGCCAGGTCTCCTGACCATATATCCTCCTCATCCCACCTCACTCTCGGCCTTCCTCTTTCTCTCCCCATGGATACCATTGTATCAGTTTTTTGATTCATCTGCCATCCTCTGTCCTCCCTACAGGACATGCCCATCCCCACTTCCTCTCACTTATTATCATTCCTATATCTTTCATTCCTGTCTGCTGCCTCACATGCCTTCTGCTGCACATACTCCTCTCCATTCCTCTTTGAGCCACAATTCCTCTATTAATAACCCTTGTTTCGGATCCATAGATCATTACAGCCAACACACACATGTTCCAGAGTTTTCGCTTCTATTCCATATTTGCATAAGATCTAAAGAGATGCCTATATTTGCTATAACTTGCCCATCCTAGATTTATTCTCCTCCTTATCATCATCCTCTCCTTGCTCTGCTATAACATGTCCTAGGTAAACATACTGTTCTACTTTTCCTCACCTTATTAATAGTATATGTGTATAAAATTTCAGCTTAAACTAACAATTTTCTGAGGTTTTGTGATTTTTATAAAAATAGTTTGCTGTGTTGTTATTGTGGGTCATGGACATTTCATAAACAATAGTTCTGAACATTAATGAGGTTGATATGTGTACTAAGTTTAATTCAGATCCAAGAAAAAAAATCCAGCCCTTTAAAAAAAATCCAGCCTCCTTCCTCAATAAATGTAACGTTATAAGCTTATTTTTATTAAGGAAATTTGAATAAATTGTAAAATTTTATGTCTCTTCGATTCATAAACTCAAAGTTTTCAAGTTGAAAGGAGATGCAATGGGTATTCGAGGGGCTGTCTTTGCCCTTCAGACAGAAAATCTGATAAACCCTATTTTGTATTATAGTAATTATACAAAGCAATACTCCATTTATTGCTTATCCCAAATATAAATGTGTTGATTACATCATTACTAATTCATCTTAGCCCAAGGCTGTGGTTCCCCTCAAAAAGGAGTTCTAGATAGATTTTATGAATTAAACTATTTTTTGATGTTTAAGTTTGCATTTGCTGATATTCAAGTTTTTACTTATTTGTTTAGAAAGATTATTCTTTTTTACTTTTCTGCATATATACTGTTGGTATATAGGAAAAGTATTGTGTTAGCAAAAAACTTCAAAATCCTAAATGGTTTTCACAGAATGGCCTATTTCAAGTGGACCAATAATACATAGTCTATTTTACTAACTACATAAACTGGACAAAGCGGCATTTCTTTCACTATTCCTACAACAGTTACTTGGTCCATTCTGGTATATTGTCTTGAATTTTGATCATAGTAATCAATTATGGCCTATATTACCGATAATATTATAGTATAAATATCAATGGACCCAAAAAAAAACTGAATTCTTATGGAATGACTGGATCTAGAGAGATTTTAAAATTTGTTTACTACCGCTATTGGCTGGTCCATTTGATCAGTTCTAGTATAATATTGTATATCATGGTAAACATTTATTTCCTGATTAATGACAATACTGATCATTGTTAAATTTTATTTTCATAATTTATAGCCATAGGCTCAAAGGAAAAGTATTATGTTATCTGAAAAGTGGGATTTTATCTAAATTATCTCTTTCAGGTGGTTTCAGACCTTGTAGTTTTGACAATGTTGTCTGTCTGTAACAATGCTTGTGTGTCTGTTATTATTGTTGTTCCCCTAGCGTATTAATGCTAGCGTAACCAGCAAATTTTCATCGCCTCGCTTTCAAGGTCTGCGGAGCAGGCCTCTAAGGCTTGCTATAACCCCTTTAGGACCATATAGTCGTTTACATATTTACAACAATATAGGAAGTGTTGAAAAATTACCTTACCCCTCTATATAGTAAAAAAACGTAAATCTTACTAATTGGTGATGACGTTATAATTAAGTTCTTTACCTATTGCCCCACTTGGGATGGTCCAATTGAAATGAAACCGGTTCCAATCCTTTAAGAATGCCTACAACCACAAGAAGACAACTTCGCTTAGCTCTCCGTGAGAACCATGTTTGTCCTGCCTGTCTGAGGCCTAATCAGAGCGGAACAAGAGGCCTCTTTTATATACATACATACACTCACCATATTTATATACTCGTTATAACTTACTTCAAATGACTTTTACTTGAAAACTAGGGAAACCTAGTTGCGCCAACGATATACTTATATATTTTTTATGTATATATACGTCCAGGTCAATGACATCTATAATATTTGTTGGGTTCAGGAGAACTAGATGGTAGGCCTTTTGTTCCGGCCTCGTTAGCCTACTGGGCCTACAGAACAAAAATGGTTCTAACGGAACCACGGCGACCTAAGCAGGCCCACAAAGTGGGAGAACATCGAAGTGCCTTCTTATGGTCGTAGCATTCTCATACGATAGGAACCGATTTCGCTCAATCGGGACATTCTAAGTGGTGCAAATAACGTAATTATGATGTCATTACCAATGAGTAAAAAGAAAGTTTCTTTTACAGTGGGTGTAAGATAATTAGTCAACACTACTTATGTCTATATGGCCTTGAAGGGGTCATAGCAATAGCCTATGGCCTTGCATAGGCCCGCAGAGCGGGCCTGTGAGGCAAGGCAATTTGCTAGATACATGGCAAAATAACAATAAATCCTAAACAAAACACCGAGCTTCACAGGCTCGTGAAACGGGCCTTTGAGGGGAGGCGATTAAGTTCGCCAAATGCATAGCGAAATGTCATGTAACCACCAATAATAATACTAAACAAGTTGTTGTTTATTTTGAATTTAATGTCCGTAACTAAATATGAGGACTTCTATTGTATTGGGAGATACTAAACAAAAACAATGCCGGCGGCCAACATGCAGCGGTGGCGCAAAGCGCCGAGGCGACATATTGGTTATGGGCCGAAGGCCTGTATATATTATTTAATAAAATTAATATTATTTATACGTGATAAGTTTAGACTTTAAAAGTTTTTATAAATTAATAATATGAAATTTTAGTTATTACGTCGTCATACATTGTTTTTTTTTTTTTTTGCAAAACTCATAAATGAAATTAAACAAGATTCTATCATACATTAAAATTTAATTTCAAGAGTAATTAATGATCAAAAAGTAATTAATTATTGTTATTTATAACATTTTTATGTTAATTTTTTCAAGAATTCTGTAATATTCAAGATGGGGCATTGAGGTTAAGAAGCGGATCAATTTCGATATAAAACTCATTAAATTGGAAGTAATAGAAAAAAATAAAAAATAGTCATTAGTTTTTATTAATTTTTAAGGTTATTTCGAATGTATTTATTAAAGAAAATATGGTATTAATTGTATCAACTGATCCATTCCGTATATAATGTTTTGTTAGTTTTTGCTTAAAAATAATATTATAAGTAAAAATTATTAAAATTAATGTTGCAAAAATATATTAGTTAATAAATATTAATGAATTTCATAATAAATATAATGGAATATCTAATAATTATTTGTTACGTGTTATTCAAGAGGCAGAGGGGAGAGTATATATCGATAGTCAGCCGGTTCTAGAGTCAGTCGACTTTCAGCCTTCGTGCAGTTTGTCACGTACTCAGTTGACCTTCAGCCATCATGCAGTTCGTCACGTACGATGAAGTGAAGTAAGTAAAGCATTTTTTTATTTATTTAATTAAAAATAAAGTATTTATATTATTAAATAAATAAGTTCTAGTTATTTTAATGAATTCAAAATAACTAGAACAAATTGTGAAACATTATAGGATGATGAAAAGCAATAAAGGTGCGACGGATCTTTTCGTCGGCCATTTTAAATATTTTATTTTACATTATTATTTTATACTTATTACTATTAATAGTATTTACTAACCATTACTTCCAATGCTTTCATTAATACTACTCCTATTACTGTAATACTATTAAAATGGATACTATTACTGTTTGTCTAATTAATATTATTGCTGTTACTCTTATTAGTGCTGATATAATACCATTAGTTATCACTCCCTGTAAAATTATAATAATAATAATAAAAATATTATCCCCCATTATTGTTTAATAATTATAAAGATATTATTTTCGATTAAATTTTGAAACATCAGTACTTACTTATTATTATTAACTTACAGTTACTTATTAAGTTAAACGTTTGAATGTGAATCAAAACACAAACAATGGGTGGGAAGCCGAAAAAAAATTGATTTATAGCCTTAACTCACTCTTGGAAGAGGGTTTTGGGACAGTTAGTAAATGTCTGAAATATTAATTTTAAGACAATTAAATGTGAAAGAAGAAGAAGAGGTTTTAATGTTTGCAGTTTTAGAGATATATAAATGTTTAAGCATAGAGATATATACTAGAGGGGGCATAGCCTATCTTAATACATTGAAAGGCTTGAAACATCGTTTTATGGGGCTCTGTGTAACCTCATTAAAACCTCCTATAACTTACTCAGTTAAGGTTATTATAAATCCATTGTTTTCGACTTCCCGCACATTGTTTGTTTTTGATTTGTATTTTTAATGTTTTTCCATATAAGTTAGTCATTTTGTACTGAATATTTGATTATATTTTTAGCGAAAGTGTTCAGATTACTTTTTTGATATTTCAAAATTCAACTAATAGGGCCCCTCTAGTAATAATATCTCTATGGTTTTAAGTAAAATGTAATTTACTTTTTTGCACTAAGTATTAGTATTTTAACAAGTATTTTTAAAAATTGTTAAAAAAATGTCTGCGTCCTCAGTCTCTTGACTTTGAAAATAATATAACTTTATAAATCTCTGATTATTCATGATTCAAAGTCCATGTACTTGGAGTTAATCATACAAGGAGTATCAATATGGTTAAACTTATTTAAACTTTTTGAAAGACCGTAAATATTTGCTTGATATAAAGTGTTTATTTTAAAGTAATTAATTTTAGTTTTAATTAAGTAATTAGTTTTATTTTAAAGTATTTTATGTTTTCTAAATGTTGCTGAGGGTTAAGTTTTTTTTACTTGTAAGAGACATCAATCCCTTTTGTGGTTAGTACAGTCCTCTAAATATTTATATGAATAAGTACGTTCACACACACTCTAGGTCCGCGGATCGGATAGAGTACGATCTCTCAATACGGTAATTTAAGCTATATCAACCATGCGGAGGGGATCCGATCGCGTACGCTAGAACTAGCGAGATGGAATCTAAATGGATCCCCCGATACGCTGTATGTACCTATTTTTTTTTCTGGCAAAATTTTTCTTGCAGGGAAAACGTTAGACAGCGATCTGTCAACAGTGTTGGACTCAGGGTCTGCCTCATACCAACTAAAACTCACTCCGCGAAACCCCTTAAACCTAGCCTGGAACTGTTATTCACATTACTTCAGGCTAGAGTGCCTGTATAATCACATTATACAGGCACTCTACTTCAGGCTAGGTCTTATCTTGAGCCTTCCGGCTCCCTCCCACCTCACCCCCCTATGTCTCCTTTTGTCGAAGCTTTAATGCTGGTCTAGACGTTGCAAGGAAATCTGCAACGCCTAGAACCAACCTCAAAACCTGATACAAAAAATAAAAAAAATAAATAATAATAATAATTGAAATTTAAAAAAAAAATAGTAATAATAATTATAGTAATTAAAAAAAAATAAATTATAACTACAGTATTGGTAAAGTGCTCCTATATAACATTGTCTAAATCACCTTTTTTAGCTCGCAGGAGGATGGTCTCAGCAAAAGTATTGATCATTTCCCACGAGTCCTCGTTTTTTAGCATGACATTTACTATGGTGTCGGGTGTGATTGGCCTAAAATATCCGTGCCCACTAAGGAGCTGTGTTATGTAGAAGCCTACTTCTCCATGCGTTCGATCTACCCATGATTTGATATCTTTAATCAGGCGCCATGTCCAGCGGCCTCTTGTCTCCTCATCCCATGAAAGTTGCCACCGCCCCATGGTTCTATCTCTTTCTTCTTTTCGTACTGCATTATGATTGGCTTCTATTTTTCTTTCGTATACTCTCTTTCGCTCTATAGCTAGCAGGTCAATAGGAATGACGCTTGCAATGACTAAAACAGCTGGTTCGGAGACCGTTCGGTATGCAGAAGCTACCCTCAAGACTGATTTCCTTTGGACTCGCGCTACGATTTTTTTTGTAGCTTTTTTTTGCTAAGAACATCGGCCCAAATTTCTGCTCCGTACAGGATAATAGATTGACTTGATGACATTAGTAATCTTCTCTTGCTTGCTCTCGGGCCTCCGATGTTAGACATTAGCCTTCCAAGTGCCCGCACTTGCAGTGAAGTTTTTTCTGCAGCTATTTTTAGATGATCTAGGAATTTCATCTTTACGTCGATAGTAACTCCAAGGTACTTAACAGTTGGCTTGCTGGTGACTACTTCGTTCCCGACTTAGACTGGGATCATTGTAGGAATTCTGTTCTTAGTTAAGAATATGGCTTCGGTTTAGATCCCTGCGCTGCACCAGCTGTAATTTTTGTTTTTTTTTGTCCATCTTTTGTGTCATAGAGGAGGCTTCTATCATTGAGATAATCGTTCAATATTCTTAACATGTATTTTGGTAACTTGAAATGTTCTTCGAGAGCCTTTATCATGTACCTTTAGAGACAATCGTATTTAACGGATAACCTTCTCGTCAAACTTTTATTTCACTTCTATATTACCGTTTTTGATCAAATAATTTTTGGAATATTATTTTTTTTAGTGTAACTTTATCATTATGCAAAGAAATCACAATTTAATTGAATATATTTTTTGTTTTAAACTTTCTTATAACCAAAAGTGAACCTTCACTATAAAAGACGCCATGTTTTGGCGGGATCAGTTATCATGTTATCTCACTCGATCGACTAAACAAATACGCTGCAAGAACTGTGAAGTTAGTTGACCGTATTGTATACGATCCGCGGATCTAGAGTGTGTGTGAACGCACTTGATGTTTGTGGACTTTTCTTGCAAACATACTAGCTTAAATGGCAATATTTCTAGCCCCTATTATTTTAAAGTCAATTGGTAGAGAAGCCTTGTTCCATGGTTGGTATCTTTTTGCCCTGTCAAATATAACCAGATTATCAGTGAATACCAGCTTCTCACTAAACTGATTGAAGACTGTAGTGATAAGGGCCTGATTTTTATGTAAAATCCTGGAATAATCAAAATATTAATCCATTGCACCGATGGTCACTAAAAATTAATTAATCAAAGCAGAATTTTGATTGTCTCTAATGCTAATCCAATGATAAATCAAAACTTAACCACCTTTTCATTTTGCCACCGCTGGTTTTGCTAACTTACTTATGACGTTGTTAAATGGTTCCATGGTTGTTAAAAAATATGGGTGTTAAGTATTAGTGGTCAATTATAAAATATTAACATATAGGTAAATAATTGGAGCTAGTGAAACAGCTCCTATTTTTCCCAGCAACTTTTTTGTAAATAATGTACAATTATCTATATTTCATTGTCGACACAACATCGTTTATCTGCAATTTTTGCCAAAATGGTATCATTGGAAAGCACTCAAGAAGCATCTAACTACATTTATTAGATTAGAGAGCGCATTATTTGCAAAAAAACCTACTCTTATCTAAAACACAGATACGCAGTTTTTGCAAAATCTAAATAGTTTTGGATACGCGGTGTTATCATCTGCACTTTACTTTTTTCAACTTCGACCTAAGAAAAACTTATTGATGCATGCTGGTTATAGTGTATTTACTCTACATATTAGCATAGTTTCACAATGAAATAATGCTATATTTTCAATGAAATAATGCTATATTTTACTTGTTTTAAATAAATAATTGGCGATTGGTTTATTAATAAAATCTTTTAAGCAGTTTTGGACTGAAATTATAACAAAACAAGGAAAACAAACCAACACAGTCAGTTGTAAAACATGACTTAAGGATGAATTAAATGCTGACTTAAGAAATGCTTCCAGAAAATTACAATAGAAAATAAATTTCAAGTGACTCGAGAAAGTTTGTTTACAACACTGGTTTAAAAAAATTATGGGAGTAAACAAACATTTCTATTGGTTAGTTTAGTATTTTAGTTCACTTTTGATATAACAAAAGCATTGCTTTTCAGCTTTTGATTATTAAGGCCATAATTCAACTGAGGCACGGCTAATAACCTCTTAAGCATTAACTAACATCTTGTAATACTCGTTATTTTGTTTCAGATTGCTTAAACTCAGGAATGAGGTGGGAGTCTTATTGTTGAGGATGACCTTAGAGACATGATCCTGAAATTCCCTGTTTTTTTTCAGCCTGTATTTGGGGAAAACTATTTTGGAAACTCTGCTAAAGGTGATAATTTGTTTTTACTATAATATTATTATACTAAAAACATTGAATTAAATATACAGGAAAAAGAACTTAGCCCTAATGCACTACCACTTAGTCTTTATACAATCCCTTTGTGCATCTTAATTATTTATGGAGCTCTTTCTTGTAGTTAAAACTGAACTGACTCCATATTATGTTTATTATCGTTGTTTACTTCTCACTTGTCGATTTGCCACTAATAACCTGTTTTATGACTGCAAGGCCTAGCGTGAGGCCCAGTTGTAGACTTGGCACTATATCTGGACGTATTTTGACTGAATGAAAATATTGATTTATTTGATAAAAAGTTTACAAAAAAAAATTGTTACATAATATATCAATAAAATCTCCTGGCCCATGGCCATCGGAGTGCCACGACAATTTTTTTATTATTTGATCATTGTTAAAAATTATACATACAAATACACACAAACATATAAAAAACATGCAAAATTGTACAATCTATATACATTACTGTATATTATTATTACTGCACATTACTATCTATCAAAATTGTTATTTCTCTGAACATAAGTATGAAGTTAAAATTTAGTTTTGATATTGAAGATCGACTCTTCAATATCAAAACTAATACCTACTCAAATACCTAAACTAAATACCTCAAAACTAATACCTCTTCAATATCTAGAGGCTTCTTTTGAATAGGTGACCAAGTCAATGTTCCACTTTTGTCACAACCTATTCACTTACAATTTTGATAAAAGTATCAATTTAAAGCCATATTAGTGTAAGTAAAATTAATTGTGGGGGCGGGCATTATAAAAAATCACAATCCTTAGTAAAAATTAAAGCAAACCATAAGATAAATTAACTATGAATTTTCCTCCCAATAAATACTTACCATACTTGAGCCTCTGGACAACAATAGCTATGTGCAGATTAGGGCTGTATTTTAGTATTACAATGTAAAAATATAAACCTTGTAATCAAGAATTATCATTAACTATTCATGTAACTGAGCTAGTGGTGATAATTGGATGAAACTTAAGTCCTATAAAAGAAGACTAATAAACCCAACAAAAACACTCAGCGAAAAATGCAGCCAAGTCTTGCATAAAAAGTTATGACATCATAGTTTACGCCAAGTCTATTCATTCGCTGTTTTCATAAATCTTGAGAGATATCGATGTTTATTTAATATCCACAACGTATGCACTCTAAAGCCTTACAAAATTTAACAGTAAAGAAATTTCTGTCTAGGCAAGAACGTAGAGGTAAAATTAATTAATCATGAATTTCTTCCTCGAATTAATATTGAAGGTTTTTTTTTCTAAATAGGTATTACCTATTTATTTATTCTATTTTTAACTTTGTTATCTAGCGTTCTTGCCAAGTCAGAAATTTCTTTACTGTTAAATTTTGTAAGGCTTTTGAGTACATACGTTGCGGATATTAAATAAACATCAATATCTCTCAAGATTAAAAAAACAGTGAATGAATTAGACATGGCGTAAACTAAGATATCATAACTTTTTACGCAAGACTTGGCTGCATTGTTGGGATCTCTCTTCTTTTTGTAAGTAATTTCGTTTAACTTTGCTACTGAGCTTAAGATGTGCTGCTGAGCTTAAGATGTGCTGCTGAGCTTAAGATGTTTGGATTTTAGAAGAGCCTATTTTCTGTCTTCTTTGGCCCATCTTTATGTCACATGTAGATAATAAATCTAGACGACATTTAAATTGCTGTTATTAGCATGTGTACAGCACTATTTTAACTATTTTTTCATAAATATAAGTTTACGACACTCTAACCCAAGCCTTTTAAATAAAACCCCTAACTTGACATGTTGACTAATTTTTTTCTGATATTTAAAGATTTAGAAGCTGATTTAACTGACTGTTCATAATTGAATAATTTCCTCCTTGCATAGTGTCTTGCAATTTGTATTATACTTCGCATTGGTATTTACTTGTAAACATGATAAATAGTAATTATACTAAAAATATTAGATGACATATATATAAAATTTAACACATTTTAACTGCCTGAAGTTAAAAATAGGTACTCATTTGCTAACATGTGGTCATTTTGATCGAGACCTCTGAAATAATTATAACAATGGATGCTTCATATTGAAATCAACAATATGCTGTTAAGTTTTTCAATTATTTAAAATTTCTCAACATGGTTAGTAAAGATTTAAGAAAAATATATAACACAGTCATTATATTATTGTTAGACATATATATTTTCATGTTACAAATAATGAATCATATACTGTTGATAAAGTCTTTATAAGCCACTAATTTTTCCTATCAGAGGCAATATAATAATTTTTCCTATCAAATTAAAATATTGCAAATTTGACAATTTTTCCTTGATTTGTCAAAAAAAACCCTACCCCCATTTCTACGATTATTAGGAGTACGATGAGTGAGTCAATCAGTCAGGGCCGAAAATAATCATTTTCAAACCAAAATTTCTCGTGTTCTATAATAAATAAAGAATGTAATTTCTCAAGTAATATTTTCCGATATGATCTTTACGTCACCCAATTAAAAGATTCTAGGTTAATCCAGTCAAAAGAGACAAGGTGGTGGAAAATACTCCGAATCGCTTTGGGAAAAGGGTGTACGTTAATGCCAGCCTTGAATATGAAACTTGTACCTTATAAAGCAAGACTTGGCTGGGGCACTGCCGTGCCCCCTCCCCAGATATCCTAATTGGCATATTTGTTTAGTTTATTTTAGTCTTATATTTGTCTAATAAGGCTTTTTTGAGGATTTAAAAACTTTACAGTTCACTAAATTGAAAGAATGTGTCTGAGAAATAAAATACACCCCTTTACATTACTTTTTGATAGTACTATCTTGTACACGATATATCACTAGGGGTTGAGGAATTAAGAGTCCTTTGAACCTGTAAGATATAATTTTTGCCTAATCAATTTTCTCTCACTCCCCTCGTCTTTACCCACTCTTGGCTACCTGGTCAGATATATTTTTCCCAATACCTGTTTGAAATTTAATTCATTATTACTAGGTTATTAATAATAAAAGCAGTAAACAGCATTTGTGTGTTTCCACCATGAACTGAATATGCATAGGCAACATTATTTTTGGATTAATAATAATAGACATTTTTTAACTTGTTTATCTTAATACATTGTTACAAAAGTGAAATTACAAAATATAAATAATATATACTGACCATTCGTGTCACATAGCTCGATGCTCGTGCATGACACTGAAATTAAGTTAATGAACAAAACTATAACTATTATGTTCTTAATTTCTTCATAATCTAATAATGGAAAAAGCGATTAATTTCTTCATAATCTAATAATGGAAAAGCTATTAATTTCTTCACAATCTTATAATGGAAAAGCTATTAATTTCTAAATCTAATTCACAATCTTATAATGGAAATTAATAAATTCCTTCATAATCTAATAATGGAAAGGCTGTGAATAATTTAAAATAATTGCTGGCATATTTTATGTATTGGAAGAATTCCTAGTTGGCTAAACATTATTGCCCCTTTGGGTAATAACTGTGTCTAATAACTGCCTCTCTTAGTGTGAAAATATTTATAGTTTTGGGTATTTATATCTTTCAATTATCTAATATAATCTTTCTTTATTTGCTTTCAGGTTGTTGCTGATGCTATAATGAATAAACTTTGATATTCTGTAAATCACTGGACTGAAGCCATCCTAATATTACATATTGTTTAAGTAAAATGAGTGTATTTTAACTTTAGAATAGCTTGTTTGAAACAATATTTGTTAGAGTACTGCACTGGTAACTAAAATTTCAAATAAAAATTAATAGATGCAAATTAATATAAATAAATAAATAACTGCTCTGTGGAGTTATCTAATAATATCTAAATAAAACGTCTCTCCGCTAAATGGTATATTAATAAATTATAAACCAATAAATTTATTAATATACCATTTAGTGGAGTATTTATTTATTGAACATTGAAAATGTCTTTCCCATTTAAAAGTAACTATTTGTACAGTTTGCCTTGATTGACTTATTTGTACATCTTGCATTAATACTTTATTTTAGATGCACCCAATCAGTGTGATTTCATTTATGTTTCAACATGATGATCATTATTACTACATATAAGACACTTTTCAAATTGTTACCTTTGTTAGTAGTTGTAAGTTGTTATTTAGTGTTTAAACAAATTATTATTGTTGTTAATATCTTTTTGTACTTCTTTTCTTCTCTTATTTATTGTGAAACTGTAAAATAAATATTTGTGTTTATTTAAGCCAGGAAGACTAGATAAATGATAATAATATAATTTCTTTGATTAAAGCAGTATGGCATTGTAAAAACTCTTGTATTGTAACTTAGTCTCATTGGATTTTAAAAACACAAATATTTGTTATTTTATCATTTTGTAAATAAAGTCCTTTTTATTGGTGTTCTTTTTCATCCTAGCCCTACAGTAGTGTTAAGAGTTTCTTATGGAAAAAATTTGCTGATGGTATTGGGATCATGGTGGGAGTCGAACCTTGGACCATGATTAAATTCATTTCAAAAATCCTTTGGAGGATCTGAGAGGGGGGTTTAAACTTGGTTCGAAGACTGATAATTTATTATCATTTTATTTACAATGATGAGTGAATTTTCTTTGAATTTATTATCATTTTATTTGCAATGATGAGTGAATTTCCTTTGTAATACGTGTTTTTGGCTTAACAAATCCATTCTTTGCATAAGGGTTCCAATAAAGTTAACCCCTCCATGACCCCAACCTCATCATAAGCTTATTCATAATTTGGAAATTCACTAAAATGAGTTACAAGTAATATTTAAGTAACTGCCAGTGAATTTTCAAAGAAACTGAAGCATGCAGACCACTCAGCCAGAATTTTTTCTATTTCAAGGATAAGGTAGGTAATAAGTATTTCTCTACAAAATATCTGGTAAAATTATTTTATTTAACAAACAGTAATATAGCATAACACACAATACACATAGAAATATTAAGATAAGAAATAATAACATACTTATTTCAGAATTAAACCGCAAGACCATACGAAAACACAATATATAATTATACAGTATAAAAAAAGACTTTAAAATACTACACAATATATACAGTATACAATCTAATTACATACTATCCAAATACATATCACAGTATAACAACATAAAAAGGATACATTATTAAAACACAATAATAATAAACTAAAAATACAGATACATTAATAAAACACAATAATAATACACTAAATATACAGTATAAAAAAGACTTTAAATACTACACAATAATAATACAGTATACAATTCTAATTACATACTATCCAAAATACATTATCACAGTATAACAACATAAAAGGATACATTATTAAAACACAATATTAATAAACTAAAAATACAGATACATTATTAAAACACAATAATAATACAGTATAAAAAAAGACTTTTACATACTATCCAAAATACATTATCACAGTATAACAACATAAAAGGATACATTATTGAAACACAATAATAATACCTAAAAATACAGATACATATTAAAACACAAAATATATAATTAAAACACAATATACTAAAGACAATCTAAAATACATTATTAAACACAATAATAATACAGACTATCCCAAAAACCTAATAATACAGTATAACAACATACAAAAAATAAAACAATAAAAATTATAATACAGAATAACAACAAATTAATAATGTTGTAATTATATATATATATATATATATTTAATAGTAATTGTATATAATATAAATATATAAATAAATAATGTACAAAGAATATTGTAATTATATATAATATAGGAAGAATATTGTAATTATATATAATATAATAATGTAATGTAGGAAGAATAATGATTATATATAATATAGAAAGAATAATATATAGTAAATATATATAAACAATATTGTAATTAATGAGTGAGTTGTGTTATGTAATGAATATTATAATAAAGAAGCTAATAAAACAAACTTACTTGTTGTTTATTACTCATGATGGCATTCCCCCAGGGTGGAAAAAAGTTGATCCGGGCAAAAAAAGCCCAGACCAACCTTTTATCCACCCAAGAGGATTAGAGAGACAGTGAACAATATACCAAGGGACGAATCCCCCAGCAATTATTCAAAGCCTCCCAAGTGGCGAAAAAGTAGCCCCACTGTATGAATGGATGATTAGCATCAACCAAACAGACAGAAGTGCTAAGAAAAGGACGAGTTTATGCTTAAATATTATCTAAGCATAAACTACTACATTATTTTCTTTTTATTATATTCAGTGGCGTAATCAGGAAGATGCCATTGTAGCAGGAGCGGATGTAAAGGGAATTAGCACAAAGTAGCATGTGTCCAACCTCTCAGGAACTTTTATGCTAGTCATTCGTATTCTCATTAGAAGTGACCTGATATATTGGTTATCAGACAGTGATGCTTTAACTAATCCCTAGACATTCCACTCCCGATGAGAAGATTCACAAATCTTCCCTGACATTTAAAAAAGGAATGGCATCCCAATGCTTTACTGGAGTGTGACCAGCCCTGATACGCCACTGATCACATTAAAATATTCAGGCTTTGCAATGTGTGGGTGCATGCAGAGTCACCCAAACATTACATTACATTTTTGAAATATCTAAAAGTCCGCATTATGTATTTTTACAATATTTTACCAGTAAGGTAAGTCATACTTAGATTTTACTTATAAAACAATACTTAATACTCAAAACGTAATTAATACTCCAAAGTTGTAGCCAACAAAATAATGCAAAGGCTAGCATAAGAAAATAGTCAGGGAAAAGTGATGACTCAACACAAAATTAATCTACACCTGATTCATTTTGAGTTGCCCACCAATCACATCCCTTCCTGTAAGCTACTGTCTAACGTCATTCTTCAGTTGACTACAGAGTGTAATTTTCTTTCTCAAGTAAAAGTTTTAAAGATTTTTATACAAATAGCTTCATTTAAATTTCTACTGTTAGAAGGTGTCTGATGAAGTGATAGAGGCTCAAAATAGAGATATAGAAAGTAAAGGAATTTGATATATATATGGCATTTATCCCACCTCTCAGTCTTACGTATTCTCACTATATAGAACCTGATAATATATTGGTTAAGACATTGATGCACCACCAACCCCTAAATCTTTTACTAAGGTAGTAAAATGAAAAAGGGAGTTGATCTGGCTTTAAAGCGAGCAGCATTTATCGTAACCTCTCAGGCATTGTTATCCTGATGTATAGGTGTTAAGACATTGATGCACTACCAAATCCTAACTCTTCAGTGACAAGTACAAACAGTCATCAACTGAAACCCCTACACTCTACAAGCCATTTCACTTCTCTAGTCCCTTATACCAGAAGATAATTAATTATAGTAATTTAAAAATATGACCTACCAGACTGAACTTAAAGCTAAATAACAAATATTTAATTAACAAACATTTGTATTCCTACAATACAAATGTTTATTTCACAATAAAGACAAAATAAACAGGTTAACAATAATTAAAATACAATAAATATGAGGGAGAAGGGGGAAGAAAACAGCAGAATAAAACATTTTATATACAAAATAACGTGAGTTGAGATTTTTACAATATTTAAATACATTTTTAAAAATAAATATAACAGTAGAATAGTCATGCCCATACAGTAAAGTGTTAATAGAGAGAAATTGTAAATATCAAATAAGTAACATAAAACTATAATTAGCATGGATACTTTTGGATAAAGAACAGAAAAGTGTGGACACCCAAAACAGAAACATTTTATATTTTATATACTACTTGGAAAGAATTATATTTTAACTGAAGCAAGTCAGTAATATGACTGTCAAATAGAAAATATTTTTTGTCATTAGCAATCAAATGATTTACGCTAATGACGCTATAGTTAATAAGTTAAAAGAGATAATACATTTTATGTATGCTGGAGAAAAAAAAGCTTTTTTTGTACGCTGCACAAAAAAACTCTTCTATTTACAGTGGATAAAAATTTTAAATTTCACGTTCGGTACAGCAGGGATAAAGTGGACCTGAACTTCCTATCTCAGAAAACAACTTATTTTAAAGAAAATTTAAAATTAAATCATTTTACAAGATAGTTTTGCTCGATCATCTGACAACTAAAACCTTTTTTTTAACAATTTCCCTCTAATAATTATTATAAAATAATACATATAAATACATGTAGAAAATGTGAAGTATTTAAGTAATAACTCATAAAAACTGCAGTGGAATGTTGCAGATCCAATTGATCGAGAGTCCTGAGCAGAAAAATGTAAAATTGAGTTTAAGATTTATGCTAATGATGCTGTAGTTAATAAGTTAAAAGAGATAATACATTTTTACTCAAAATTAAAAAATGAAGGAAATCAATCTTGAAATTAAAATGATAAAAGTATACATTTTATTCACTTTACGATTCATACAAATCATATTTTACTTTATAACCTAATACAATTAAGACATTCCCTTACAAAGTTATAATAATCACTAAAATACTTCAGCAAATCACTTAAATAAGAAATTATTACAGACTGGCATAATTATGAGAAACATTTCATTTACTTAAAGTAATAACAAAAGCTCTGATTAATAAGGTTTTTAAAAAGAACCTAAATTTAAATATGATTCTAAAGATATTGAAACTGACAGCAAATACTGATTAGAAACCCTCGAGAAAATTGACTTACAATCAAAACTATTTAGAACATAGTCATAACCAAACCAAAATGAGTAACTGAAAAATGGAAAGTAGAATAAATAACACTAAATGATATTTGACCAACAACTGGAAATTTGAGTGTTGCCAAAAGAAATTTGGTTTTAAAAATTTTCATTGATAGTAATATGATATACCATAGTAATTTCTAAGGAGTTTAACTTCCAAAGCTTCTTTACTAAAAATAAATGAAGTGCTTCAACTCATTTGACTATTCTATTATTTTACAAAACATATGATTTGTACTTGAGTTCTTGACTTGATGGTGAGTTCTAATCGGAGTTTCATTTGATGAATCCTGTACAACTTCAGCAAAAGATTAATTGTTCTTTTCGAATTCTCTAGCAAATTTCTTTCTATAGTAGTCCTGAAAGAAATATAATAAAAATATAATTATTAAAAAAAATACAAATTAATAAAAACTACAATTTTTGCAGGAAAATAAATTGAATATTGTTTACAAGAACCTATAAGTGGATTCCAAGGATCAAATAGTTTTATGTTATAACCGACGAGCCAAAAAAACCTACCATACTATCTATACTCCCTTATTAAAAGCAAAAAAATTAAAGTAAACAGAGACCACAAAAAAGTACGTTTATAGTTTAATATGCTATAATTTAAGAAAAGTGTAGAAGCGGAGATAAATTATATCAATTCCTTTAACACGAAAGTGGGAGTAGGGAAATGAATATTAATGCAATCAGTTCTGTTAACACCTTACAACATAGAGAAAATTTGGGGTAGGGAGATAAATCTTATAGTAAAAGTTTGTTTGACACATGTTTAAATAAACACATGATAAGTTGGGTGTATGAAGAGTAACCTTAAAGCAATAACCTTCTTTAACAACATTGCAATAGAGAGATAAATATTATAGCAATAAGTTTCTTTAACACCCTTAAAAATCAACATATGAAACAGAGGGGGTGGAAGATATATTGGAGGTAAAAAAAACCTTACAGCAATAAATTTTACTGTCAAACATGTAATATGTTAGAGAATAACATGGTGAGCGTGTGCCCTGCCCTAAAAGATTATTTTATCTTTTTCTTGTTTGCTCTAAAATTAGGTACTAATAAATATATACAGAAAGGCGAGGATATTATGTTAAATTTTAATTGTTTTCTGTAAAATAAGGTACTGACAAACAAACAAAAATAAGCGAGCCCTTAAATATTTGGTAAAATGTTGATTCTATGGTGTAAAATTAGCTAGACACAAACAAACAAATAAAGGTAAACTAAGAGGGCCCTAACATATAATGTTAATTTTTCCAATATTAGCATTAAATTAGGTACTAATAAACAAACACAGAAATGCGAGATAAGCAAGGTCTTTAGACATCATATTTTAATATGATGTTATATTTTAATTTTTTTTTCTCTAAAATTAGGTAAAGACAAATAAACAAACATGGCGAAGGGAGCCATAGAATATTTAGTAAAAATTTAATTCTATAGTGTAAAATTAGCTAGTAACAAACAAAAACATAAAGACGCACCCCTAATGTACTGTTTTTCTTTTAATATATGATCTAAAGAAGGTTCTAATAAGCAAACACAGAAAGGTGAGCAAGGCGATCCCTAGAATGTGATGTTATATTTTAATTCTTGTCTCTAAAATAATATACTGACAAACGAAGACATAGGCAAGCGAAGCAAGCTTTAGAATGTTAGGTAAAATTTTTATTCGATGCTGTAAAATTAGCTAGTAACAAACAAACAAATTGAAGGCTTGCGAAGCAAGCCCCAACATATTGTGTTATTTTAAACAAATTGAAGGCTTGCGAAGCAAGCCCCAATAATTTTAGCATATATTTCATTAATATTTACTCTAAGGTACTGATAAACAAACACAGAAACGAAGGCCTAGGAAATTAAATTTAAAAGTTAGCTAGTAACAAAAACATAAAAACGATCTAAGCGAGCCCAAATGTACAATGTATTTATTAATATATGACCTAACAAAGGTTCTGGTAAGCAAAGGCAGCCCTAGAAAATATTCAATAACATTTTGATTCTATGCTGTAAAATTAGCTAGCAACAAAAAAACAGACCAAGGCAAGCAAAGCGAGCCCTAGAACATGATGTTATATTTCAAATCTTTTCAACACATTTAATATTTTTGCTTTATTTCAACACATATAAGTGAGCGAGGGCCCTGCCCTAAAATATTAATTTATGTTTTTATTCTTTGCTTTAAAATTAGGTACTAATAAACATATAAAGTAAGGCAAGAAAAGCAAGCCAATATAACGTTATGTTTTACTTATTTCCTGTAAAATAAGGTACTGACAAAGAAACACATATAGGCTAGCGAAAGGAAACCTTTAAATATTTGGTAAAATGGTGATTCTATGGCGTAACATTAGGTAGTAACAAACAAACAAATTAAAGGCCAGCAAGCGAGCCCTAATGTAGTATGTTTTTTTTCAATATTTGCTCTAAATTAGGTAATGATAAGCAAACACAGAAAGGCGAGCGAAGCAAGGCCTAAAATATTGAGTAAAGGCTAATTTCATAGTGTAAAACAAGCACAGGCAAGCCCTAATGTACTATTTCATTTATTTATATATGATATAAAAATGGTTCTGGCAAGCAAGGGGAGTCCTAGAAAATATTCAGTAAAAATTTTATTGGATGCAGTAAAATTAGCTAGTAACAAACAAACAAATAAAAGCAAGCCCTAGAATATTATGTTATATTTTTATTCTTTTCTCTAAAATACGGTATTGACCAACAAACACCTATAGGCAAGCGAGGGCCCTGCCGAAGGCGACAACATGAACCCTAGAATTTTATGTTATGTTTCAATTATTTTCTGTAAAATAAGGTACTGACAAACAAAACATATTGGTGAGCGAACATATTATGTCATTTTTTAAAAAATATTTTCACTAAAATAGGTACTTATAAACAATCACAGAAAGGCGAGCAAAGCGAGGCCAATATGGTGTTACATTTTTTTCTATAAATAAATGTATTGACAAAGAAACACGGATAAGTGAGAGAAGCATGTTGTAGAATATTATGTAAAATTTTGATTCTATGCTGTAAAATTGTCTAGCAACAAACAAACAAATAAAGGCAAGTGAAGCTTTAGAATTGTGTTAGATTTTGCTCTGAAATATGGTATTTCAAGTGGGGGCCCTGCCCTAAAATATTTTTTTATGTTTTTATTCTTGGAAAAAACAAATACTAAAAAGTGAGAAAGATAAGCCCTAATGTCTTTATTTTTGGCTCTAAATTAGGTACTAACAAATATACACAGAAAGGGGACATAAGCAAGCCCTAGAATATTGAGTATAAGTTTAATTTTATAATGAAAAATTAGCACATATAAGGGGAGCGAAGCGAGCCCTAATGTACTATGTTATTCTATTAATATATGATCTAAAGAAGGTTCTAATAAGCAAACACGTAAAGGCGAGCAAAGCAGGCCCTAGAATATTGAATAAAGGTTAAATTTGTAGTGCAAAATCAGGTAGTAACGAACAAACATATAAATGGGATGATATAAGCAAACCCTAATGTACTATGTTATGCATTCAATATATAATGTAACAAAGGTTCTAGCAAGTCTAGAAAAAAGGAGCCCAAGAAAATATTCAGTAAAATTTTGATTCTATGCTGTAAAATTAGGTAGTAACAAACAAACAGATAAATGCAACTTAAGCAAGCCCTAATTAACCTAGTACATTAGGGGTTCTGGCAAGCAAAGATAGCCCAAGAAAATATTCAGTTAAATTATTTTTTTTTTTAAATTATTCAGTAAAGGTAAAAAAGTTTATCTAAGGGAACCCTAATATACTATGTTATTTATTAAATAACAAAGGTTCTAGCGAGCGCAAGAAACCCTAGAAAATATTTAGTAACATTTTGATTCTATGCTGTAATAAAGCTAAGTAACGAGTAAACAGATAAAGGCAAGCGAAACAACAACTAATTTACTTATTTTTATTTTAAATCTAACTAAGGTTCTGGCAAGCAAGGAGAGCCTTAGAAAATATACAGTAAAATTATAACATATAGCAGTAATATTAGCTAGTAACAAAAAACAAAGGCATTCTAAGCGAGCCCTAATACACTATGTTATTCATTTAATATATGATCTAACAAAGGTTAGATCAAGCTTAAGAAGCCCTGAAAAAAATTCAGTGAAATTTTAATTCCAAAGTGTAAATTAGCAAGCAAAAAAACACAAAGGGAAGCGAAGCAAGTCCTAATTTACTGTTTTTTACTATATGATGTAAAGAAAGTACCGATAAGCAAAACCGTAAAGGTGAGCCCTAGAATATTATGTTATGTTTTTACTTTTTGCTCTAAAACTAGGTACTAATAAACATATACAGATAGGGGAATGAATAGAGCCCTAAAATATTATGATATATTTTAATTCTTTTCTCTAAAATAATGTATTTACAAACATACAGATAAAGGCGAGCTTAGCAAGCCCCAGTATATGATGTTATATTTTAATTCTTTTCTCTAAAATAATATGTGCCCCAAAACCCTATGAAGTTGCAGGTGAAACAATATTTTAAAGTTGTCTAAAATTACATAGAAGTGTTTTGCGGTGCTGTTACATCCTTTGTAAGATGTTCTCAAATGGAAACTACCCGATTTAATTTAATATAATTTAGAAGTAAAATTTAAACTCACATAAAAAGAAATGGAAGGAAACGAGTACGTGCCGGCCATTATAGTACAATCTTTACTCCAAAGCATTGTGGGAAGACAAATACAGAAGATCTTCTTTTAGACGTCATCTGGCACGAATTTTTAATGGCGCGAATTATGAATTAAACAATTTAAATATGTAACAGGTGCTTAATCCAATAAATGTAGTCACAAAGCAAGGAACCTAAGGGTGGCTTAAAAATGACCACTTGATGCAGTGTTATAATAGATTCAACATTTCACTAAGATCTCTATAAATAATTCAGATGTACAAAGGGATTGTACAAAAGAATTCAAGTGGTGGTGCATTAGGGCTAAAACCTTTCCCTTAATACTAATAATGGTACTTCTTTAGATTAGATGACTCCTTTGTTTGATATTGATGACCCTTATGTCAAATATCGCAACATAATAATTGACATAAAATATAAATGACAAAGGTAAATAAACACAAACATCTTAGAGGTTGCCTAAACTAAAGAAGTGCCCTAATAATATTAAACTAAAAACAAATAATCACCTTTAACAGAGTTTCAAAAACAAATAGTTTTCCTTAACCCCAGCGAATACAGGCCAATGAGGAAACAAGATATTACAGGAATCAAGTCTCTGAAGTCATCCTCAACCAGTAAACTTATCTTTGACCCACCAACTCTCTCATAATACTGCTTAGACAATCTGAAACAAGATCATAAGTATTAGAGAAAGCTATAGTTCTTTACCAAGAGATTGGATATAGTTGAATTAGAGCAAAATAACTGTTATGGTTGACATAATATTTATTATAAATATAAAAGGTGGTTATAAAATAACTAAAAAGAAAACACAATTTTATTAACCTATAATTAAAAAATCAAAACAGTAAATCAAATAAATCACAAACGTTGAAAACTGTCATTTTATCAGTTAATTTAAATACTCAGAACAACCAATTTAAATTTAAAAAAATACAAAAGATGGTGATTTAATATTATTGGTATTAGTTACTGTTAGTAATAGTATAGTAGTATTCCAGTCCAATCCAGTGTCTTAAAAAATACAAATGGTGATTTAAGTGAGTTATTAATTATTTTAGCAATTAAATAAAATTAATTATTAATCAAATAAAAACACAATAATGATGAAAATCGGCTTGTTATGAGTTTATTTTAATACCCTTTTATAACTAATTTGAACAATTAAATACAATAAAAGAGTGTGTTCCTGCAAGCTAAAATTAATCAAAACAAAATTAATGATTTATAAATAAAGTATTGTGATTTTCACCATCATTTCAGTCAATTAATAAACTTCTGACAACCCATTTAAAAGGGGGTTTCCAATGAAATAGTGAGTTTAAACACTCAATTGAGAAAAAATTTGAAAAGATGTCATCAGAAATAAAGAAAACCCTATAAAAATTACAATGATGATCGCCCCTCCTGTTATTAACTTCTTATTAGCGATGGTGGGACTGCCATGGACTTAGAATCACAAATAATTACAGATTCATACAGCAATATATTTTCAAAATCAAGAGACTGAGACATTTTTTAAACAACCCTTACAAATGCTTGTTTATTTAGCGCAAAATAGTATATTATGCTACTAGGCAGCAAAATGGAATTTTGCAGACGAGTTTTATAAATTTGCCCCCGAGCCGAAGGCGAGGGCGGGCTATGGAAATTACCTGCAGAAGCATAAGCCGAGGCAGGTAATTAACCCCATTTGACAGACGAGGCGAAGCCGAGGCTGGCAAATGGCGAATTACCTGCAGAGGCGTAAGCCGAGGCAGGTAATTAATTGCACGAGTCTGCAATGTTTCCTTTGCTGCATAGTAGCATATACTATTTTATCTACTAACGGCAGAAAAAATACACAAGAGATTATTTTAAATACTTGCTGCGAGATTTTACAGGCAGTAAAGACTGCTTTGAAGTAGATGCAACGCTGAAAATATCAGGTGGAGTGTGGTCCAATAACTCGTCAATGTCAACAATGTTTGTATCTTTATTCACTTCACTGTTGTTCTCACTCATTATGTTTTAGTAACTTAACTTTAGTTTTTGATAACGTTCTATTTTTGTAACTTTATATACTTAAACTAAATATAACAACATGAAATACAAAATCTGACAACTTAAACATTAAAAATCTGTCGATTCATAAACAGCTGGTAAATAATTTAATTTAATGCCAAAATTATCAGTGTTGCCAATTTTTTTCTAAAACATTATATATTATTAGATAAACAAATGTTAAATGTTAAACATTTAATAATAATATCGTAATTTTAAGTAACAATAAAGAAAGTTACATACTAGAAACAAGCTAGAATAAATCATAGTTTACAAAATAAAACAATACCGAAATTCACGCAATAATTTGTAAAATAATAACCTCCGCTCATTCATTTTCCCGCCTAGGGAGTTTTGACTTGTTTCCCATGTTATTTAAATGAGCCATAACTCCCTAGTACATTTTTCATTACCAAAACATTTTGCGTACTGTTTTGAAACATTTTGCGTACTGTTTTAAAATATTTCCCGTATTGTTTGACAGTGTAGGTAAAATGACATTTTGCAGCTTAAAAACAGTCCAGTAATGGCTAATTTTGCTGCCGTGAGTAGATAAATGTAATTTACCAAGCTACAGTGCTGGCAGTGGATCTTTAGAGTTAAATGTCCAAGTTAATTGCAGGAGATTAAGGAAAGAAATCAATCAGACCACATTTAAATAATACATTTTTATTCACCCTAGAATTCTCATTTATGAAAACACCCTTTATAGCCAAGTCAATTTTAAACTACATCTAAAAATGTTATAAAATGAACCTCTTTTGCTAAAAATTACTTAAGGAATAAAAAGAAAAGAAAAAAGAAGAAAGAGAGAAATTCTTATTCAAACAAAGTTACAAAACATTAACATTGATTAGTAATTTAGTATTAACAAATATTCTTATATTAGTGTCTGACTTATATTATTATAATTGAATATTACTCTTATTTTTAAATCACTGATATCTATGTAGTATCTATTATACAGTGTCTATTATAGTATTACCACTGCATAATTAATAAGTTCGGTATCAGAGTATTTTTTTACATTTTTCTGTCAGTTCTAATAATTAAGACTCTCAACTAAAATCTAAAATCCTTTAGACAAAGTTTTTAACTTGTAAATTATTTAAGATGTAAAAACATGGACTTGTGTGTATAAAATGACCATAGGTCATTGGACATAAACTTCTTTAGATTTGCTCATCATATGTCTAAATAATACAAAAATTTATGTTTATTAGTTATCGTAGAATATAAAAATACTCAAATGTTAAGTCTTCAGATATCATAAGGGCACCTACTAGGAATGATTGCCTGAAAAATGGGGGAGGGGGATAAAACTATTGTTATGGACATAACCCCCAATATTCAAAAACATGTACATCATATTGACGTTGATGAGTGATCTCGGGTTAAATGTTCATCAATTACAGAGTGCATTAAGACATTAGGAAAATGAGCTTATGTTTAATAATTACTTTAAGTATCAAGAGGGAAACATTAAGCTAAGTAAGGGAAATCTCTTTACCTAGCAAGACTGGTGTCACAATACAGCCTGCCATTGAAGGGCTTAGAATTGTGTAGCAGGTTCAACACGAATGCGCCTCAGTATCTTGTAAAATATTCTCAACACACCCTGATCACTGTCCTGACATTTATAGGTGCTGCTTTAATGTAGCTGTAAGAGTATAAATTACATTATTAGAAAATAGAAGGCTATACAATTTTTCAATGAATACATTCAATGTAAATATTGATAATTTGTTATAAGAAAAAACTGGCAGATTAAATAGCAGGGACTTAAATATTTCATAGAAAGCTAATACAGTTTTACACACATGACATATTTAATTAGTCGTCAATTATTAGAGATCATATCTGAAAAACCTTGACTTTCTATTAAAGTAGAGATTTATTTCACTTGATTACAGATGATGAATCAAGTAACAATTATTTTACAATGAAAACACCTCTTTAAATAAGCCTCAAATAATGCTGTAAATGTTACATGGAATGGTTACGAACTTTATGCTAGGGTGGGATTGTAACCCCAGGGATAAAACATTAAGTCATTATGATGGCAGGGGGGAGGGGGTGATAAGAAAAGAGAAAATAGTGTTGAAAAATCAATAAGATTGGCCTGATATGAAATTGTGGGCTTGGTTCAACACACAAGACTAACCTCATTGGGTCGTTTGCATTATTTTCACACGCTAACAACTATTTCAATTGTGTGTCATACTATAATGAAATTTTTATAAAAACATTCAAATGAAATCCAATCTTAAACAGTCAAAAATACAATCTTTAGTCTTTTATCTATTGTTTAGGCCTGAAGATGTCCCAAAGGGGTTGATAGCTTTCTTACTAAATAATTGTAGAACTAAAATCAACCTTGTTATGAATAATCTTTAGTAAATGAAAATGGCAATAAAACATAAAAATTATTATGCATAAAAACATGAATAATGCATGCATAAATAATGAAATAATTATTTATGCATAAAAACTAAACTATAATATGTTTGACACACGGATAAAATCAGTTGACAGTGAGTGAAAATAAAGTGTTATGTTAAACCACGCCCACAATTTCATATGAGGCCAACCTCATTGTTTCCTCAACACCATTTTCCAAACTGTCAACTGATTTTAATCCTGCATCATACTATAAAGTGTGACATGTATAGAAAAAATACAAATATAGTATCCTCACAGTGCTCTTGAACTATGCCATACATAGCAGTTTAGTATGAATGCATTCGATATAAGGAAAAGCCTAATTTTGAACTAATACTAAAATATAGCCGCCTCCGTGGCCGAGGTCGTTAAGGGGTTAGTCTTTACACTGACCTTTGACACCCTCGGAGGTCTGGGGTTCGCATCCCAGATTACGCTCTCAGTTTATAGAAGATTATTATTCAGATAAATTATCGCCAACTTTAGAATTCACTTAGAGCCTAACGGTTGCTACTACCACCCGAGATTGTTCCCGCAGGGGTTATCCCTGATGAGCCTCAAAGCTCTAAACGGGCATTATTATTATTATATTATATATACTAAAAATATAACAAAGTTGTGTATGATAGTCTACCAAGGCATTATCAGTAGTGAACTTTTGAAAAATTAACTAATGCTGATAATGTATAACTAATAGAAGTTATTGGTTATAGGAACAGTAGGAGTTATTGGCTAGTCATAATTGCAATAAAAATAGTATTACTAGTAGTGATAGAAATAAAAGCTTAGTTATAGTATTAAGAGTAATACTTACAGTCTATCGTTTAATTTAAAATCTTGACAGTTCAGTTAGACACCACTGATTCTTAAGAAAAAAAATCCCTGCAACAATGAAGCGGGAAAAACTATGTAAACAAATTAGGTTATTTTACCAGTATTTTCTTGGCAATGTTTTTTACATTTCTTTTTTCGCAGTTTTATTTTAAAATATAATTTTTAAGATTAATTTGAAAGTAGTTTTCAAAACGATGTAATCAAAAGAAGAACCACAAACAAAGTGAACGATTGCCGGAAAAAGGTTTTTCCATACAGCGGTTATTGTGGTAGGGATTTTTTTTTCTCTTTTTAAGTGAGAGGTGGCAGCGGCTTCTCTGATTGGTCAATCCCCAAAATACTTATGACCAAGGGGATTTTTAAACTAAACGATAGACAGTAGCATCAGTTGACACAATAAAATTGTGAGATGTTTGCAAAACTCGTTAGTATCAAACGATACCTAGTTATTATAAATTATAGTACTTGCTATGTAGTATTAATAGTTATGTAGCTAACAGTAATATAGAAGTACTAGACCAAGAGCCCAGGGGTGTTTTGTTAATAAAAAGTGTAATGGCTGGAACCGGTCTCAATTTTTTGTAAAAACCTTCCTGAACAAGGATCTGCAATTCTGCCGACTCGTATTGGATGGGTGTCCCAGGCAGAACGCACTTTACATGTCAAATTTACCTCCGAAGTTAATAAAAAGTGTAATGGCTGGAACCGGTCTCAATTTTTTGTAAATACCTTCCTGAACAAGGATCTGCAATTCTGCCGACTCGTATCGGATGGGTGTCCCAGGCAGAACGCACTTTACATGTCAAATTTACCTCCGAAGTTAATAAAAAGTGTAATGCTGGAAACGGGTTTAATTTCGTAATACCTTCCTGAACAAGGATCTGCAATTCTGCCGACTCGTATCGGATGGGCATCCCAGGCAGAACGCACTTTACAGGTCAAATTTACCACCCAAAAAAACAAACAGTTTAATGGCTGGAACCAGTCTCAATTTTTCGTAAATACCTTCCTGAACAAGGAGCTGCAATTTTGCCGACTCGTATCGGATGGGTGTCCCAGGCAGAACCTTTGACACCTAAAGTGCGTTCTGCCTGGGACCCCCATCCGATACTAGTCGGCAGAATTGCAGATCCTTGTTCAGGAAGGTATTTACGAAAAATTGAGACCAGTTCCAGCCATTACACTTTTTATTAACAAAACACCCCTGGGCTCTTGGTCTATAATAAAATGATGGGAGAAAATGGTAATGCGTCCGATTTAAGTTACAGTTACAGTAAGTTACAGACACACTATAGTATAGCACACTGTTATAATCAGTTGATGGCGTGGGAAAATACTGTTGAGGAACCAATGAAGTTAGCCTGATATGAAATTGTGGACGTGGTTTAACATCCAGGACTAACCTCATTCGTACCATCGCATTATGTTTCCATTATGTTAACTGATAATAACCGTGTTTTACAATACAATAAGAGTGATAGTAAAATCGTAACAAAAGAAATTTAAATATTCAAAATAGCTAAAGATGATGAAAAAGTAAAAAAGGATCGTCGAACATTTATTGCATGCTATCAAATTATAATAAAAATACGAACTATTTCATTATCGTAGTCAATTATTAAATAAATTATTTTAAAATTAAATAGAATAATAATAACTAAGTAAACTCACTTCACTTCATTTGAGTATCCGCTCTGCATAAAGACTGAAGGTCAACTGGTTAGAACCGGCCGGGCCTTCAGCTTTTTACAACTCCAACCGCCATCTTGATTACCGTCAAATGGAATTATTACTGGAATTGTTAAATATTCCATTTTATTTGTATTATAATTTATTGATAGTTTTTAAAAAATATATATTTACAACTAACATTAAATAATTCATTGCTAAATTGGTGACTAGTCGTTTTTTGATTTTTCAAATTATTTACAATTTCACGTAAATATTACATTATTTGTTGACTATTTTGTCTTAAATTAAGTAAGGCTGAACTTCGGTATACGGTGCACCCTGTTATCAACGTCCTATTTCGATATATATCCAATCATTTTATGTGACATCACTAAAAAATGTCCGCCGTTTGTAGGCTGCTTTATAAACTAGCCAAGAGACCATGAAGAAACTATAATAGTTGAAGAAACTATACCAGTTTCAGTATCTTTGACTTATATATTCTAGTTTCCAGACCAGCGGACGCAATGGACAAACAACACAAAGTTTAATTTACCAAATACATGGACTGGTCTTGGTCCATTCTAGTATATTGTTGTTTATTTAGGCGAGAGTAAATATGACCTATATTATTGCTAACATAGAGATATTATTACTAGAGGGGCCCTATTGGTTGTTTTTTTGAAACATCGAAAAAATAACCTGACCACATTCGATTATTAATTTAATCTAATAAAAAGTACGAATATTACAGTAACCTATGTAGAAAAATATAAATAAACAAACAATGTATTAAAGTATACGACAATTGATTTATTATAACCTTAACTTGTTCATAAAAGAGGTTTCAATGAAGTTACACAGACCCCCTGAGAGCCCCAAAATGATGTTTCAGGGCTCTTAATGCAATGAAATAGGCTATGCCACCTCTAGTATATATCTCAATGATTGCTAATGTTTTATCGTAAATATCCAAAGACCAGCAAATACTAAAACCTTTTTCTCAAGATTCGGTGAAGAAAAAGAAAAGAAATTAAATTCTCTATACAAAATAAATACGAGGCAGAGAGTAACAACTCTTTGGATTGGCCAAATGTCTGTCTAACTAAGACCCTTTGGATTATTGCCTCTTAGCTCAACAGCAATGCCTGCCTCAGCCGGGTTTTGAATACCCGTCAGGACGATATCTGTTTCACTATTAACCAAAAGTTTAAACAAGTGATTTTTTCTCACTCTACAACTTAAATGTCAACCTTATCATCAAAAAACCTAAACCAAAAGAGAACTATGTATAAGTTAATTTAAAACTATAACACAACAAAATTTAAGTAAAATTTAATTCTCCTATTACTGTATGAGGGTAATATGATTTTTTTCATTAGTTCCCCTCTCCATGGAATTCCCTATGCGACTGGACCCACGAACACATTGAAATATATTTCGTTTTCTACTACTAGTAGCTGGTCCACTTAGTCCATTCTATTACATCATCGTGTATTTAGGTCATAGTAAGCAATTATTGCCAGTATTACTTACAATATTTTAGCGTAAATATTAATGGACCAGCAAAAAGTAAAATCCCATAACTTACTAGACCTAGAGGGACTTTAAAATACATTTTTGTTTTCTACTGCTACTTCCTGGTCCACTTGGTCTAATCTTGTTTATTATCATGTATTTAGGTTATAGTAAACGATTTTGACCTATATTACTGCTTATATTTTAGCTTAAATATCAATGGACCAGCAAAGCTAAAATCTTATGGACTGACTTAACTAAGAGGGACTTTAAAATTTATCTATTTAACTTTTATTTCATTCTATATTTATATTTTATTTTGTTGTTCATTTATTTATTTGTTATGAATACTTACATAAATATATACATGTATGTTTATATATTTTTTGTGCATTTTATGGATTACCTTTATTTATGGATTACATTATGATGTTTGTTATGACAGGTAATTTTTCTTTAGTCTATTGTTTAGTTTTTTGGAGGAGGCAGAGAAAAGATTTTGTTCCACCTGGAATAAATTTTGCTCCGTCTGATGAAGTTAGTTTTCAACGGAAGCCCCTTAAAGGTGTGTGAAACATCACCCCCTCTGTTTTGGCTGACTGCAGGCCTGGATGATGGACTGTTAAGTGTGAAAGCTGGCTCTGTCATTAAATTATAACATCAGTGGAGATACCTGTTTTTTTAAATTTTGTTCTTAATTCTAGTATAATAGTCATAGTAAACATTTATTTCCCGATTACTGCTAATACTGATACCTTTCTCACTAATAGTAGTGTGCACTAGTAGTAGTGTGTGTACACTAGTAGTGTCTACAAAAAATCCGAAACTGGGATTTTACCTGACTTATCCGTTTCAGATGTTTTAAGACCCTTTGAGTGGTTTTGACAAAGTTATCTGTCTGTAAGAATGTGTGTGTCTGATATGCTCTTAGTTCCTCACACATTAATGCTAGAGAGTTAAAACTTGGTACAAAAATCAATCTTTGTGGGTTGGTGTGGCATCCCGAAAATAATTTTTATACAACAACATTAACCAGAAGTAATGGCTCAAAAAAATTTTGACAATTCATAAAACACGGAGAAAAGTTTCAATTGATTTGACATTTGGCACCGATATAACTATTGTTTGTACTAACATATGTAAGTTAGTACAAGTAGCTAAATTGTATCTAATTATTATCATCAATTCAATTTTTATCGAATCACTTGTATATGTTTTTAAAACATTATAAAATCAAGCTGTTAATTCCATACCTATGAGCTTAAAATTATTGAAGCATATTTACAAGAAAAGCCTTGGTGCTTCACCCTAGAGGACTTCCTGTGTGCGTTTTGGTTTCAGATTGTTGTTGTATTATTTGTTGTTACATTCAGCAAATTTTATTGCCTTGCCCCACAAGCCTATTCTGTGGCCCTGTGAGGTTCATTGTTTTTTGTTTTAGTATTCATTATTAAAGGCATTTTGCCATGTATCCAACACATTATCTCCTCTTCTCACAAGTCCGCAGAGCCTGTGACGCTTGCATGGCCCCTCACAGATTTAAATAAGATATTAAAGAATAAAATATATAGTAAAGTGAAGAAGAAGGTGTTGCAGACTTGTGTTTTTCCATATTATATGGATGTCAGACCTGGTCTTTGACTCAAGATTTAAGTAATAAGGAGGTTTCCCCCCAAAGTCAAATGCCAAGATCTATGTACAGTATAAGTAAGGCTCAAAAAATTAAAAATAGAAGAATAATAAAAGATATCAACACTAAAAGCCTAATGATAAAAAGTCATTCATTTTAAATTTTGCATAGGTCCTCTGGCTGGCCCATGTAAGTAAATTTTTTATTTTATCTTTTTAAGTTTTTATATTTCTTGGTTTATGTTTTTAATTGTTAATTTTTATTTAATTTATCTTTTTTTTTTATTTTATACTCTTTAAATAGATTGATGTTTTCTTGTGTTGTAAAAGGCCCTGATGAAGAATTTGTAGATAAATTCAAAAGTTTGGCCAGAAATAAATATATAGTTTTCATGTAAACCTGTGTTTTTATTTATAACTTTATCCTAAGATAGATATTTATACATACCAGTGATACATACCAACATTTTTTGGAGGAAGGTCATAAAATTGAAACTCTACAGAAGTAGGAAATTCTTCAGGATCAACTAGAAATTGGTAATTTGAACCTTAATGAAAGAAGGGACGGCTACATAGGGTCTCTTCTTGTACGTACGGTGGCTGAAGTATGGTCACATAAATGCTTTGTCTGACATTTTTAAGCCACATAAGCGTAGAAGGAAAAAACGGTAGCTGATATTAAGCTTGATTAGAGTGCAGAAGGGGTGCCTGGTAATGAGTTGGTAACTCCATCAACTAATTTGATTCAGTCTTGACAATGACTCAGTGTCTTTGACAGATACTTAGGTCATGCTCATTACCTTTAACCGATTATGTTTAATATTATTCCAGATTTGTTTTATTGTTTGCACTATTTTATTTTCATCTTATTTTATACCTCTTTATTAATTTATTGTAACGATATAAAGTTTCATTAGATAGACATCGATGTCAACAAGGATTATTTGGAATGAAGGTGGGTGGCAGCATAACAAATTAAGCTTCTGGGAACTCGATGAATACCACTAGCCGGCCTAAATCATTTAATAAAGTACCGAACCGACAGTGAATTCGTAGCTATGATAAATAAACACTCAAAAAACATTAAGTATCACAGGGTAACAATTTTGTTTAAAAAAAGAAAACAGTCTACCAGTGTTGTCTATCACAAAGCGTAAAGTTTGCTATGATCCTGTCGGGCCATATAAAGATAACAAATTTGATAACCTGAACATTTCATGCATATTTCCCTTCATCTCTATGTATAGAAAATCAACATAAGACTTAAGTTTTAACAAATTAATAGGGTCTTATGTGTTTATGGATTAGGCAGGTAAAAAAGCTCATGAAGTATTCTGATTTTTTTTTAATAAATGTTACTAATCCACTCTTACTTTTAACTTATTTGAAATATTTTTTTCTCACTCAGACTCAGTTTTAGCACTATCGAATAAAGATCAGCTTTAAAATTTCAGGTGCAAGAATGATGTCAAAAAATAATATATAATAAAAAAACACTGGCCTGGTAGCTGTCTTGCGCAATTTTCATCGCCTTAATAAAAATTAAGGCAAATAATTCAGTTTTGCCAATTGCACCCACTTTAGACTGGCCCTGATAGAGCTGAAACCAGTCCTAATTGTTTTAGAAATCCCATCGGCCATAAGAAGCCACCTTTATGGTCTTGTGCTTTGGGGGTGCTTAGCTCATGAGGTTCCATGGGAGCCATTTTTGACCTGTCTTTCTGGGACAGTAGGCTAGTGAGGACGGATAAAGGGGGAGTGGTGTTTCCAATAAGGGAATCATAATAAGTAAAAAATTTACCTTTCGTCTAAATAATACTCTTACTTTTTTATTTACTGTATTATGATTTTTAACTTTATTTAAATACTTACGATTTTTAGTGCACAGGGTATTTTCTAAGGAAAGTAAAGCATATAACAGTACATTTGTTCTGAAACGTGCCAATCTAAACATTATCCTTGGTAAGGAGGCTATTTTTGTTTACACATTGAGAAGTATTTATACTGTACTGATTGAACCTCCACAAAATAAAAATATATACATTTTTTTAAAAAAGTACATTTATCCAATTCGCTTTGAGTAACAAATTATTGGGGTTTGAGTGTGAAATGGGAAAAGAAAAATTAAAAAGCAATTTAAAATGAAGGGAAAAAAATTACAAATTTAACTGAGTAACAGCAGTAATGTATTTATAATAATAATAATTAATAAATAATAAAATCTTAAATTATAAAAATTATAAATATAAATTCTTAATTAATATTTTTTTTCTTATTTATTTTTTAATAATACAATTTTTTTTATTTTTTTATTTTGTACAAAGTTGATCATTTATATATTTTTGTTTCATATCTGACAGAATAATAAAATAATAGCCTAGCATCTACAATATATATATTTAATTTAATCATTTTTCATTAAAATTTTATGCAATCTGACTAAATTTTGTTTTAAAAAATAAAAAAAAAAGAAACAAAATGTACAAATTTCCTGAAGTAAATTTAAGGAACAGGACACATAGAAGTTTATACAATAGGATTTAAATACAGTAACTTACACATTTTCTTTTTAGCTTTAAACATAATTATTTTCTCCTTTGTTATCTATTAATAAAAAGGAATTAAAAAACGAGATGAAATTTTGCGAGAGAGATAAATCCATAATAAAGTCGCCAAATACTTATTAACCAAAGCAAAAGTCTTAAATACACGTCTTTAACAGAATCTCAAATAAAATTGTAAGCAGTAACACAATGAACAATTTATACATTAAGCATTAAGGGAAACTATCAAATGTGTCTCTAAAAAATATTATTTCCATAAGCTAACAAAGTTATATATAATACAAATTGTACTTAACTAAATTGTCAATTTTTTTAAAAAGTTCAAGTCATGAAATTATGTACTTAAAAAAAGGGTATTACACATTCAACATAGTTGAGTTTAAACTGTATACAAAAAATAAAATAATAATATTAAAGAACACACTTTAATTTATTTAATACAACATAATTTTCAGAATTATTGATATTTTTCCTGCAAATGACTTAAATATACAACAATAACAATCAACTACGTAAGTTTTGGACAAGATATATCCATAATATTCCCGGATAATAAAATCACAATATATAACAAACATATAATAATATGACGTTAGTGATAATTTTAATTAAATTTAAGATATTGTTGTTTGAGAAGAGCATAAATGGAGTCCATCGTAATAGACGAAAGAATAAAAAGTCTCTCCACAGTTATAGATTTTATTAAAACTAAAGCAGAGCGCTTTCGACTAAACAGAGGTCATCATCAGTGCCTATTAAACAAATAAGACAAAAAAATGTCAAAACACACTTATACATAAAAATTACAAAAATATACCAAAGAAAACAGATAAATTACAGAAATGGAGTGATAAATAATATATAAATAAATATATAATAAATAAATAAATACAGAAATATAAATAAATAAATAAATTAAAAGTGAATAATAGAAATATTACCGTTGAGCCGAGATAAAGTGTTGAAAGGTAGTTTAATATAAAACAAAAATCAGGAAGGTTTGAGTAGGCTTGTACAAGACACATACTGGTGGATGCAGGTGCGGCGCTCGTAGTAGCGCATGATAAGCGGCGTTCGCTCCCCTCTTCATTTAAATTCAGATCACAACAGTTTCTTGACTCCTAAAGATCTCTAAGTCTCCAAAAGTTCAACTTACGACCTTTTTCTCCGTAGTGAACTATGCAGCTTTATGTGGCGCGTTCACGTGGTTTTCTGTGATAAGGTGTACGTAAGAACTGCTGGAAAGTTCGCTTAAGGTGCTCAGAAAGTCTTGTGCTTAGTTTCCTACGGTCTGCCTAAGTACTCAGCTTGGCACTCCCACATTGTACTTTTATACTCCACTGCGCGATTCTAAAGGGATCGGTCCTTAACATTACTAAGGTAATGTTAGGTCTTAAGGTTCTAATACTAAGGTCTTAGAGTCTTACGGTTGCTGAAGCTAACATTTAAGTTACTACTCTTTAAAACACTACCTAAACGTTGCGATAAAGTACCGACTTTACGAATGGAGCACCATTGCTTGATATTTTCAGGTTCTATCGCGTCCTGGCCATATTGACTATTCATAGCTCTAAGCACAAGCGCGGCCTCTTTCTTCCTTATTATTTTATTTACTATATCCACCTGATATCCATTGACCCGGGCTATATCGCAAATGGTGTTGTATTCTTTAAGGTACGCTTCTCGATCCAAAGGGAGGGTAGTAAACGATGAATGAGTAACTAAGCACAAGACTTTCTGAGACCTTAAGCGAACTTCCAGCAAGTTCTACGTACACCTTATCACAGAAAACCACGTGAACGCGCCACATAAAGCTTGCATAGTTCACTACGGAGAAAAAGGTCGTAAGTTGAACTTTTTGGAGAACTTAGAGATCTTTAGGAGTCAAGAAACTGTTGGTGATCTGAATTTAAATGAAAGAGGGGAGCGAACGCCGCTTATCAATGCGCTACTACGAGCGCCGCACCCTGCATCCACCAGTATGTGTCTTGTTACAAGCCTACTCAAACCTTCCTGATTTTGTTTTATATTTAAACTACCTTTTCAACACTTTTATCTCGGCTCCGGTAAAATTTCTATTTATTCACTTTTAATTTATTTATTTATTTATTTTTTCTGTATTTATTTTATTTTTATATTTATTTATATATTATTATCACTCCATTTCTGTAATTATCTGTTTTCTTTGGTATATTTTTGTAATTTTTTATGTATAAGTGTGTTTTGACATTTTTTGTCTTATTTGTTTAATAGGCACTGATGATGACCTCTTGTTAGGTCGAAAGCGCTCTGCTTTAGTTTTAATAAAATCTATAACTGTGGAGAGACTTTTTATTCTTTCGTTCTATTAAGATATTGTTGTTAAAATTGCCTTTGTTTAAGTGAGTTTAAAGTCAAGAGACTTGATTAGTTATAAAAATAACAGGTGTGAATTACATTAAAAAGTGAGTATACATCAGAATTCAGACCAAAAGTTAAGGAATTACTAGATTGATAAAGTTATTATTTTAGTAAAATAATAACTCATCTTTTTAATTACACAATGCCTTTTTATTTGAGGTCGACAAATTCAACATGAGGTTGGGATGAGGCATTGTTTTTGGGAAACTGGGCTACAATCAGGTTCTATCAAAAAAGATCTCATATAATTTATTTTATATAAATCCTCTTTGAAAACAAGTCAAAGTTTGATGTGCTGTATAAAAACAAAATATATATATTTTTTTTAATAGAATCCGGAATATGATTTTGTTCAAATAAAACAACAAAAGGTTTTCATTTTTATGATGTTGATATGCAGAAGTAATACGTCATATTGTAGTATTTTATGCACCTGATAGTACAGGGTTCGTGTACAATCGAAATTTGTTATGATCATTCAGAAAGCTGTTTTCTATTTTTCCCAACTTTAATTTATTACCCTCCAGTAATTTTATACATTTATTTGTTCGCTTAACTTTTTGCTTTCCCTTAAAAGTATGTAAACATTGAGACAAAATTTAACAAGCAATAAATTAAACATAATTTATTTTAAAATGTATTTCTATAAGAGAGAGAGAGCATTCATTTTTTATAAGTATTAACATTCCGTTTATATTCATAAAGAACACCTTTAAATACAAAAAGAATACAAATGTATTGTAAGATAGCCTATCCTTGTCCTGAGATTAAGTTAGGAATGAGATGTTGACTAAAAACATAACTGGTAAAAAACAATATTTATTAAGTCAATAATAGAAATAATATTTTCAACAATTAAACATGGGTAACTGTATTCATATTAAAAATAAGATTGTATAATAGATTTTTAAACATGAAATCAAGAACTGTCTATATTTAATTGAAGAATAGTACCAATAAAATTAAACAACAACAAAGAAAATTTTAAATTTATTCTTGTGTCAGCAAATTGATTTTAACATCGTTTGGAACAAGGAAAAATTAATTCATTAATATGACTTTTATTTTAATTTAAAAAAAACATATTACATCACAAAAGTTTAAAATGCGTACTAGATCATAAATTTAAACCCATCTTGTTGCAATCAATACTTTAAAATTAAAGAGTACATTTGTAATAGTTTTGTTTGAGATTAAATNACAAAATTAATAGGGTCTTATGTGTTTATGGATTAGGCCAGGTAAAAAAAGCATTTGAAAGTATTCTGATTTTTTTAATAAATGTTACTAATCCACTCTTACTTTTAAACTTATTTGAAATATTTTTTTCTCACTTCAGACTCAGGTTTTAGCACTATCGAATAAAGATCAGCTTTAAAATTTCAGGTGCAAGAATTTAGATGTCAAAAAATAATATATAATAAAAAACACTGGCCTGGTAGCTGTATGCGAATTTTCATCGCCTTAATAAAAATTAAGGCAAATAATTCAGTTGTTTGCCAATTGCACCACTTAGACTGGCCTGATAGAGCTGAAACCAGTCCTAATTGTTTTAGAATCCCATCGGCCATAAGAAGCCACTTTATGGTCTGTGTGCTTTGCGGGGGTGCTTAGCTCAATGAGGTTCCATGGGAGCCATTTTTGACCTGTCTTTCTGGGACAGTAGGCTAGTGAGGACGGATAAAGGGGAGTGGTTTTTCCAATAAGGGGGAATCATAATAAGTAAAAAATTTACCTTTCGTTCTAAATAATACTCTTACTTTTTATTTACTGTATTATGATTTTTAACTTTATTTAAATACTTACGATTTTTAGTGCACAGGGTATTTTCTAAGGAAAGTAAAGCATATAACAGTACATTTGTTCTGAAACGTGCCAATTCTAAACATTATCCTTGGTAAGGAGGCTATTATTTGTTTACACATTGAGAAGTATTTATACTGTACTGATTGAACCTCCACAAAATAAAAAAATATATACATTTTTTTTAAAAAAGTACATTTATCCAATTCGCTTGAGTAACAATAATTGGGGTTTGAGTGTGAAATGGAAAAGAAAATTAAAAAGCAATTAAAATGAAGGGATAAAAAAATTACAAATTTAACTGAGTAACAGCAGTAATGTATTTAATAATAATAATAATAATAATAATAATAATAATATAAAAAAGATCTTAAGAACATTACTGAAGTCAAAAATTATAAATATAAAATTCTAATAATATTTTTTTTCTTATTTATTTTTTAATAATACAATTTTTTTATTATTTTTATTTTGTACAAAGTTGATCATTTATATATTTTTTGTTTCATATCTGACAGAATAATAAAATAATAGCCTAGCATCTACAATATATATATTTAATTTTAATCATTTTTCATTAAAATTTTATGCAATCTGACTAAATTTTGTTTTAAAAAATAAAAAAAAAAAGAAACAAAATGTACAAATTTCACTGAAGTAAATTTAAAGAAACAGACACATAGAAGTTTATACAACTAGGATTTAAAATACAGTAACTACAATTTTCTTTTTAGCTTTAAACATAATTATTTCTCCTTTGTTATCTATTAATAAAAAAGGAATAAAAATACGAGATGAAATTTTGCGAGAGAGATAAATCCAATAATAAAGTCCGCCAAATACTTATTAACCAAAGCAAAAGTCTTAAATACACGTCTTTAACAGAATCTCAAATAAAATTGTAAGCAGTAACACAATGAACAATTTATACATTAAGCATTAAGGGAAACTATCAAAAATGTGTCTCTAAAAAATAATTATTTCCATAAGCTAACAAAGTTATATATAATACAAAATTGTACTTAACTAAATTGTCAATTTTTTAAAAAGTTCAAGTCATGAAATTATGTACTTAAAAAAAGGGTATTACACATTCAACATAGTTGAGTTTAAACTGTATACAAAAAAAAATAATAATATTAAAGAACACACTTTAATTTATTTAATACAACATAATTTTCAGAATTATTGATATTTTTCCTGCAAATTACTTAAATATACAACAATAACAATCAACTACGTAAGTTTTGGACAAGATATATCCATAATATCCCGGATAAATAAAATCACAATATAACAAACATATAAAATAATATGACGTTAGTGATAATTTTAATTTAAATTTAAGATTATTTGTTTGTTTGAGAAGAGCATAAATGGAGTCCATCGTAATAGAACGAAAGAATAAAAGTCTCTCCACAGTTATAGATTTTTATTAAAACTAAAGCAGAGCGCTTTCGACCTAAACAAGAGGTCATCATTCAGTGCCTATTAAACAAATAAGACAAAAAAATGTCAAAACACACTTATACATAAAAAATTACAAAAATATACCAAAGAAAACAGATAAATTACAGAAATGGAGTGATAAATAATATATAAATAAATATAAATAAATAAAAATAAATACAGAAAATAAATAAATAAATAAATTAAAAGTGAATAAATAGAAATATTACCGTTGAGCCGAGATAAAAGTGTTGAAAAGGTAGTTTTAAATATAAAACAAAATCAGGAAGGTTTGAGTAGGCTTGTAACAAGACACATACTGGTGGATGCAGGGTGCGGCGCTCGTAGTAGCGCATTGATAAGCGGCGTTCGCTCCCCTCTTTCATTTAAATTCAGATCACCAACAGTGTCTTGACTCCTAAAGATCTCTAAGTCTCCAAAAGTTCAACTTACGACCTTTTTCTCCGTAGTGAACTATTGCAAGCTTTATGTGGCGCGTTCACGTGGTTTTCTGTGATAAGGTGTACGTTAGAACTTGCTGGAAAGTTCGCTTAAGGTGCTCAGAAAGTCTTGTGCTTAGTTTCCTACCGGTCTGGCCTAAGTACTCAGCTTGGCACTCCCCACATTGTACTTTATATACTCCACTGCGCGATTCTAAAGGGATCGGGTCCTTAACATTACTAAGGTAATGTTAAGGTCTTAAGAGTCTTAATACTAAGGTCTTAAGAGTCTTACGGTTGCTGAAGCTAACATTTAAGTTACTACTCTTTAAAACACTACCTAAACGTTGCGATAAAGTACCGACTTTACGAATGGAGCACCATTGCTTGATATTTTTCAGGTTTCTATCGCGTCCTGGCCATATTGACTATTCATAGCTCTAAGCACAAGCGCGGCCTCTTTCTTTCCTTATTATTTTATTTACTATATCCACCTGATATCCATTGACCCGGGCTATATCGCAAATGGTGTTGTATTCTTTAAGGTACGCTTCTCGATCCAAAGGGAGGGTAAGTAAACGATGAATGAGTAACTAAGCACAAGACTTTCTGAGCACCTTAAGCGAACTTCCAGCAAGTTCTACGTACACCTTATCACAGAAAACCACGTGAACGCGCCACATAAAGCTTGCATAGTTCACTACGGAGAAAAAGGTCGTAAGTTGAACTTTTTGGAGAACTTAGAGATCTTTAGGAGTCAAGAAACTGTTGGTGATCTGAATTAAATGAAAGAGGGAGCGAACGCCGCTTATCAATGCGCTACTACGAGCGCCGCACCCTGCATCCACCAGTATGTGTCTTGTTACAAGCCTACTCAAACCTTCCTGATTTTGTTTTATATTTAAAACTACCTTTTCAACACTTTTATCTCGGCTCAACGGTAATATTTCTATTTATTCACTTTTAATTTATTTATTTTATATTTTTCTGTATTTTTTTTATTTATTTATATTTATTTATATTATTATTATCACTCCATTTCTGTAATTTATCTGTTTTTTTGGTATATTTTTGTAATTTTTTATGTATAAGTGTGTTTTGACATTTTTTGTCTTATTTGTTTAATAGGCACTGATGATGACCTCTTGTTAGGTCGAAAGCGCTCTGCTTTAGTTTTAATAAAATCTATAACTGTGGAGAGACTTTTTATTCTTTCGTTCTATTAAGATATTGTTGTTAAAATTGCCTTTGTTTAAGTGAGTTTAAAAAGTCAAGAGACTTGATTAGTTATAAAAATAACAGGTGTGAATTACATTAAAAAGTGAGTATACATCAGAATTCAGACCAAAAGTTAAGGAATTACTAGATTGATAAAGTTATTATTTTAGTAAAATAATAACTCATCTTTTTAATTACACAATGCCTTTTTATTTGAGGTCGACAAATTCAACATGAGGTTGGGATGAGGCATTGTTTTGGGAAACTGGGCTACAATCAGGTTCTATCAAAAAAGATCTCATATAATTTATTTTAATATAAATCCTCTTTGAAAACAAGTCAAAGTTTGATGTGCTGTATAAAAACAAAATATATATATTTTTTTTAATAGAATCCGGAATATGTATTTTGTTCAAATAAAACAACAAAAGGTTTTCATTTTTATGATGTTGATATGCAGATGTAATACCTCATACTGTAGTATTTTATGCACCTGATGGTACAGGGTTCGTGTACAATCGAATTTTGTTATGATCATTCAGAAAGCTGTTTTCTATTTTTCCCAACTTTACATAATAATTATTACCCTCCAGTAATTTTATACATTTATTTGTTCGCTTAACTTTTTGCTTTCCCTTAAAAGTATGTAAAACATTTGAGACAAAATTTAACAAGCAATAAATTAAACATAATTATTTTAAAATGTATTTCTATAAGAGAGAGAGAGAGCATTCATTTTTTATAAGTATTAACATTCGTTTATATTCATAAAGAACACCTTTAAATACTAAAAAGAATACAAATGTATTGTAAGATAGCCTATCCTTGTCCTGAGATTAAGTTAGGAATGAGATGTTGACTAAAAACATAACTGGTAAAAAACAATATTTATTAAGTCAATAATAGAAATAATATTTTCAACAATTAAACATGGGTAACTGTATTCATATTAAAAATAAGATTGTATAATAGATTTTTAAACATGAAATCAAGAACTGTCTATATTTAATTGAAGAATAGTACCAATAAAATTAAACAACAACAAAGAAAATTCTAAATTTATTCTTGTGTCAGCAAATTGATTTTAACATCGTTTGGAACAAGGAAAAATTAATTCATTAATATGACTTTTATTTAATTTAAAAAAAACATATTACATCACAAAAGTTTAAAATGCGTACTAGATCATAAATTTAAACCCATCTTGTTGCAATCAATTACTTTAAAATTAAAGAGTACATTTGTAATAGTTTTGTTTGAGATAAAATTTTTAAGTACAAAAAATCTATTAAAAAGATTTTTATTATCAACAAAAAACAAAAATATAAACTATTATTAATAATTAAATAAAAAGAGAAAATAACAATAAGTTATAATGAGATTCTAGGATTTAAAAATAAACAAATTTATATATATTACAAAATTATTGATGGGGACGTTTCTTTATAATTTGATGTAAAAATAAAAAAAAAACTAAAATTGAGAAGTTGGGATATTACTGAGCAAAGTGTACACAAGAGATAGATAACAAGATAAAAATCTCTAAAAGTTATTAAACAAATCTCCTTGTTCTAAAAACTTTAATTTATAAAATTATCTTGTTGGCACACTTAACTTCCAAAACACCAAAGTGTTTCAAATTACCTAATATTAAGCAAATTAAAAGTAGGAAAATCACTTCTTTTGATGGTGGGAAGGTGGTCAGTATATGACTTCATACACAGTCGCTTTCTTATCACCTGAACCAGTGACTATGTATTTATCATCAGCAGAGATATCACAGCTAAGTACTGATGAGGATTCTTTACTCTGTAGAAAAAATGTTATAAAACTTATTAGTGAAATCAAATTAAAGTTATAAACTAATTTAACACTACATAAAAAAAGTAATATAAACATATATAAATATATTTTTACTTTTTTATATAACCTATACTAAGTCTGGGACTGTATGTTAGAAAAGAAAACCTAGAAGTTATTCTAGATTGTCTAACATTACTAACTGATGTCTTGTGGTAATGCAAGTTTGAATGAGATTTAAAAATATTTAGAGCTTTTTTAAATTTTGTGAGAGGAGAATTTACTAAAGCCCCTAAATTTATTTTGCTTCTCCCTCCTTCAGCATGGTCAAACAAAATGCAAGGCAGAGAATAGGCACCCATGTTTACTTTGCTATAAGCCAACCAGGGATATTCCGTCAGCCATTTATGCTGAAATGACCGAGTGTGACCCGATTCCTTACTAGAGGGAAACTAATAATAAGGTGGGGGAACCCAGATTTTTGTAAGTACATAATATATTGTACTACTGGACCGCTTTATCGCTATTAAGTCGCTTTCATAATTACCTATATCAAAATTAGAATTTTTTTTTTGAAATTACCTGTTCACAACACTTGTCAATTTCATTCTGAGCAGGAATGATCTTAGTACTACTACTTGAGAGGGTGGCGCTTTGAGAATCATTTTCATTGCTAACCACTGTTTTCTTATTAAAATAATTCAAAATAGTTTTTTCTACTTCATTTTTTCGTTTTGGCATTATTATTGAATCTTAAAACAACGCAGCGCGGCTCGATATAACACTATATAATATACACTAAAACTTGCAGAAGCAAATAATATAGAAAAATAAAAATATATTCATCAAAAAATTAATATGTATTATACGCATACGCACTCAATTATTTAATTAAATAATTTGACAATAACAATTCTAGAAAATTTTATAGGTATATAAAAATTTTTTATACAAGAAATAAATAAAATATTTCTTAGAAAGAGGGTTAAAATAAGTGAGTATATCAAAAGAATGACCGCAAATGCTTCAAAAATTACCGCACATTCAATCTAATGTTTTTACTGATAAAAACAACCTCTCTAATTCTACTTAAAAATAATAATAACAATAAACCAATTCTTATTAGCTTTTATTACTCAGGTACGAGTACTTATCATATTTTAATTAAATAATGGTTTGAATATTGCAATAAAAAGTTCTTAAAAATAGTATAAAAAATAATAATTTTATTGAAAAACAAGATTGAATTATTTTTTTCTCAGTTATAAAACGCGCTTTTATTTAAGAACGACATTAAATTATTAAATTTAATTTAGTTATATTATTTTATTTTTTTATTTTATTTTTTGTTGCCTGAATGTTTTAACAGCCTAATGTTTTAAAAGCAACTAAAACATTATGTTTTCACACACAAAAATTATAAATGGTTGGTGAAATATTTTCCCTTTTTGCAATAGCTGTGTCCTTTTAAATGATTATATGTTTTATCAAGTAACATAATATATTATCAGTAAAATGTTGATTTCATGGTATGAAAATTAAATGATAAAAGTACCTGAAATATTGAAGCTCCATAAGGTGTCCTCCATGCATTAAGGAGATTATCTTTACCAGTAGAAACAAACCATTTACCACAGGCTGCAAATCTAAGAGATAATACACAAGATTCATGCAAGTGTAGTTGATATTTATCAGGTTTATGTGCGTGTAATACCTCTACGTTGGAATTTTCCATACCTACAGCTAACCATTCACCCGTTGGACAGTAACCGAGTGAAAATATCTAAAAAAAAATAAATGAACAAGTAAATTAGTTTAATAAGACTAAAAAGATGAACACAATATTTGTGGTAATACAAAGAGAAGCTGTCTTTATAAAACAATGCAGGATAGGATATAAAACAAGCTGCATAGAATATAAAACAATGCTGGATAGGATTAAAAACAATGCTCCATGGGAATATTATGCTGATAATGGTATTTTTCCATTTGTAATGTAGATGTATACACGATGTATATTTTAAGAATTTCATTTTTTAAAGGTCAAATAGTTTTAAGCCCAATCACAATGCTCAGTAAATCCAGCTTTTAATAAAACCAACACTAATCAAGGTTGTTAACATTATTTTACATAGCTACAAAGTCTAATCTTAAATTACATGATTGGAGAAATGGTCTTGCTAATTATGTGAGTTGTAGAAGCAGAGAACCCAGCAATATCAAAATAGTAATTAAAAATATGTAACTGAAATCTGTAATGCTTGGATTTTTCAATTATAAGCAAAGAAAAATAACATTTGCACAAACTTGAACTCTCCTTGATCTCTCCTGGCTCTAGCCAAAAATAGACATAAAAGAGTCAACTAAAACAACGTAGGTTTCATTAAAAAGATTAGCGTTAGAGGAGTTCATCGTATAGAAATAAATGAAAGAGTCTCTCTGCTTAATTACTTTATAAACAAACAAAGCCGACTTTCAACCCTAAAAGGTCATCATCAGTGCCTAACAAAATTGGGGTTGTTTTCCCTTTGTCTGAAGTTACAAGAGTTAACTCTAAGAATATTCTAAAAATAGAAAAGACAGCGTTAAAGATTATGTAGTATACTTTATAATCTTTAGTCAAGATATTTTTTGCAAGTAAAAATATGGGACCAACCTGTGAACTAAAATCATGTTGCTGAAGTTGCCTTCCTTCTCTGAGATCCCATGATCTAACAGTGTTATCCAAACCTCCAGTCCATAGCTTGGTGCCGTCGGCAGATATATCTATACATGAAGCACCGTCAGTATGACCCTGAAATTGTCTAACTAATGTTTGATTATGGAGATCCCAGACAGCTATGTTACCATCCGAACAACAGCTAAAGCAAACCTATAACAGGATAGCAAGATATATTAAAATCTATTAATTAGAATTAAAATTGCATTAATTACAACTTTAAAACAAATTTATTAGGTTTTAGTGACAATTTGAAACATAAGACTGCTTCTTTATTTGAAACTTTTAAAGACCTACAACGACTTTGAATCAATTAAAAGGAGTTACATTTTATAATCTTCTATCAGATTTCCTCAATTATGAATTATTATCTTAAGAAACTACTGTGATGTTACAAAGTGATGACTTTATCAGATACAAGGAAATCTATAAAGGGAAACAATTCTATTGGTCTCTCTAAGAATTTATTTCATTGGTGAGGACCAATGAGCTAGGGAACCAATACAACTATTTCTCTCTGTGGATATTCAGTGTCTTTAATACAACCAAGACTTAACATAGAACTTTAAGGAGATGTAAAAATGGTATTATAGTTGACATAAGGCTTTTAAGGCTTATTTACTCTTATTATTATTAGTAGAGTTTAAGTTAGTGGATAAAGCTTTGGGGGCCAGGTTCAGAACCAGGGAGGTTTAGGCACAGGGTTGATCGTAACTCTGTAACAGTTTAATGTTGGTCTAATGGGTTCCTCTATCTAATTACTAAGAAATTAAGAGGAATAAATAAGAAAAAGTTTTTAAACAGAATTCATAAGCAAGTAGATTAGTTTCAGACAACTCTTACAATTAAATTCTGGAATGGGTAACAAAACCAAAAAAAAAGATACTTTTCAATATACCTGCGTTATTAATTTAAAACAGTAGGTATGATTTTCAGTTAAATCTAGTTAACTAAAAACTAGTAAACTAAAAATGTTAAGAACAATATATCCACTATCACTTTTTATCAAAGTGAATTCTGCCCTTAGAATAATACTAATATAGAAGGAGCATAGAACCGTAAACACAATGTAATTCCACTGATAACACAAAAGCTGGTTTACTGGTAGTCTTCAGTAGGGGTACCACCCTAACTATAAAACAGTATTTAAACGTGTTATAAATATTCACTAATGAAGAAAGATCGTAAGGAACAAATGTAATAACATAAAAAATCTGTTGAGTATATAATAAAATTGGTCTTAGCAAAAGGGTAAGGGAATACGAGAATCTAGATTTAGTTGGCAAGGACTACTTTTAACATAATTTTAATCAAAAACGTTAAAATACAATAAAATGCTTAAATAATTGTAATGCACCAATATTTATATTATTATTTTATGAATAATCAATCATTAATTAATAATAGAACATAAAACAACATAGAACATAGAAAGGGCTTAGCTGTTATCAGTTATGCTCCTTCTATATATAGTATTATTCTAAGATTCTGCCTGTCCCCGAAAATAATATAATCTCAATGTAGATCAAACATATGCATAATATAGAAGACAATAATTCATATTTTTATGCTAACTCATACCTTTGAGTCCGGTGAAATTGCTAATGCATAGCACGCAGGGGCACTTGAAGTTAATTCAGCCTTAATCCTAGGTGTGGGTGATGCTAAATCCCATATACTGAGGTTAGATGCTTCACCTCCAACAATTAGAGTCCGTCCATCCGGTAACAATTTAACTGATCTTATATAGTTATCCCTTTGCTGAAATAAAATAACATTGAATTGAATAAGGAAAAAAGTTTGATGAAAATGGAAGACCATTGGAATTATTTTACAAGACATAAAAGTTTTGAATACAACTAATGTAATTTAATCAGGATTAAATTTAATCCTCGATTAAATTTCTTCCAATAACCCTTAAACTATTACTAAAGCAAGTAGGCATAATTTAGTCAGGGAATCATTATTGTTTGATTGTGGTATAATTTTGTAGGTTTATAACTCAGATTTTTTAAGAGCTGTATTTAAAAATGCTGACACTCATTTATGCACACAAAGGAATGTTAGCATTTAAAACCCAGCTCTTAAAAAATCTGAGTAACAAACCAATAAAATAATCCCAATAATCCCAATAATCAATCATTGATGATCATTATTGATTGGAATCAATAATGATTCCTTGATTAAGTGATGCCTAATTGCTTAATTAATACTTTTAGGATGTAAAGCCACAAAGAGAAAAAAAATCTTGATGAAAATTCAAAACTTTAATTTTCTATTATAATTGGAATTAATTTATTAAATCAACCTAGGATCAAGTTTGTTATTTTATGCTGTTTTACTTCATAATGTTTACATGTTGACCTTGTCATGTTAAGCAGCCTTATTTTTGTCATGTAAAAATTATTTTTTCCTCCTCAAACTACAGTCAAAATATGGTAGAGATCATATTGAAAACTCCAATATGCTTAATGAGAAAAAGGTTATATATAAAAAAAATTCACTGTTGGAATTTTTTTATGATGAGTAAAAAGTGATTAACAAAGCATAAAATCTGATAATCAGAAGAGGATAGACTCACGGCCATAATTTGATGAGCATAAGTACAAATTTCTACAACAAAAATGACTTAACAATTAGGGGAATTTGAAAACCCTTAAATAATCCATACTTTATTCACTAATATTATAATAATACATAAGACTGGCCAAGAAAAACAGAAAAGTATTTTTGAAAAATGGATAACAAGGTTGTAGCAATCGTCAACGTCATACAGGACAATCTAATAACAACAGATAATAAAGAGTTGACTCTGGTCTCAGGATTGAGGTCTAAGGCTTTAAATGAAAAGGCGCTTTAGACGTCAATCGTCTATATTAATGCTTAAGGAAAAAAAGGTTATATAAAAAAAGACATCAGTCCAAAAATAGCTGAAAAACAACTACCGAGTAAACAGATTTATTAAAATTTAATAACTTTTAGCTCCTCTGTATTTCTCTAATCTTATGTTACTTTCATTTTGTTGTTTCTCTTAAATTATTTGATAATGCAAATATTTATATTTGTTGGATTACTTTAGTTTTAATTTATGGTCTTGCTGTTTATGTTTTAATAAATCTATTTACCCTGATGATGACCAGGATCCCTGGTTGAAAGCTTGGTAGTTGTTTTTCAACTATTTTTGGACTGTTGTCTCCTTTTTATAAAACCTTTTTCTTGTAATTTTTTTTACAGTCTATCAATTTCTCTTTTTGTTTAAAGCTTAATTTATTTTAGAATCATCTAACAATCCTTTAATGCTCTTCTCAAATAGAAGCCTACTGCTCTGCTTACAAAGCCAAACTGGGTTGGTTTTAAAATTATACAAAGTTTCAAGGGAACTCACCAGGCAATCTAGTTGAGAAACAGGCGCTTTATTTCCAGGTTGACTAATATCCCAGACTTTAACGCAACCCTTACCACCAGTATAAACATATTTAGTAGGATTTGATATCGTAACGGCACAAACAACTTCACCATGACTTAGAGTATTTATTTGTCTAGCATGACGAGGAATCCCTGGCGCTATCAAAGCATCTGGGGGGAACGGAACAGGCTGCATTTGACCATCTGCACTAACATGGAATGAATATGCTCTGAAACAAAAAATATATTATTGGAATAAACTATAATAGAGTTAATTAAGTATGCTATAAAGCATAGGTTTAAAAACAGAAGAAGTTAAGTACAAAGTATTATTTAGTAGTGTTAGTGATAGTGATTAGGGAGAGGTGAATCCTAGCAAGTAGGCAACGTTATTGGGCCCTTTTTACATACTCCTTTAGATAGATGATAAGTAGAAACTTTAGGAGTCCTAGTGCATACCCCACAGAAAAGCTGTGGCTTTACTATAAGTTTCTATAGCTTTAACTAGAAACAACATGTGCCACACTGCCAGACTAAGCTTTCCTGCTCTCAAAACCATAAGGCAGAAACATACACACACACACACACACACACACACACACACACACACACACACACATATATATATATTATATATATCATCTACCATTTAGGGTCATAAATTTTGCCCAAACTTAAGGACATTTAGGCTTAGGGATCTTTTACACTGGATCCATTGGCTGAACGTCCCTTTTGAAGGAGGGCACGTGAAAGGAAATTCCATCCCTCGCATGAAATCCTAGACCGAGACCCACAGGTATTAAGTAAAACACATTTATTTTCTACAAACTGATTTTTTTAAAAACTATAGCATTAACTTCAAAGGTATGTGTAATACATTAACTAAAACGATGCAGGAAAATTGTAAGGTCAAACAGGCCAGTATTTTCCTTAGACCTCTATTATCCTTAGCTATTTGATTTCAGAATAAGGAAGGAATAGAGGATAACATAATCTTTTAGATTTATTTATTTATTGCTAATATTTTTACATACAATTTCTAATTTACAGAATTTACAAAAAAACATAAGTTACATTGATCTCTATCAATGAGATCAATCACAGTCAAATAAGTACTGAAAAAGAGCTTCCAAGAAGAAAACCAGGATGCTCTTTGTCTGTGATTTTAAGTTAGTGCTTTCCTTTTTAATTTATTATTTAGTTCAGTATTTTTATTTCTAAAATAATAAAATAAAATGAATATAAACTAAAACTAGTCATAAAAAGAAAAAACAAATTTTTTATGTCATTTGATAAAAACTGAACTAATGGTGATAATAAAATAAATTTAATTGGATCCGATAACTTCTTAATGAATTTTTGCTGAGTCTTTAAGGACAGTTATTGAAACAATAAAAAAAAATATTAATTCTTGTGCCCTAAACTGATTCTCATGTATTCAAATATTTTCTGAAAAGGGTAACTAGAGCTTAAAATTGATTTTCGTGCTAAGAGCAAAATTGATAAGAGACACACATATCACTCATTCAGGTAGTAAATTTGATTAAAAACACTCAGAAAGTCTTAAAACCATCTGAGACAGATAACCCATGTGCAATTTTTGTTATGGATTTTTAGTTTAAACGCATTATTACCTATATAGCTACTGTATAAATGAGGATTATTAAAAATATGAAATAAAAAAAAAACTAACGGTTTGCCACCAGGTATTCCTCCTAAAGCAGGTCCTAAGGGTGCTCTCATCTGAGAATGAGGATCATAGCCTACTAGGGGAGGCCGAGGGTAGGCATTGAGACCTGGAGGTAGGTTATTATGGAGAGCTCCATACGCACCAGCCGCTGCAGCGGCTTGCAATTCATGAGGACCTGCTCCACCTAAATGGTAAGGATATCCACCTACACATAAAAAATAAACTTGTTAAATAAATTGAACACAACAGCAATAATAATTGTTACAAGTTCTAGTTTAACTAAGTAAGTATAGTTCTAGTAGTCAAGTAAGTCTTAAGTAACAAGACTTAAAATAAAATTGTTTTTCTTTCAAGTCACTCCACATTAATCACTATATTGACTTAGTGATTATACTCAAGCAGGTAAAGATGGTTATAGTTAAAATTAATATAAATATTTTTAAGTTTTTCTGAAATCAAGTTAAAAAAATTGCCTCTCCTTACTAAATATTTATTATTTATCATCAGATTCATTATTTTATAAGATTATTAGTACAACTTTTCCATAATAACTTAGTCTATTATTAACTCAATTTTAATTTATTATTAACTTAATTCATTAACTTTTCTATATATTTTGATGTTAATATCCTAGTCCTATACACCTTGGGCTATAACTTTCGACAAGGTCACGTGACTCAAAATCAGCTAGAAGGGAGAAAAGAAATGCTTGTAACACAGTAAAAGGGCAGACAAAAGTCCCTACAGCTGTAAAGGGGCGATGTGTAGGTGGGGGTGAGTCAGGTTATTATTCCCAATGTTGGATGCCTGCTTCTATTTAAACAGCTGTTTTTTCTTGTCGAAAGTTATAGCGCAAGGAGTTCAGTAGTAGATATAATTTTCCACATTTATTTAATTAATAGTATTTTTTATTTTTGGTTTATAATAAGATCTGTCTTATCTAGAGCATGAACTTTGTGTTACTAAGCCAATAGATGGTCAGCAAAGAGACTTATACTACTAGAGGAAGGATACAAGAGCTCTTATCATAGCCTGGGTGGCTTGGTACCATAACGGTACATTGGTGATGTAATTTTATTTGTTTTTTAAATGAATTTATGATTCCTAGTAACTATTACATTATTTTACGACTATTTTGTTATAAATTATGTAAAATAACTTTTAATTATTATCAATTTCATTTATTCTTTAATTATCTGTATTGTATAAAGTTATCTAAGGTCATTTAATATTATTTACGTGTCACTGAAAATGCCCACCGTTTCTAGATTGTAGTTAAAATTTTATGCACTGATAGGAGTCTCTAATCTCTGTAGAGTAGAAGTATTTACTATACTTACTTAATAAAATCATGCTTACTTAGAAAAATACAATACTTACTTAGTAAAATACTTTGTAAAGTCACGCTAACAGAACCCTTATCACTGTGCTATTCAATCCTATTCCTCCTCTAGTAGAATAAGTCTCTTTGTATAATTTTCAATATTAAGTTATAATTTTTATATTGGGCTACCAGCTTTTATAGTTAATAAATAAATGTAACTGTCTTCTAACTTTGTTGTAAAGAGAAACATCTTTCTTACAGAAAAAGAAAATACTTCAGTTCTATAAAGCGAATACATATATTTATTATAGAATATTATCTATACTTATAAAAATTATAATTGTAAATATAATTATAATAATTATAATTATAAATATAAATATAATTATAAATGTAAATATAATTATAAATATAATTATAATGACTATCTTCTAATATAATATAGAAAAATAAGACTAAAACATAATTTAACTCACCTATTGACGGAGGTTTAACTAAAGGTTTCATATTACTAGATGCAGGAATACTATTTACAGAACCAGCACTGGTGGGAGTTACAGATTTAGATATTGGTGTTGATGGCTTTTCTTCCATTTTCTTGGTAGAAGGCGTGCTGGCGTTGGAAGATGTACCACTTCTCGGACTAAAAACAATGCCAACAATTTTTAATTAGATTTGATTCTTCTTGCATGAATGGATTTAATTTGGTTAAATTTAATACAGAAATAGTGTAAGAAGTTTAGATGTTAAATTGGATTCAAAGACTACAAGACATGAATTCCATTTCAGGATTTTTGAAGACCTTCTTGGTGGTTTTGACAAAGTTGTCTGTCTGTGTGTCGGTCATCATCGTAGCTCCCATAGAGTATTTATTCTAGAGAGTAGAAACTTAGTACAAAAATCAATCTTTAAGTCTATTTGTGCAATCCGGACATCATTAACCTGCAAGAATGACTCAACAAAAATTTTAAAACTTTATAAAACATGGAATTTATAACTTTTTTAAAATATTTATAATGTTTATAAAATTTATTATAAATTTATAATACAATTTATTTATTACTGAATTTTCAAAATCAATACCCATGTAGTACTTCTATGTTGTTGTTCTATGTAAGACCAACAAATGTACCAAGTTTCATCTCATTATTAGCATTACTTTAATTTTTATTAAATAACTTGTATACGTTGTTTTTGAAAAATTGTAAAAAAATCTAAAAACAATTCATTTGAGTTAAAATTTGGTACAAGTGTCTCTTTACATAATAAATAAGTGTACTAAGTTTTGTTCTAATACGGCAAGTACATCTATAGGTTTTGTTGGATCATAAAAATTAAGCAGCATCAAGCAAGGTAAATGACTAGATGGGTGACCGTTGGGAATAAACCTAATTAATTTACCATCTGAAGATGAGCGAAGTTGTGAGGATGAGTAAAGGGAGTGGGGAGAGGAAAAACTCCAAAGTACTCCCCACCCTGATTTTTATATTACTTTTCTATTTTTTACTAAATAATTAAATAAATAATTAAATAAATAACTGTTAATAATTTCAATAATAAATTACCTATGAGGTCCAATATGTTCTTTTTTTGCCGAGAGTTTATCTAGTCCATTTTCTCTCGGTGAGGTAGTACCATTGTGAGGTGAAACAGGGTCCTGTAAAGCAAAACATAGACATAAGTTAAATCAAAAATAGTGAGACAAAATTAAATCATAATCTTTAGTATTCACATGGCTGCAATCAGTTGACAGTGCGGGAAAATAGTGAATAAAGTTGGTTCGGACATATCGGTATGAAATTATGGGCGTGGTTTATCAACCAGGACTAACCTCATTGGCTCCCTGGCATTATTTTACCCCTCTGTCGACTGATTTTAGCCATGTGTTATACACTAATTCAAATTAATATTTGGTTTATTTGTGTCAAATCTTTAAATATCTTTTATTTGCCATTATAAAAGAGTAATTTTTTTGGACTGTCTTCAAGAAATTTAAATTTTATATATTTAAATATCTTCATTATAGATTTGTTTAGCATCACAAGATTACAGCCATAAAATGCAAGCACAAAATCCACAGCCTTTATGATTTAGCAATGTAACTAGGCATGTTAACAACAGGGGAATGGCTTTCACACGTAAAATTATCAACCAGTGTTTATCATGTATCAATTTGTGGTTGTGTCTTAATAATCTCTCTTATAGGCTTCAAATGATAACATATAATCCTTATCATTGTAAGAACTCATTTGAAATAAACATTTAAACCCCAAGTATTAGAGAATTTTCATCAGCAAATTATGGTGTCGTTGAGAAGATGAAAGTAGGATTGGGGGGGGGGGGGGGTCGATCTGCTTGTTTTCTTTGACCAAATAAGTTAATGGACCAAACTTGTCAGAATAGTTCGAAAGTAAAAGAAGTTACTTCTGGGTGTAATTTAATTTTAAATTTTATACCTCCTGGATTCATCCATCAAAGTTTACAAACCTCTAAAATTTAGTAGTTAATATATTATTTCTTCCTTGATAATCAATTTATTTTTTTCTACATATAATGACAAACCAGTCATATTATAAAAAAAATCCCTAAGAAAAATAACTAAGGACAAAAACGAACAAACCAAGGAGTGCTTACAAGTAATAACACAAATAAAATGAAAAACACTGATCATGCAATTGTAAATATAATGTTGATAAAAAAAAAAGAAATTATAAAAATAAATTAAAATTAATTTTTATAAAACAAAATAAGATGTTAAGATAGAATGGAATTCGTTATTTCAATAGATGTAAACGAAATTAAAACAAGTAGTTTTTATGTTTTATCAGTCATTTATAAATTTCAACAAAATGATTTCTTTAAATATATCTTACAGTGTTCAAGAAATATTAAGTGAAAATTTTTGAGTTAGATTTATGTTAATGGATTAAATGTAATTTATAGTTAGGAAAAGCTTACCTCAGATGCATCATCTACAACTAGATCTTGGTCACTCTTTTCACCATCACTACCCTGTAATGGATAAATTTCACTAAAATTAGATCTCTCTCCACATTAAATAGGAATAAATAAAAAATTACTTTAAGAGGTCATTTCGAAAATGAAATTTTAAAAAGAAGTGCGATTTCTTCTTTGAAAATTCACTAAAAATAGAGGGCAGTCAAATAATATCTGTAACTCTGAGGCACTCAAGTTATGTATATTTGAGTAAATTCAAATTGTGTGAATACAGTCAGACTATAAATACATAAGTTAGGTATCTGACTTGCGAACTTTATCCACTAAGACATGGAAAGTTAAAAATACAAGAAATAACCAAATTATTACAAGAATGTAACTAACAAAAATATTACAGGGCAATTTAAGAGGTTCAGAAGATTTTAATTTCAAGATTATTAATAATAATATTTTTAGATTTCATATTTTTATTTAATATTAACAAGAGATTAAAATTCAGAATAATTTATACAACAGTAAAAGGTTGTAACATTTTTTCCAGTAAATGTTAAAGAGAAATGAGATGTTAACAGTAATTTCACATTTCTTTGATGTTTAAATAATATGAATAATACTTAAAGAAATAGTATATTAGTAATGGAAAAACAATATTAAAACAATAATTTTTGAAATAAAAAAAATAAGACGAAGCATTTCCATTATAATACATGAATATTTTTAAAAACAAATGAAAAATACAAAGTTAAATAAAAAAAAGATAAAAAATAAATAAAAATAATGAAGTGTTTAGGAGCAGAATAAATATGATTTTAATTTGTTAGTGTTTTGAATCAAAGATATTTTTTTTTTGTTTTTTAATTTCTTTCCATTTTCTCGTTACTAAAATGGGATTAAATGACAAACTCATTATCTTAAATTACTTTGTAAAAAAAGAGGGAAGGAAAAAATAAATGCTCTTTTGCTAACTTTACTCCTTAAGAGGTTTTTTTGTTCTTTTTTACCACTTAAAATTATCAAGAGCCCTTATTCTTTTTATATATTTTTTCTTTACTTACTACTTAAAAAAAAACATTTGCTTTTTTTCACTTTAATTGATAATAATGGATTTTTCCCTTAAGAGCTTTTTTCCAATTATTTAGATTTGAAACCTTTGTAACTTTGTTGAATATATTTAAAAAAATAAAATAAAAATATAATTATTGATAGAATAAAATAAAAATACTGAATAAAATAAAAACATTTAAACGCTCAAAACAAATATGAACATAAAAGCGCAATCATTACAGCAACACTTATGATTTAAACACAATTTTGAGTCGACTGATTTGGGAAAAAACAACAAAGCTACTGACACATTTAAAAATAAAAAAATATATATTAGAAGATTCATAATACATAAGCATCCTAGCATAATTTTTACTTTTCCTCATTTATACCGTAAGTATATAGGAAAAGTATTGTGTTTGTGAAAAAATCCGAAACCAGGAGGAAACTGGAATTATACATTTCAGGTGTTTTTAAGGCCTCCTGAGTGGTTTTCTCAAATTTGTCTGTCTGTATGAGTGTGCGTCTGTTATCATCGTAGCTCCTAGTGTATTTATGGAAGAGAATTGAAGCTTTGTACAAAAATCAGTCTACGACTGCTGTAGTTATGTTATTAGAAAAATATTTTTTTATGATGTCATTAACCTGTAATAATGACTCATTGAACATTTTGAAAAATCATAAAAACACGGAAAAATAATGCGATCCAAAATTTAACACGCATGTAGCCATGTATAAGACTAACTTATGTGCTAAGTTTTATCTCATTATCAGCATTAGTTCAATTTTAATCAAATAACTTGTTTTTTAAAACATTGTAAAAAATCAGAAAATGGTTCAATTGAGTTGAAATTTAGTACAAATGTATAGCTTACTTAATAAATAAGTACACAAAGTTTCGTTTCAATATGACAAGTATGTCCATAATTTTTGTTGGATCATAAAATTTAAATAGCATGAGCGTGGTGAAAATGAAAGAATGAAACGTATGCATTTACTATCTAGGAGCGAGCAAAGCGAGTCCAAAGCAGGGAGGAGTGAATCCGATGTGATGAGGAAAAGTTCCGAGGTACCCTGTACCCAATTTTTTTAATAAAATTAAACTAAATGCAGAACTACTAAAATACTTTAACTCAGGTTGACGTATAAATATTCTCTCAACTAAGTAGTATATTAATACATTTACTCGAGTATTGCATTTCTTTCTGCATCCTGTAGAAAGTTAACTCTCAAGTATGTTTTATTAACATTCTATTTAGTGGAGAGATTATTTATTTATCTATTGGATTACTCCACAGAGCAGGTATTTATATTATTAACTCAGGTTGATATAGCCAGAGTTTGAGGGCATCATATGTATGTGACTATTTCATAGGTATAGACATCACACAAATTTATGGAATGTTCTATAATACTGTGAATGCAAGGACCGCACTTAATATTCATATAAGAACATCTGCACATGTATACAACTTTGTACAAAATAATAAAAATTGGTTTTCATTTAATGCTAACAGCATAACTATTATAATACAAAAAATTAGGGACAAAGGCTTAATTTTTTATGGCTCGCTTGTTTTCTTTTGTGAAAAGAACAACAAAATAAAAAACAACTTAGTCATCAGATAAAATATAAAAATAATAAGCAATAAAATAATAAATCTGAAATAATAAAAACAATGAAATCGATTCAAAAGCATAATAGGGAAACAAAACAAAAACTCAACAACACACAAGGAAAGTATTAACTCGAATGAAAAAACTTACATGCATATCTTTTTCTTCTTTTTTAACTTTTTTATGGTCCGGTTCAGGCGATGCCCTAGGTCGATATTTTTCCCTTTCTGCAGGGCTTATTGAACTCCTCTGAAACAAGAATAATATTAATTAATTAAAATACAGTAATAGTTAAGTGAAAACCAAAAAGAGCCATGAAAAATCTTAATAGGATCAATCAATAATTAAGTGAAAACCAAAAGAGCATGAAAAATCCTGATAGGAACAGTAATAGTTAAGTGAAAACCAAAAGAGCCATGAAAAATCCTGATAGGAACAGTAATAGTTAAGTGAAAACAAAGAGCCATGAAAAATCTTAATAGGATCAATCAATAATTAAGTGAAAACCAAAAGAGCCATGAAAAATCTTAATAGGATCAATCAATAATTAAGTGAAAACCAAAAGAGCCATGAAAAATCCTGATAGGAACAGTAATAGTTAAGTGAAAACCAAAACAGTCATGACAAGGCTTCAAATGAATCATAGCTTAATTTATTCAAATTTTTAATTTAATTAATTTATTCCATTTTTTACAGAAAATACAAAACTATAATTACATAAAAAAGAAAATAAAATTATAAACTAAAATAAGTTTAATGAAAATGTGGAGTTGATATTGAAAAAGAACTAAGTGAAAAAAGAGGAAAACTAAATTAAAAAAAACGGAGAGACACCCTTAAGGAAAAATTAAATAACATTTTCATTATTTTTTCTAAAGAGTCAAAGTATTAAGAGGAAGTAGAAAAAAATCCAATTTACTTAACAAATTTTTTAAAGGGGAAAGTAGGGTGGTCATTTATAAACCCCACACCTCTTTTCTTTCTAAGCTATTTTAGCTTTTAATTTTCAGAAGTCACCCTTCTAGAAAAAAATTAAGTCTGAGGAAAGAAGAGGAAGGGACGAAAAAATAATTAGATAATAAGTTTTTGATTTGTTCTTTTTTTAAAAAAAAGGGGAAAACTGTTAAAAAGAAAATTAAGGGAGAGACTTAAGTGGAATTAAGATCAATCAAAGTTAAAATAAAATAGGATATAATTAAACCCTTTTGAACATTGACGTATTTATTTAGGAAAGTTACAATCCTAAAGTTTATTGATAAAGGTACAAAATATTTAAAGTGTTTCCAGTCTTAACAAAGCATCTTGTGTAAAGAGGGATGACCCGGGTTGGTTTTTCCTATAACGAAGTGACCTCTGATGTAACTGAATTAAATAAGACTTGAAATTAAATTAAAAAGAGCTAAAAAAGCGCATGTATAGCGCTTAGTGTGAACTGCATGAAACTAGTATACCAACTGCACATATCATGAACCTAACAATTTTGATTCTTTCGTTACATGATACTTAAATGCTTTACATTAAAGGGTATGTAGGGTAGGGGCTACATACCCTACCCTAGGGGGGGGGGGCTATGTATGTAGTAAGTAGGGTATGTAGTACTACCACTAAGAGAAACATTAATTTTCATAAAGTTGGTTTAAGCATCATTATGTTTGTTATCTTATCCTTTTTTACTTCATAATGTTTAATTGACATTGTGATGTAAAGGCAGTTCTACTTTCATGACACAAAAAACCTACTTCCTTCGGCCAACTCCGGTGACAATTTTTATCAGAATTGCACAAAAATTGGTATATGCCGTATTGAAACCAGCAGAATTTGTACTTGACATCAATTAAAAAACACCAATCTTAGTGTTAGAGAATCGATTGCTCATTAAATCAAAACGTTAGATTTTTTTAATGAAGAGTAAAAGTGAGTTTCTAAGCATTACATCCAAACTCAAAAGATGCTAGAATCATCAGCGTACTTTGATAAGCATGTGCACAAAATGTTAAGTCTTTATAACTTGGGAGTATCTGCCTCAGTGGTCGTGATCGTATATGCACTAGATTTCGGCACCAGTAGTCCGGGGTTCGCAGCCCGGGCTATGCTCTAAGTTTATATGAATAGTAATTGTATTAAAACGATTTCTCCTACTTTAATTACTACTTTAATTAATACTTAGAGAATAGGAGACGCAACCCACCTTAGGTGGTTTCCATATATCCTGATAAACCGAAAGGCCCTAAAAAGGCGATTTCATTATTTTTATTTTACAATTTGGGTAATTGGGTGCAACATGGGGAATTTGAAAAAAAAATAATACCTCCCTACTGCTTTCTCCCTACAGCAAATTGTTTATAGCTAATATTTTCCCTATAATCTACCTTTTATGTAGAAGAATTATATTATTTTAATAAGACAAGTGTAATCTTCAATTTACTACTTTTACTAAGTACCGGACTTGATCTATCTGCTTTAACATTTGTGGGCTTGGTAAGTTTCCCTAATGCGTCATTTAATTCAGACCCTAGATCTAAACAGAGGACGCACAAACGTATTAAATTTTGTTTTGCTATTATTTGGACAACACCAATCATAGCCAAGTAATCGCTCATTGTCTCAAAATCTATGAAATCTCAAAGATCTATAATTGGTCAATCCTTCGCGTTTTGTCTTCATGTGATGTTGAAGCCGATAATATTAGGATTGCACTCTTTATTTATAATAAGATAGTTGGTAAATTTAAAATATATTTATACATGTAACATCATGGTCATTTCGAAAGGATAAGGAAAGACAAACCATGGAGACAAGGGTAAACTCAATAAAAGGTAAAGCAATAACACTAAGGATGTATGGAAGAAAAAAGATTATGGTAGAAAGAAAAAGGATTCACAGTGTAATTTCAGAAAGGAGGCAGTGAAGGGGAATCACAAGTAATACCAGATAAACCCTTCTAAACAAAAAGAGAAAACAAAATCCAAAGGATCACAACTGGAAAAGCTTTTTCACAGAGTATCAAGAGTTAAATAACGAGAAAAACAAGAAAAAACGACTTTATTTGAGACTTTTAACTCTCATGAGACTTTCAAAGGGATAAAGGGTTTAGAAAGAGAAGGAAAAACAACGAAAAACTATGTGGTGTCGATAGAATTAGATTTCCTTTGAGCGGCATAGGGGAATATTAAACTTGGCAGCGAGCTACTTCACGGCAAGGACAAAAGAATTCATTGTGATCGCCGATTTTAAAGATTTCGCCCTCTTCTTTTTATTAAATTGTCAAAACCAATTTTAATAAGAAAGAAGATAAGTCAATTATAATACGGATTCACTTGTTTGGTACTTTAACGAAATTATCATTGTCATTGACATTACTCAATATTATCTGTATTTACCCGATAATATTTTATTGACTTTTTTAAAAAGACCTAGGTCCGTTTATATACAAATAAATATAATAATTTGTAGCAGGTTTGAATCCCTTAACCAAAGGGTTAAGAAAATATACATTAAGTCTGCTGATTAAAAGTTCCTGGTCGTATTAAATACGAAGATATCAGTGGTCCATATCTAGAAGACCGGAGTCTTCCGGTAGAGACCGCATTGATAATCGAAAACATAATTAAAAGTTAACTTATTCGACGTTTCCACTGTTTTAGGGGGGTTACGCTTCACGTGAGATGCACACATGAGAGATGCTTTACGATGCATTATATGAGTGATACTTCAGGATGTCGACCAACCGATGATGAAGCAAGCATATGCAGACATGAGAAATGTTTCATAATGCATCACATGAATGAGGCTTCATGCTGTATCAAATGCACAAAATGAGTGACACTTTATGATGTTGACACATTGATAATGCACCAGATAAGAGATTTATCATGTATTAACTCTAAAATCATGTAAGCAGGTGAGTGTCCTCTGTCCCAGAACTATATATAGAGTTCTGAAACACGTAGCCGTAGTGTATATTACTGCTTTGAGGTAACACGATAACACATTACGTCTTGCCACTGAAGATGTATCTAACAGTGGAAACAAAACGTTAAAACTTTAGTTTTCACTAACACTAAATACAACACTAAATAAAATACATAAAGGTTCAGAGAGATAGTGAAGTCATAACTTCATCGTTAATCAAAGTCATCGTAAAAGTTAAGGTGACGGAGATACCAAGGACATAGACTTACTACAGATATCGTTTAGGTAAAAGTAAATAAATATTTTTGGCGGAGAAGAGTTTGATTGGTTTAAGACGATTTAGAACCCCTTCCATACGGTTTAAAAGGATTTACTCATTTTTTGCCATTGGGTAAAGTTATCTTATATCCAATACGATTACCTAGCAAACAAACGGTAAAGAGTAATAAAAACGTAACTACAAGGTAATTACTTTATTTAAATAAAGATAAATATTTTGTTTTATGTATATTAAGTTTATTATTTGAACATACAAAGTGGCATGCGTCGAATGTACTAAAATTATTACATATTTACAATTTTAATATATTTTTTATCTCAGTCTAAATAAATCCCACCCTACAATCTTCAATATATGGTTCAAAAAAAGTTATTTTTTACAACATAAAAATATTCTTTTTCATAACGATTTTCTCTTACATCCTTTTTTTATAAAAGGTTTTCGTAAGATTTCTTTTTTGAGCTCTTTTGAATAGTTTTTTCAGAATATGGTGATTTTCAAATACGGGATGAGAAGTGGAAGGAGGATTTTCAAGTGAAAAACGAAAAAAACGCCTTTGAAGTTTCCGGACCGACGGTTGTAATGCGGCATGGCTTTCCTAATGCAGTGCTGAATAAAACACGAGCTTTAAGGTAAAGGAAAAGGCTGTTTTCAAGCTTTTCCTTATTTTCCCCTAAGAGATTTTGCGCCCTTGTCTTTTACCCCCCTCTTCTTTTACCTTTATTCTAGCGAAGCTTTTTAACTTTACACTTGGGGTTGAAGTTCTTTCCGTCTGGATGAACTCTCTTTAGAAGCATATGAATCTCTTTACTCTTCACTATATCTTGCTCAAGTACCTTCCTCGCTTCAGACATCTTCCCAAGTATTCCCGCTCCATTACACACTTCACACTCTTTGTGTCACCTCTATTTTTTTAAAAACTTTTCTAGAAGCTACACTTTTTCTTACACAACCCATATCCTTCTAACACTTTCGACCCTAGAGCACGCATGCGCCGTATCCATTACACTCCATTTATTCTTTTATTCCATTTATTTCGTAACAGGCTTTTTCAACAATTTTCACTTTAAACCTTGACTCAAAAGAATAATAATCTTCACACATGTTTTACAAGACAACCTTGGCTAAATTCAACCATGTTTTTCTATAAAAATGGAAATATCAACAAGCTTAAACGCGTAACATACTCGAAACCCGTCTAAAGAATGAATTAGGTAACAATCTTACTGAAATCATTGTCAATAACTATGTAAGTCAAGCCTTGACAAATCAATACAGCTCGACCCAACAGGCATCAACAGTTTTATAGGGACACTAACAGAATAATAGAAACAAATTTGATTTTGACGCACATGCAAACTCCAATGAAATAAAAAGAGTAAAGATATAATCTTCACAGAATGAATCAAGTTTAATGTTTGCCTTGGAATAAATACAGAGGATTAAGCGACACAAAGAGCGTTGATCCTGCTGGTGGATGTGGAAGCATGGTACTTCCAGAAACATTAAAAGCATTTATGGGATAACTCACCGACAAACAAACAAGATTAGGAAGGGTGATGATACCAGGCACGCGCGGCCTCTGACTCACTTTCCTCTATTTCATTAAACTAGATTAAAAAAAGGAATAAAGTTTTCATGGGGTTGATTAGGAGGGTAACACTGAGAAAATTAGCAGGAAAAAAAATAGATGATAAAAACTACGAAGAATTATACAGAGGGGAGTGACAGTGAAGGGCTCTTTATATGGTTCACGGATCTCACCCCATCAAGGGGCTTTTATACTTAGATAACCCCAGTTCCATGGTGTTTTAATAAGATGAAGGTGATAGGGAGAGATATAAAAGCATTTTGAAATAGGGGTTGGATGCAGTTGAGACAACAAATCCTCCCCCGGTAGTTATGACAATGAAACTCACAGACACTCGCATCAAGGGATATGATCAATTCCCAGTAGGGTAAAAAAGTATCTCTAAAGCTACCCCCTCATGTTAAATAAACTGATAAAATAAGATTAGGCTTTCTACCCCAGCAAGGGTGATTACTCCCGGCCAGATGTCGTTTTTACCCTCTTCTCCAACAAAGAATTAATAATAGATGCTTCAACCCACACCCCTCGTATCCGGCCCATTAAGCCCCCTTCACTTTATTTTCTACCGGATTTTACAGAAGTAGAGAAAAAAGGACCTCTATCCGGGATCGACTCCCTCCACAACCATAAATCTGAGAGCGATTGATTTTTTTTTCACCCTTTCTCTTTTTTTACTACCCTCGTCATGTTTTTAATGTTATCAACAACTCTTCATTTTCTCTTTTTTTACGTCAAGAACTAATTCTTTTTAACAAGAGGCTGAGTGAAACGTGGGGGAGGAAAATAGCTGTAAAAAAACATTTTACACAACATAAATCGTTCAATTAACTAAAGCAAGAAAGAGAAAGAAACAACAAGAGAAATGTCGACAATAAAATCAATCTAACTGATAAAATGTACTCCAGCCTATCAGTTTAAGTATACGAAATGTACATCTTAATTTATGACCTATTTAATACCATCCTTAAAAAATATTTGATTTTTCACAAAATTTACAAATTTATAATGGCAATCTACAAGTGTAAATTCACACGTTTGGGTATTTAAGTGGATATATTACTAGAAGGGACATACCTTATCTCAATACATTGAGAGACTTGATAATAGACTCCATTATATGTAAAAGTTATTTTTAGTACCGACTTTTAACTTATGACGGCTGTAAACAGCTGTCACGAGTGGCGATGAGATGCGTTAGAAAATTGTAGATGATTGTTTGATGTTTAGTTTTAATTTTCACCTTCAGAATCAAATAGTTTTACACCATATTGAAACACTTTTTCAAATTAAGAGATAACAATACCACACTACGATAATTAAGAGATAACAATACTATAATAAGGTAATTAAGAGATGACAATACCATACTACGATAATTAAGAGATAACAATACCACACTACGATAATTAAGAGATAACGATACCATACTACGATAATTAAGAGATAAAAATACCATACTACGATAACTAAAAGATAACATTGTAATTAAAATATAAATCATACAGTTTTTTTAAATAAAAATATGTATTATCTGATTCAGTGTTTACATACTTAGTTCTATTTACTATACACTAAATTTATTTTGAATAATTTTATTTTATTTCTCTTTCTCTCCAATTCTTCATCGACTACACTGCCTACCATAGCTCGGTCACCCTTCTCAACGAATTCATACAAAACAAAAAAATAAAAATAGTTATCGCAATTTTATATAAAAAAACCTTCAAGACCTAGTATTAACACAAAAACCTCTCACATAAAAATCTACTTCCCCTCAAAAACCACTCGATATGAAAAAAACTCAACAACTTATAAGTGGGTTATAGAAAATAAAGAGGAAAACATATAGAGCACATATGAATGCTTTTCAAGTGTTAGTTCCCGATATTGAAAAAAAATCCATTCCGACTCCTTTTTGCCTTCCCCTCCCCCTCTCTCTATTGATTTCATATCTGAATGGTTTACACAGTAAAGTTTTTTTTGATGCCTCGGTTATATAACCCTTTCAAAACACGTTTAAAGCAAATATTTACTCTCATAGCTAGCCACTCTTGAGCAGCCCCATGTTTCGTTAGGGGGTGAGTGATAATGTCAACAAAGCAAGACAGGTCATTGTAGGTGATATGCCTTGTCTATCTAATGCTTTTATACACTTTTTTTTGAAAACTTTGTTTTGTTTACATTATAATTTAATTTATTTCTTTCCTATTACACTAAATAGAAGATAAACTTTATATTACTTGGTAAATATCGTATCGAAAAGAAAAAAATTATAAATTAAGATTCCGGGTTTCTCGTCAAAGAATTCTATTTTAACTTCCTTTATAATATGCATCTTCTATCCAAGGATTCAGGGTCCATGGACGTCAGAGGCGGCTTGTAAACCTTCTTTACATCATTTATGTTGGAGGTATCTTCACAGCTGAAGAGCCTTGAAGATACCGAGTTCGTTTCCAACGATGGAAACTATCTAGTTGAAGTTTGTGTCAAAATAAATGACAAATCCAGCGTTTTGATTTCATCGATGGAAACGAAACGCTGGATTCGCCATCTATTTTGACAAAGTCATCACCGAAGATATAAACTTTCAAAACAATGCAATCGATGATTACTGTTAAATTATTGATTTATTAAAATACAAAAAAAAACCAACAAAAGAACTTTAAATTATTTCCTTAATAATTAATTAATTTATTAATGATTTAATTTAATTTAATAATTAATTTACTTAATAAAAAAACAAAAAAACCAACACGGAACCCATGATCGAAAAACCCATGTCTAAAACCGAGCAAGAAGAAGCTACTTCTAAAAAACCCAGGCCACATCACCACGCAAAGGGTGTAGTGAGGGTCTATTTTCTGACAATTACAATTATTATTAACAATGATATTGAAATTTTTCCAACAAGGTGTTGCAGCAGTTAGAACACGACCTGTTGGTTTTAACATCCAATAAAAACTACATTTATCAATCAGTAGGTAACATATTCGTCGATGCCAGATTTAATTTAACTTCGAAACTACGGTATTTAAATTAAAATAAGTTTTTATGAAAATGGCCAGAAAATAATTAAACAATTACTTAACTTTTTTTTAAACAACAGTTTTTGACTTTTAAAAGCGCCATGGAGTAATGCAGAATAAATAACACCAACACGCATCTCCACTAAAACGTATTTAATAGAGAGATGTGGTTTTTAATGTTATTAATAACGAAAGAAAAAATAACAAATACGTCTCTCCTTTGATGTTATAGTTTAATGACTGAGCCAGCTTTCAGACTTAACCGTCTATTATCAGTGCGAAGAAAGTGTTAAAAAACGATAGTGATTGAGTCGTCCAACTCGTTGAAACCGACTTATCAGTCGATTCGTTATAAATAACATCAAAAACTACAAGTCACTCCACTATATAAGTTCCATCAATAGTCGTAAATCAAAATTAAAACATTATCATTCTAAGACTTATCAATCAAAAGCAAGCAACTTTATAAATCAATGGAACTTTTAATTACTCGGATCCCTAGCTTGGAACCCTCAGAAGTTTACACTTAATTTAATTCACTTAATTAGATATAAAATAGAAATTTGTGGGGTTTAATATTTAACAAGAATGTTTGTCGAGAGATTTATTCACCCTCTGATTTATGTTGGGGAAAATTATTTAAAGAAAACTCCAGAAGGGTGTCACCCTTTTTCATTCGGGTTATTAAGATTTGTAGCTGTTACAATCTTATTTCTTTCTACAGTTTTTTTTAAAAGAACAAAGTTTTAGTATCATAAGAAATAGCTGCTGTAAATAAACCATTTAAAAACCCCAAACTTTCAAGAGCTGACTGATAAACAGTTGCAGAATCTAATGCTGGCACACCTCACAATTTTTTACATGGCTTCCAATTAGGAAAAGTTATAACTCAAAGGAGGGGGGGGGGGTATATTAAATATTATTGATACCGAACTCAATGACCAAGCTGTCATGTAATGAAACCAAGCTATTTGATCTTATTTCTAAACAAACTGGCCTCTCCACCAAACATTTATTACTTTTTATTTATTTTTTTTTTTTTTAATTTACTTATGGCCTTTATTTTGTTTAGTTGGTGAGCTCAATTGGTTTTTTAGACCTCCATAAGAGGTCTTAGTGCTTTCAAAATGATGTCAACTGGAAAAACGCGAAGTCGTATTTTGCCCAAAATCTAACCAAGTCGTCCTATGTTAGGATATGATTCGTATCAAATTTTGTCTGAATGGACCCCATTCAGACAAAATTTTTGTTTTTCTTGTACTATAGAAGGTAGTAGACCAAGAGCCCAGGGGTGTTTTGTTAATAAAAAGTGTAATGGCTGGAACCGGTCTCAATTTTTCGTAAATACCTTCCTGAACAAGGATCTGCAATTCTGCCGACTCGTATTGGATGGGTGTCCCAGGCAGAACCTTTAACCCCTAAAGTCCGTTCTGCCTGGGACACCCATCCGATACGAGTCGGCAGAATTGCAGATCCTTGTTCAGGAAGGTATTTACGATAAATTGAGACCGGTTCCAGCCATTACACTTTTTATTAACAAAACACCCCTGGACACTTGGTCTATAGAGAAGCTTCAAAGAGAACGATTATACGTAGCGAGTCTAAAATTTTAAAAGGTCAACTTATCTATTAAATTTAGGTAATGCCATAATGCAAAACTAGTATGCATAGGCTGGCATCGTTAGGCTCAAGGGAACCAACAATTTTCCAGTTCGTTTTTCAATTCTGGAAAATGTGTTTTTAGGAAAATATGTTTTCAATTCTGGAAAATATGAAAATTAAGATAGCAAGAGAACAAAGTAACAATTTTTTAAGTAATAAAGCTAATTAAGTGTCTACGAAAATTCTGAAAACCTATAAAACTACGAAGTATATTATTAATATTTAATTTATTAAAACAGTTTTGTTAAAAATCATCATTAATACTAAACAATTCATAAAAGCATAAAAAAATACTTTTTCTAAATACTTTAAAATTAAATAAGTTGAAAAAAATATGAAAAGAAAAAATAAATAAAAGATTTCTTTTTCAAATAAATAAAAAGAAAAAAATAATAATTCAATAAAGTTAAATGGAGATAAAACAGTTTCTTTTTTAAGAGTTTTCAGAAAATATACGAGGGGAGAGGAAAAGCAGACAGAGGAGGGAGAAAGAAAAATAAATGAAAATTGGTTGAAATATGGAGTGGGCAAAAAGACTTTTCAAAAAAAGTTAGCTGAACTGGAAATAAAAAATCTCTAGGTTCTTCAGAGCGTTAAACTGCTTTTTTAAGTTTTTTAAAATCACAATTTAAAAAAAATATGTATATTTTTTATATAAAATACAAGAGACTTAAAAAATTAAATTTAAAAAGGATATAAAATAAAAATATTTTTCATTAATTTGAAATTGTAATTAAAAGATAAACCAATTTATATTCCATACATTAGCATGTAAGTGAATTATTCATTATCAATTTACCATTTCTTTTTTTTTAATAGTTATCATTTTATGGCTCTTTTTGTGAAGGCTATAATTTATAAAAACAACCCGTAAAATAAAAAATGTATATTTCAACAGACTGGATGTATATATTTTACAACAGAGCTAAAAATTCCTAATAAAGTTTTATTCACTGACGAGAGTGAATTTGTTTGTTATGGTTATATTTTTTACTGCTATTATTTCGACAATTACTGTAGGTTATTACTTAAATTTTAACATAAAATACGAAACACAAGGTTTAAATTTAAGTTGTAAACTTTCGGCGAATTATAAATAGTAGTTGCTCTAACTTAAAAACGACCAATGAAGTATTTATTAATCATAGAACTGATTTAACAAAAAAAAGTCAGATCTTTTCAAAATTAGTAAGTACTATGATCAAAATTACTTCCTTGGTCGTGTTAAAGCTGGTGCTTGTTAAAGGACCAAAAGGACTTTTTTCATAACCTTGTGGTTCAATTTATGTTAAAATTTAACTAAAATAAGACCACGGTTTTATGGATGAAAAATGGAATTCACTTTACACTTTAAAAGAGTTAGAATCGAAGTCAGACTTAAGATGAATAGGGCCTTAGTTATGTCATTAGTTGATTGACGGAGATTTGGTGGTATAAACTTGCCATGATGTTTAATAAAAAGACACATTAGAATTAAAAACAATTGTTATATTGTCAACCACAATGGTGTAAAAAATTATAACTGACCGATTCGACTTTACGTCATCATCTGTTCGTAAAATCATTACGTCATCATCTGTAATGATTTTACGAACAGATTATAACAAAAAAAAATAACTAAAAATAACAAAAAAAACAAAAAAAAAAAAAAATAACAAAAAATTATAACTGACCGATTTCGACTTTACGTCATCATCTGTTCGTAAACAGCTCTGATGATGACGTAAAGTCAAAACCGATCAGTTATAATTCTTTTATATTATTGTGGTTGAATATATTAATTGTTTTTTAATTCTAGTGCCTTAGTTATAATTTTATAAAAATATAATGACAGAGTTTTATTAATAATTACAGTAAGGTGAAACAAAAAAACAAAATCGCGGAAGTGTTTTTTCACTGTGAGAAGGAAAAAGCACTTTCCTTCTCTCCTGGTTCGGTAGGGAGTTTTTTTTATAGTTCACTTTATAATTGCACTCTTTAGAAAGACTTAGGTTAATGGTACTAGATAAAAGAGGGGTTGTTTCCTTGCTTTCCTAAATTTTCTCTAAATAACTAGAGGGTTAGGGAATGTCGAGGAAGTGAAGTGATAAGGGTTCTGGCCCTAAAAACCCCTCAACTTGAACCTTTAGGGCTTAATGGGCCGGAATTCAATTCTGTTAAGTTGGTGTGAAGTAAAATTTTTCAGAGAGAAGAAAAAAAGTTCTATACCTCCTTTTCTTTAAACTCCACTGTTTTGTAAATCTTTTTTCTCGGTTAAAAAATCGTTAAATAATATTTGAATGAACTGTTCAAGCTTACAGATAAAAAACAAAGAAATTCAAACCTAAATAAACTGTTTTCAAGTTAGACTAAAGTTAAAAACATATCAAGTATTAAGGAAGTATAATTCTATAGAAAATTTGAAACGGCGAAATTTAAGCGCGCACACACAACACACACACATATATATATATATATATATATATATATATAATATATATATATATATATATATATATATATATATATATATATATATATATATATATATATATATATATGTATATATAATATATATGTATATATATGTATATATATATATATATGTATATATATATATATATATATATATATTATTATATATTTATATATATATATATATATATATATATATATATATATGTATATATATATATATGTATATATTATGTATATATATTATATATATGTATATGTATATATATATTATATATATATATATATTTATATATATAATATATATATATATATATAATTATATATACGCTATAAGGCCATTAGCGTTATTTTCTACAGAATCTTCGCCTAGTATTTTGAAAAAACTTTCTCTCCTTCCCTCTTTTATACCTACGTCTTTATAAGTTACATTTTCTTTGAAAATTTGCAAAATAGACAGAAGGAAAAAAAATATACAATAAGATTAAGCTTAATAATTTTCTAATGAAGCTCTAAGCCTGAGCATTTCGATAATTAAAATTAAAAGAAAAAAATATTTCTTCAAAAATGGGTATTAATTTTTTACCAATTTGAACATACGCCTTTTATTTCTTTTCGAATAAAATATACTTTTAACAAAAAAACATAATAATTCTAATTAAATAAAAGGAAAGCGAGAATAAGAAACACAAATTAATTTTTAACACTTTTAAAAATAAAAGAAATTAAATATTTGCCAGAGCAGAATCGGATAAAAAGGGTCCAAAAAAACTTTTCTAAGGAAAGAAGTGAGTAAAAGCTAGTTAAAATGGAGAAAATTTTCTCTTTATTCACCACTAAGGGAGAGAAAGCTGCTATTTCTTCCCTGTCCCTTTTAATGGTCTCACCACAAAAAAACACAACCCCTCTATTTGCCTCTAGAGGCAGAGGGACTAACTAAATAAATTACTCAGAAGTTTGCCCTTTAATAATGCATCAACTATCCTCGCTTTTCACCCATGCCCTTTTACAAAATATTTCTCCCGTTTTTTTCTCTACTTCTTTAATGTTAATAAGTTCCTTCTTTTTCCAAGATTTTTTTTATTACATTTTTAATATTATAAAACTTTTTTTTTTCGTTATAAAATGAACCTTTTTTTATATCTTTTCTTTTATATTCTCTTCTTATACTTTATATTCCTTCAATAATTTCTTACTTTTTCACTTTTATTTTATTTAAAAGAATGAAAAAAACCTTCTTTGCTTTCATTAAAAAAGTAAAAAGGAGTATTCTAGGTTTTAAAGTAAAAAATATACATAAATAAAATATTAAACCCCCTAGATGAGCTCATAGTACTTTAATAATTTACTAAGTTTGTTTAAACAAAAAATAATATAAAAGAGTAAAAGATTATAATTTATTTATTAATAATATAAAATAACGAGGGAAAGAGAATTTACTGAATAAGTACAAAATTACTAAATAATCTCACTCATCAAGTAAGATTTTTTATTATTTTAACGAATTCCCAAATGAAATTTGGGAATTTATAGGATTTTTTTATTTATAGGAATTTATAGGAATAGGATTATTCCTAGGAATAATCTTATAGGATTTTTTATTGTAAGACACATTTTAAGTTGCATAAAGCAGTTTATAGTATATAAAATTAAAATTAAAAAAATAGCTTAACGGATTTAATAATAATTTTAATAATGTTAATGATTAATAGAAACGCGAAAAGAAGTGAAAAATATCTATCAAATATAATGATTTCGCAGAAGAATTATGTCTTAATTCGTTTCGAAGTAGAGGTATCGGTATTGATTATAATGCTGGATTAAGGATGTTTAATAAAGGGCACGATGCGACTAGGGAACTTTACTGACACCATAAATGTTTTATGAGATGAAAGGTGAAAAATAGGAGCCAATTTACCTCCCCTAAAAAAGGTTATAGAAAAGGCGCGAAACGTAGGTTATATAACAAGCATAAGACAAGTTGATTATATTTTTAGGGCAAATAAAACATTTAAAGACCAACAACCTAAACAACCCATTTCTTGCTTATGCAAGAACCATGCCCATTGCGTGGTTCCGGTTCATGCTTTAGAACCTAAGCAGTTACTCAATTGTCAAGCACTGCTCGTAACTCATTTTGTCTGTATTTTCCAAAGGAAATGCGCATAATCATCCAGTTGTTGTACAAAACTATGCCTCTAAAATTAGAAGTACGCACTATTATTTGCACTAGTTTAAAAGCTTAGTTACTTATCTTTAAGCTTAGTCAGTTATCTTTAAAGGTTTTAGCGTATTTCCTTTGGAAAATACAGACAAAATGAGTTACGAGCAGTGCTTGACAATTGAGTAACTGCTTAGGTTCTAAAGTATGAACCGGAACCACGCAATGGGCATGGTTCTTGCATAAGCAAGAAATGGGTTCTTAGCACGGAAACACGCATTCTACATGAAATTCGCCCGACAGCGGAGCACCGCGCCGGAATTATTTATTTAGTAGTTGTAAACTTATATAATGTAAAAAGCACGGAAACACGCATCCAAAGGAAATTCGCCCGACATGCGGACCACCGCGCCAGAATTATTTCTAGTTGTAAACTTATATTAGGTAAAAAACGATAAAAAATTATTGTCCCTACTAGGATGTGGACCCAGGTACTCTGGGTTTGAGTGCTCGCATCCAAAGGAAATTCGCCCGTCATGCGGACCACCGCGCCAGAATTTTTTGGGTTTGGTAAGGTTTACTAATTTTTGGTGATGGTTGTTTGTTTTAGTGCATTTTTTTTTATTTTTTAACGCTGATGATGCCTGGCTTCGCCAGGTGAAACGTCTGTTGTAACAAGCATTTGCCAGTTTGTTTTTGACAAATATTTTGTGACAGATTTACTTCTTTTTTTCCTTCAACGGGATAACTTTGATTAACAATCCTTGTTCTAGACATAGACAGGCAATTTTTGTACAAAATGGCCATCTATTTTTGAATCACAACACCATAGGAATATTCTAGAGATGGCGTTCTTCCATATTATACAGGTTTTAGCGAATTTGGCATAGGAAAAATGAGGTATTAAGAATGGAGTCATGAAGGAAGGGGGGGGGGAGCTTTGAGCGAAAAGGGGGACTCACTGATCAAAAGTAATGTTTCCCTAATAGAATTAACGCAGATTTAGTTATAGATTAGAACATAAGTAATGATTTAAATTGAAATTATACTAAGCCAATTAGTTTTGTTCGTTTTAAAAATAACTTCGTCAATCAGTATTATCATTAAAATAAAAAATTCAATACTAAAATACGATTGCTTAAAACTAAATTCATGAGGTAGGATTGGATTTTTTTTTAGCTTTTTCCTTTTACATTATTTTTTATGGCTTTATCTTTACCGCTAGCTTTTTAATTCATCTAAAATTAGCCATTAAACTGCAGAACGTATTAAAAACAATTTACTAAAAGTCAGCTTTAACATAGCGCTGTAACAAGAGATTAAAAATAACAAAAATAATATTTTTTTATCATCTCAGTAGGAAAAAAAACTTTCTCATTAATAATGGAAGAGTATTTTGGAGGGAAGTATTTTACCCTTTGCTTCGCTCTGAGAGGATTAGTAGAAAAAAGGAGGATTTACTAGGGAAAACCCTGGGTAAAACCTTACAGAATCCTCCCAACAATTTGTTAACTTTTCCCTACCAAGGGAATCCTAGGAGCCATGAAAATCCCTTCTGATTTTCTTTTCACTAACTCACTCTCACTTTAAGAGTTTTTTTTGTTATCAATCAATCTCTCTCGGTTTAATCCAAGCCTGTCAGTAACATTAACCCTTAGTTTCCTAAAAAAAGGGCCCTGGGCGGAGATGTATACAATCCTCTTGGTGCCTTTCACGTTTAGGTTTAGCCCTTTTTTCCTCCCAAAGTTTAAGGATTTTTCCCTCCTTGTCAGCTTCTTTATCCTCTACTCCTAATAAATAAATCTTTTTTTTTTTCCTCTATTTATTTTTTTCACCATCTACTATTCCCAATTTTCAAATCCAGAGTGATTTTAGGATAACCCCGCTTTAAATTTTCCACTTTATTATACATTTTATAATACCCCCTTCAGAATAACTCCAAAAGAAAATTATACAACACAATAAAAATAAGTTTATGGATCCTTAAAGGTACTAAAATGCTTGGTAAAATTATAATGTTTCCTCATCAGAAATAAAATTAACAATTAAAATGAAGAGAGCCAAATAAAGCAGAACGTTCATATAATATAGAAGGTAGATATTGTTAAAGTTTTCGAGTTTATTTTCAAGACCTTAATTACTTAATAATTTGAAAAACCGCCCATATTTTGGTTAGATTAAACTCACCAAATGTTCAAATTTACACGTTTTTTATTTAAAATTTCTTTAAAAAGCTAACATACATGATATGCTATAAAAGTCACTAAAACTGTATCTTTTTTTCTAAATACATTCTACCCAATAAAATTGTATAAATCTATTTTATATTTTTAATACCTCAATTCGTTATCTTTGAAATTAAAGTATACACTTTTTCCCAAAAAAATATAAAAGATTTTATTATTCTTTAGAGGATTTTCTTAAAGAAATATCTTTTTTCCTTCATTCTATAATCTTCTTGAAGTCCTTTCTAGTATTAAAACCTTCTTAGTATTTTTTTGCTTCTATTTTTATTCTTTAGAAACAGTAGCTAGAGGGGCGCTTATGTTGGCAAGATTCTGTGACACTTTATATCCTCCTAACCCATCTTTTTTTTGTAGAAAGAAAGATTTTCTTTCTTCTTTAACCCACTCAAAATCCTCTTTTCCTTAAAGTCTAGTATCTTTAAGAATTACCTCGTTTCTTTAAGTTTCTTTTTAAGATCTTATTTTTTTCCTTTTATATGTTTTCTTGCCTTTTTATTTAGTTTTTTTTTCTTTCGTTTCCCCCAAGTACACTTCTATTGCTTTTGAAACCGACATCTTTTCTTGAAAATTACTTTTTTTCTGACTACTTCTTCTTTCAAGTAACTTTTGCTAAGAAATTACTCTTCTCTATTGTAACTTTTCAGCCTTTAGGAGTCGTTTTCTTCTCTTATTTTTTTCTTTCCCAACTCAGTTAGTATAAAAGAAAGGATTGTGCAAGTTGTATCTTTGTCTTTTATGCCTCGAAGCGAGTGGGTGTTGTTATTGATTCCTTTCAAAAATTACAACCAACACCTTATTCTCTCTTTACTTTGGTCTTAATTCAACAGTCAACTAAATAAATCTAAACAACTCCAACTTTTAGTACACGCTTTCTTACTGTGACGGTAAAAAGAAAAAACCTGATTCAAGAACAAACAATACCCAAATGATGTTAAACATTCCAAATAATATTATAAGAACTGGTCAGACATTGATTGACCTATAATTTTCACAACAAATGATGTTGAACATTCTATATGATATTTCAAGAACTGGTCCTGAACTATCAACTTTATATCAAATGATGTTGAACATTCTATATGATATTTCAAGAACTGGTCCTGAACTATCAATTTCATATCAAATGATGTTGAACATTCTATATGATAATTCAAGAACTGGTTCAGAACTATCAATTTCATATCCAATGATGTTGAACATTCCATATGATATTTCAAGAACTGTCAGTTCTTGACAGTTCTATAACATGTTCAGGACGAACTATCAATTTCATATCAAATGGTGTTGTTAAACATTAAATGAAGTTACTTTAAAATTAAATTTAATATTTTGACTACAAAATATAGTTTAATAAAAAAACCATAATTTGAAATGTGATATATTATAAAATATTCTTCAATTGAGACCTTAAACTGTAAATACCATTATTATTATACCTGACTTCTCGCTTTCATTTGTTAGACCAATCTATTTGAATAAAAATGTATACCATGTATGGTACCAATGTATAAACTTGAATGGCATTATATATTGATTCTATTTATGATAATATATCATATATGATAATAAACCATACACACCTTAAAAATGAATAAATAAATAGAACGAAAGAATAAAAAGTCTCTCCACAGTTAAAGATTTTATTAAAACTAAAGCAGAGCGCTTTCGACCTAACAAGAGGTCATCATCAGTGCCTATTAAACAAATAAGACAAAAAATGTCAAAAACACACTTATAGATAAAAAAATTACAAAAATATACCAAAGAAAACAGATAAATTACAGAAATGGAGTGATAAATAATATATAAAATAAATATAAATAAATAAAAATAAATACAGAAAATATAAATAAATAAATTAATTAAAGTATTTATTCATTCATCATATATTCACTTTTAATTAATTTATTTATTTATATTTTGTATTTATTTTTATTTATTTATATTATTTATATATTATTTTCACTCCATTTCTGTAATTTATCTGTTTCTTTGGTATATTTTTGTAATTTTTTTTTTTTATCTATAAGTGTGTTTTGACATTTTTTGTCTTATTTGTTTAATAGGCACTGATGATGACCATCTTATTATGATCTGGCTAACCTTATTTCATCATTGGACTCACTATTTATAGATAATGGGATTAAGACCGAATGTAGTAGGAAAATTGATGACTACATCAGAAATAACAATGTCTCTAGAGCTGAAAAGACCAGGATAAAGAAAGAAAATAAAACTAAAAAACATCCAGAGAAAACTTAATGACTATAACCTTATCATTATCAAGGCTGATAAGGGCAATTGCAGTGTCGTCATTGATAAAGATGTCTATAAGGACAAAGTACTTAAGTTTTTAAATGAAAATGGTTTTGAGAAGCTTGACAAGGATCCTACAGAGGAGTTTAAACAAAAGGTTGTCGACATACTAAAGAGAGAGTTATCCCTGTTTCCTGAAAACTTTTTTAAATTATAGTTTAAAACATATGAATCCATACCACCCAGATTCTATGGAGCTATTAAAGTACACAAACCAGGACTGGATATTCGGCCTATTGTTCCATTTTGTTCCTCTGCTACTGAAAAGCTGGGTAAATGGGCAAATAAGATATTCTACAACAAAACTAACTTTCAAGCCATTGATGCTGTGAAAAACACGTGTGAGTTTGTTGAGACTTTGAAGTCGGTCCACTTACCTAATAAGTTTATTTTAGTATCGTTTGACGTAGTCAGCTTGTTTACATGTATACCATCCGATACTTGCTTACGTTTGTTCAGTGCCTTACTTAGTAAACACTCTTCGGATAAAATCTTTAATGCTGAACTTTTAGAAATTATGGAGCTATGTCTTAGTCAAAATTATTTCTGTTTTAATGAAGAGTTCTACAGTGGCAAAGGAGGCTTAGCTATGGGCGCACCTTTATCTCCCCTAGGTGCTAATGTATTTATGCACTTCTTTTATAAAGAGTTCATCGATGACATTAATAACCCGTTCAGAAAATATATCAAGTTCTGGAAGCGGTATGTAGACGATATTTTTGTGGTCTGGGTTGGTTCGATTGGTAAACTTGACTCTTTCCTGGAATATTTGAATAACTGTAAACATTATCTTAAATTTACCCTTGAGGTAGAAGAAGGAGGCAAACTTAACTATCTAGATGTCTCAATATTCAGGAAAGAAAGTCAACTTAGTTTTGAAGTTTATAGAAAGCCAACATCCACAGACAACATAATTCCGGCCGATTCTTATCACCCGTGGTGCCACAAAATGGCGGCTTTCAACTCACTCATTCATCGTTTACTTACCCTCCCTTTGGATCGAGAAGCGTACCTTAAAGAATACAACACCATTTGCAATATAGCCCGGGTCAATGGATATCAGGTGGAAATAGTAAATAAAATAATAAGGAAGAAAGAGGCCGCGCTTGTGCTTAGAGCTATGAATAGTCAATATGGCCAGGACGCGATAGAACCTGAAAATATCAAGCAATGGTGCTCCATTCCTTACGTCGGTACTTTATCGCAACGTTTAGGTAGTGTTTTAAAGAGTAGTAACTTAAATGTTAGCTTCAGCAACCGTAAGACTCTTAAAACCTACCTTAGTAATGTTAAGGACCCGATCCCTTTAGAATCGCGCAGTGGAGTATATAAAGTACAATGTGGGGAGTGCCAAGCTGAGTACTTAGGCCAGACCGGTAGGAAACTAAGCACAAGACTTTCTGAGCACCTTAAGCGAACTTCCAGCAAGTTCTACGTACACCTTATCACAGAAAACCACGTGAACGCGCCACATAAAGCTTGCATAGTTCACTACGGAGAAAAAGGTCGTAAGTTGAACTTTTTGGAGAACTTAGAGATCTTTAGGAGTCAAGACACTGTTGGTGATCTGAATTTGAATGAAAGAGGGGAGCGAACGCCGCTTATCAATGCGCTACTACGAGCGCCGCACCCTGCATCCACCAGTATGTGTCTTGTTACAAGCCTACTCAAACCTTCCTGATTTTGTTTTATATTTAAAACTACCTTTTCAACACTTTTATCTCGGCTCAACGGTAATATTTCTATTTATTCACTTTTAATTAATTTATTTATTTATATTTTCTGTATTTATTTTTATTTATTTATATTTATTTATATATTATTTATCACTCCATTTCTGTAATTTATCTGTTTTCTTTGGTATATTTTTGTATTTTTTTTTTTATGTATAAGTGTGTTTTGACATTTTTTGTCTTATTTGTTTAATAGGCACTGATGATGACCTCTTGTTAGGTCGAAAGCGCTCTGCTTTAGTTTTAATAAAATCTTCAACTGTGGAGAGACTTTTTATTCTTTCGTTCTATTACGATGGACTCCATTTATGCTCATTCTCAAACATCTGAATAAATAAAAATAATAAAAATCATGATTAAAAACTACTTACATGTCTTTCGTCCGTAGAATTCATTCCTGTAACAAAAAATAATAAGTAAATTAAATAATTAAACACAAGTTTTATTCGATTAGAGAAAGCCTTTCATAGTTATTTTACACACACACACATATATATATATATATATATATATATATATATATAATATATATAATATATATAATATATATATATATATATTATAATATATATATATATATATATATATATATATATATATATATATAATATATATAATATATAATACATATATATACATATATATACATATTATATAATATATACATATATACATATATATACATATATATATATATATATATATATATATATATATTATATATATTATAATGTAAAGGAGGTGATAGTACTCCTCAAAAGGAACAAAAATGTCCTATAATATAAATCCTGATCTCCAACCGTTTTCCCACAAGGTCAAATTTAATATTTCAAAAAAATATTTGACCTCATATCATAAAATTGTTAATAGGGATTTAACTATTCAAGCTAGAAAAGCGAAATTGGTATCATTAGAAAGCTGAGTAAATTTCCTAAAGGACTAACTACTAACTATGTCAAATATTTTGGAACTACTGCCCAAATTTTGCATGAAACATGATTTTTTTTAAAAATGAATTTTATAGAATTTTTGTAGTAGGGCATTAGAGGAAGTAAGAGATGAGCAAAAGTTCAGCCAAGAACGGAAAAAACTTCTCTTGTGACTGCCCTTAAAGAAAAATTAAATAATTTTATGCATTCAATAGTCAACATTTTAAGCCATTCTTCCTAGAAGTTGGAAAAACTGATATTTTTTTGGCAATTTTGCATATGTCTACAATGTTAATTACATGGTACATAAAATCTCTAAAGCAAGAGCAAAGAGTGGTTTTAGAGAAAATTGTGTAAGAATAAAATAGGTTTATTTTACCTTCTAGAGTCTAAAAATCGTATTATTAAATTATTTTCGAAAATAAAATATTTTGTTAAAATAACACATTATTTTCACTTTTATACGTAAAAAATGATCAGTTTTTGCAACTTCTAGCAACAATAGCTTACATTTTTGACTATTGAATGTATAAAATTATTTAATTTTTCTTAAAGGGCAGTCATAAGAGAAGTTTTTTCCGTTCTTGGCTGAACTTTTGCTCATCTCTTACTTCCTCTAATGCCCTACTACAAAAATTCCATAAAATTCATTTTTAAAAAAAATCATGTTTCATGCAAAATTTGGGCAGTAGTTCCAAAATATTTGACATAATTAGTAGTTAGTCCTTTAGGAAATTTACTCAGCTTTCTAATGATACCAATTTCGCCTTTCTAGCTTGAATAGTTAAATCCCTATTAACAATTTTATGATGTGAGGTCAAATATTTTTTGAAATATTAAATTTGACCTTGTGGAAATCGATTGGAGATCGGGGTTTTATTATAGGACATTTTTTGTTCTTTTTGAGGAGTACTATCACCTCCTTTTCTGGTGGACACTTTATATGAAACACCCTGTGTATATATATATATATATATATATATATATATATATATATATATATATATATATATATATATTATATATATATATATACATATATACATACATACATAATACATACACATACATAAAACTTCAAAATACAGTCGGACCTCCATATAACGAACTTCTATACAACGAAAGTCTCTATGTAACGAATTTTTTTACGTTCCCTTGAATTTTGTGTTTAAAAGTGTTTCTATTTAACGAAAAAAATTTCTATATAACGAACAAAATTTCCAGAAATAAAGATAAAGACAAGACCCGCAAACTTTCAAGGAATTGACCAAAACGGCACTTCTGTTTTTCTGTAATTTCCCAGAACAATTATTTATTGATTCTCGCCCTGCCTTATTTAATTTTGCGAACTCTTTTTTTACAATTTTCTATGAAATTAGGATTAACACAGCATAGAACTAAAAATCTTTTAGTTTTAATTCGGTATTCGGTCTGACCAGTTCGTTTGTGAAACTTTTTATTTGTTTGTAAATCGAGTTTATTAAAATGTCAAAACCGAAATCGCTGTCCCTTTCTGAAAAAATCAATTTATTAAAAGATTCTGACGATGGATTTGTCTCTGAAGCATTAAATCGCTCCTAGTTCTATATCAACAATTTAAAAAAATTGGGAATCTATACTTAGGTTATACGAAACGAGAGGCGATTTAAAAAAAAGTTCTCGAGTATGCAAGTACGAAGACATTGATGACGCAATTTTACAGTGGGTGACAATGTTAAGGGACAAAAAAATGCTTGTGACAGGACCGCTAATAAAAGAAAAAGCTGCTGAATATGCAATTGCGAGGTTATTATTCATCCTATATATCCATTAAAATATCATCAAATAGTATAGTTATTTATTTTTTCAATTTCTATACAACGAAATTTCTATATAACGAATTTTTTCACTTGAACCTTTAAGTTCGTTATATAGAGGTCCGACTGTATATATCGTTTTGGAATAATGAGGCTAAGTAGAATCGATCCTTTCCTACTTCTGTCTCATGCGAACAACCTCATAAGCGCTATTTCGTGATGAAAATTCGGTGAAGACGATAAAATCTTGAAATGTCTGATATTAAAATTTTATATGGGTTGCAAAACAGAAGGAATGAAAAGATAAAGGTTAGTGTGGTATCAGATATTGACTTTGCACTGCTTAGTCTTCTTCAAGTTTAAAAGGAGTTGTTTCCTTTGTATACCACACTTGAAAACCAAAACCAGTGATTCCAGAAACTTATATAAAAGAGAGAGAGAAATAGATTTCACAAGTTTTCCTTGTTTCCACTAGACTAAACCCTTCAGGCACCATTTACCCTAACAAACAAAAACCCTTTCCCTAAAAGTAAAAGATCTCTAAGAATATAGAAAGAGATCTTTACTAAAAGAAGAAAATATCCCGAAAGCCACAACTCTCAAACAAAAACTAGCATTTTCTTATCTTTTATTTTGTTTCTATGTTGATTGTTTACATCTTATATTTACTTAATGCCTAATCTCTTAAAGCTCAGACAAAGTTGAAACTGAAGTCTCCTTTAAACTTTAACACATTTAGCAGAATCACTCATTAGTATGTTGATGTTATAAAAGGCTTATACCATCACCCTATCCCAAACACAACCCTAGAAAAGAAAGATTTTATAAAAAATTAGCACAAACCAAGCATGAAATTAAAACTTGAAGGAATGTTTCACGCAACAACTCACTGTCTCATACATCCTTTCTGTTGTAATTTTAGAAAACAACCGAAATACATTTAAATAACATTTTCAAACACACATAACACAAATAACATCTTCAAACTTAGTAATAATTTAGTAAAGAATTAAAATACTTATGTTTATTAAAGCCAAACTAAGAAATTGAAAAATACGAACGAAACAAACGAATAAACAACAACAACTTCGTCTTTTCACCAATGAGATAAGTTAAGAATCAAACGAATAAACAACAACTTCATCTTTTCACCAATAAGATAAGTTATGAAGCAAACGAATAAACAACAACTTCATCTTTTCACCAATAAGATAAGTTATGAAGCAAACGAATAAACAACAACTTCGTATTTTCACCAATAAGATAAGTTATGAAACAAACGAATAAAAAACAATTCCATCTTTTCACCAATAAGATAAATTATGAAACAAACGAATAAACAACAACTCCATCTTTCCACCAATAAGATAAGTTATGAAACAAACGAATAAACAACAACTCCATCTTTTCACCAATAAGATAAGTCAACCTTCTTTAAAACATAGAGATATTATTACTAACTGAACCTATAGGTTAAATTTTGATACATCGAAAAAGTAACCTGACCACATTTCGCATCAGTACAAAATTACAGATAACTTAGATAGTATATAGTTAAAAATACAAATAAAACACAAAAAAATGTCGAAACAATTGATTTATTAAAACCTTAACTCACTCTTGAAGGAGAGCCCATGAGAGCCCCAAAATGATGTTTCGGCCTCGCAATGAATTGAGATAGGCTATGCCCCCTCTATAGAATGACACACGGTTAAAATCAGTTGACAGTGTGGAAAAACAATGCGAGAGCCAAAAAAAGATTATTCCTGAATTTTAAACCACTCCTTCAACCTTATTGGCCAACCTAACGACCCAATTGGTTTCTCAACACTCTTTCCCACGCTGTTAACTGATTTTAATAGAGTGTCGTACTACACTATACATCTCTACGTTTTCAAATAAAGAAATAGTACAGTTCTATAAACTATATCCTAGTTTAAAAATTAAAATACATCCGTGTGAAGCTAGATCTATATTTAGAAGAAAACAATTATTTGTTAGAATTTATCATTTTAAAATGTGTTATACAAATCTGCATAAACAGATGAAGGTTTTAATGTACACATAAAATTTAAATAAATACAATGCATTCATGCTTAACTTGATTTAGTTAGAAATAAAACGTTGATCAAATAATTATTAAAAAAATGATTTTAAAACATTGTTGGCTTTAAAGAACTAGATTTATTAAAAAATATTAAACCCAAATTTAAATATTATTTTATTCATATTTTATTTTCACACTGAAGGTAAAATAAATATTTAGATTTACTCTATTTGTGAAAGATGAAAGATACGTATTAATTTGCAAGCAGTTTGAAAAATAATACCCATTTTTTACTTTTTTAGAAAATGAAAAATTGAGAGGTTTTTTTTATTTTTAAATGATTTTTTTTTTATTTAAATCAATATGCCTTCAGATGTTGTATAAAATTTGTGAGTGACGAGTAACATGTTTTTATTTATTTATATTTTATTCCCTGCGTTTATTGCATTTTTTTAACTGATTTTTCCCTACTCTTGTTTTTTTAACAGAATTGTAAATGATTTTTTGGTGCATAGTTAAATGGTTTTGCTTCGCAAATGAGAAAACTCAAGTGGGGAGAAAAAAGATGTATAAATAAAACAGAGATAAAAACGGAAGGTATTATTGATGCTCTCTCACGAGGGGAGTGGGAGGGAGAAAAGCCGTGAATTTTTCATGTTTTGAATTTAGAGGTTGGTTTATTTGAAGGGGCAAAAAAAGATATCCCTTTTTGTTTAAAAAAACCCTCTATACTTGATGCTTGTCGAAAACGTACACTGAAATTTTAATACGCTCAAAAAAGAGAAAAAATCCTCCAAATTTCAACTACCTATCTCACTTTAACTCTCAAAAAAAAAATGAGTGTACAAAAAAAACAAGCTTTAAATTATTCAAAGAGTCCTCTATCCTCAACTAGAATTCTAAAACCTTTTTTTTTAAAAAAATACCACATTCATTTTATGCAAAAACGAAAAAAACAAGCGGTTACAACTCTAAATGAAAACCTATTGCAGCTGCTGTCCCCAGTGGGTTAAAGTACAGTTAATTGCTGTACGATTATAAAAAGAACGTTTGTAAAGTACAAAATCAAAATATATAAATGTTATTTTTTGTCACAATGTTTAATAAAACTAAAGGTTTAATAAATAAACGTCAAAAATAATATTTGATACAATCAACAATATTTTTAATTACAGATTCAGCGGTTAGGAGTGGCCTCAAAATAAAGTCTAATATTTGCGATGCATTTTCACATAATATAATTAGATTGATGTCTTTAACTTAAATAGTTTATCTGTTAGGCCCTGGGCCACGCTGATCATGATCGAAGATTGAGTAAACAGAGGAAACAAATTGATTTAAAAGGCTGTGGAAGAGCCGAAGGGTATAAGGCACGTTGCCTTATAAGTGCTCACACCACTTTGTTTATCAGCAATGTCAGTTTTGGCCTGGGTTCGATTCCAGGTTAGGACGGTATTTTTCACTTGGTATAACAGCACGTGGAGAGCAAGAGTTCCACTACCGAATAGGAGTTAATAACAGGCTACAAATATGTGAACTCCTGGCTAGGGATTGAAAGCTGGCTTCCCCCTTTGAACTTTAAGCATCAGTAGTTAATAATTTTGTATTTTAACTTGGTACTTCAAACAGAATATTAGTTTAAAAAATACCGAATTTCGTGAGATTCTGACGAAAATTTTGGTCGTGGTTTGGGGAATAAAATTAAATTTTGCGAAAAAATTAAGGTGTAATAATGAACTTGATGATTTAATGTCAATTAAAAAAATACTAATAATCAAAAATAAAATTTTTCATTTATCGTCATAAGTTGTTTTTATCTTTTAGTGCGCTCTTTAACTAAAACCATATTTCTTTAAACATTATTACACAAATTAATAATTCCTTTTACATTCTTTATATACATAAAACTAAAAGTAATAAAAAAAACAGTGTTAAATGATAAATTTGCAAAAGAAAAAGCACACTTGTTAAAAGACATAAAACAAAAAGAACCATTATAAAACAAAGGAAAATAATATGAAAAACATAAAAAATACATCTCTTGTGTAAAATAAAAACAGTAGAGAATAAAGAATAATACATTATTAAACAACAAGACATGAAAAAGTAAAAAAAGATGTTAAAAAGAAAAGAGATAATGGCAAGAGAGACAGAGAAGAGAGAACGTGTCATCCTTAGCAACTGTTTTTATTCAGGAATGTAAACTTTTCAACGTTTTAGCTTTCAACACATTTTGCCATTTTAAACGTGCTAACAGCTTTTTTTCTTTTTTTAAGACTTAAAAATTGAATACATTTAATTACTGAAATTTATAACTAACTATTTAATATTCATAAATAATTTTATTAATCTTTAATGAGTGAATAAACAATTTGATTAGTTAAGAATATTTAACATCAATATGAACTTTAATAAACAAATAACTAAAACAACAAATATCAAAATTAAAAAGGTTGTATCTACCACAAGTTAAAGGAGCAATCGAAGAATCAGCTACCGTCGATACTTATCGATACAAGTATCGACTACCGTCGATACTTGTTGTTGGATATGAATATCCCTGGACCGGTTTCGGCTTAACGCCATCATCAGCAGGCGGGATAACACTCGAACTCTCAACTAATAAAGTTATATCAGTGATTAACTTCTAGTCTCAATGAGCACGACGAGCCCTCTGGAGAATCATTTTCAGTCAGGTCCAGGGATATTCATATCCAACAGCAAGTATCGACGGTAGCTGATTCTTCGATTAACAAATATCAAAGTAAGGGTACGGGGTGCCTCGGAACTATTCCTCACTTCATGGGATTCGCTACGCACATTCTCACTACTATGGACTCGCATCGCTCGGCCTCAGAATATAAAAATCACGATATGCACAGCAACAAGTATTCGGACTCGTTTCGCTCGCCATTCTTTTTATTCACACATCCAGACACTGACCACGCTCAATACAGTTTAACTTCTATGATCAAATAAAAACCGAAGATATTCTTGACGTATTGAAACTAAATTGGTATGTTTATTTATTACTTAAAGGGATATTACTTGAAAAAAAATTCAAGTCAATTTTTCAGATCTTTTACATTTTGTTATAAAACGAATACATTTCATTCCATAAAAATTTAACTAATATTAATAATAAATGGTTTCCCATACAAGGAGAGGCTTCATTTGAACCTCTTCTAGTTCTAGTAGAATGGCAGGTTATAATAAATAAATCAATGTCGAGTTTTCGTAAATTGTTATATATGCTTTAATTTTATATATCAATAAAGGAAGTCTACCAAACGTAAGACGAAAAAAATCAAGGCATTTTCATGGTTTTTAAGGTTTCTTTTAGAAAAATAAGAGGATATTTTTTGGATTGAAACAATGGCAAAAGAAAAAAATTGGGGTAATTAAAATAATAAAATAAATAATGCAGTTAAATTTATACTAATTTAATTTAATTTAAGGTTTTAAAAAAAATGCAAGGCTTTTTGCAGAGTTTCAAGCGTAAAAACGAAATTTCAGGGGGTTTTAAGTTTATAATTGTACTCTGGCGATGACTAATTAATAGTTGAAACCGGAAACTTTTCATTTTATGTAATTATTATGGTTTGACAAATGAATATATTTTTAAAACTCGAAGTGTTTACTCATATAAGTTTTCATTCTTAACCATGGGGTTTTAAGGGTTTATATGGTATTTATAGTGGTAGACACCCTGTCAGTAGGCGAAAGTGTTCAAGTTACTTTTTCGATGTCTCAAAATGCATACGATAGGTACTCTTTAATAATAATATCTGTAAGTTGGAATCACTCATTTTAAACAACTCCTTACGGGATAAAGATATGCAAACAAGAAATACCTTGCTGCAAGTGATTGCTTAGCAGCTAGATAAACTTAAGGGTCGAAGGTATTAGTTTCACACTTGTTAAAGTAATATTTAAAAAAAAATAAAATATTTTCTTAATATTAAAAAGGCATTTCCCTATATTAAATAAGAAAAACTCATTAGCTCATTCTACTTAAAAAAATTCGCGTTAACAAAGCATTAAAATGTATCCTTCATACAAAAAAAAAATATTTATCATACTTAACATTCCCCCTAAGTTGAAAGTAGGATTACATTTTTTTTATGTTCTCCCTTTTTATATTATTTATGATTTGCCCTTTTAATAGTATAAGATAAGAAGTCACAAAATAATATTTCATAAAAGTAAAATGCTTCATTATTCAATAGCATGCATAACATCCACCCTACAAAGTTTCATGTAAAGAGGGGAGCACCTCTATCATGTTCAAGGAAATAAAGCTAATAGAGAGGGCTTTGAAAACTTATCATATTGTTCTTGAAAATGCTTAATCGTTACTTTGAATATTTTCTTTCACCCCTGTAGTATAAGAGTATTAAATTTTAATTATAATATTAAATTAATCTTTCGAATAAGCAAAATGAGACAGAACGTGGATTAAACCGTATAAACTATTTATTAAAGTATAACAGTGGAATAAATATTTATTTTAATTGCAGAAAGGAAATCAAAGTATTTTTTTTTTAATAAAGACAGAAAACAACTTGTTAAAGCATAGTAATAGTAAAATGTTTAAGGTGGATGGCTCACAGTTCCGACAACATTTATTTGGAGAGGGGATACAGTACTGACTACAAATCATCAGAATTATTTATAAACAATTTTTTATAACAGTTGCTATAAGAGTTTTTATCATCAGAGTTGTTTATAAACAATTTTTTATAATAGTTGCTATAAGAGTTTTTCATCAGAGTTGTTTATAAACAATTTTTATAACAGTTGCTATAAGAGTTTTTATCATCAGAGTTGTTTATAAACAATTTTTTATAACAGTTGCTATAAGAGTTTTTATCATCAGAGCATAAACATTTTTATAACAGTTGCTATAAGAGTTTTTCATCAGGTTGTTTATAATTATTTTTTTGTAAGAGTTTTAATCATCAGCATGGATGATGCTTATAAGATTTTTTATAAGCAATTTTGATGATGACTGAACAGTCCAAACCAGTCAGTTCCTTAATTTTTAACCTGCTAACAATACAATTATGTTTACAGAATACAATTTTTTTTAATTAAAAACTTAAGTGTTTGAATAATTATTTCATTATAAACAAGCTAAACGTGCAACACAAAATCTCATCGAGATATATTACTAGAGGAAGCATAGCCCATCTCAATGCATTGAGAGGCATAACATTTGGGCATCTTTTTGGGGCTATGTTTGGGGCTCCTTATTGAAACCTCATCTAAAAGAAAAGGTTATAATAAATCAATTGTTTTCGGCTTTTCACATATTGTTTGTTTTGTTTAGTATTTTAAACGTTCTGCTATACAAGTATTGTAATTTTTTACTCTTCATTTGATTATAGTAATAGAACAAGATGTTGAGGTTACTTTTTTGGAGTTTCTCTAGTAATATTAACTCTAAGCAAAATCTCCGTCATATTTAACTCTATTATATAATATTAAATAAATATATATTAAATCAATAATATTAAATTATATAATATAAAAATTCATCCGATAGAGCCTCTCGAGAGATATTAACTCTAAGCGATATTTCCGTCAAAACAACTAGTGAGATCAAGCTGATAAATTTTATTGAAAGGTTTTTATGAATGAAATATTTTTTCATGTTAGGTTTTAGTCCGGCATTGACGTCACTGCAGGAATAAAAAGAAATTGATCAATGTTAACCGCCTAAACCGATTCCTGCAATGACGTCACACGTTATTTATAAAAAGTCAGGTTATAACCTCCGAATGCGATTGGTTCGTTTACATCAAATTGAATCACCCTCTACATTTCTAACATCTTGTCGTGAGATAACAATCCAATGTCATTTCACTGTGATTACAAGTGGTATGAAAATTAAATAATAAATATATAAGATTTTAAAATATTCCACTAAAGATATTTCGTTACTACTTACATCAAAATCAATAATTTCGAAAAAGTATGGTTTATTACCTCAAGATGAACCCCCTTTTCTAAAATATACCTTGTATTAAAATGCAAATGACTGTGATTTTAACCCTAACTAATTTGACGATGCTAATTTCCCATCCCCTAAGGTTTTCGGGGTTCAAAGTTTGTATGTACTGAGAAAGGGTTTAGTAGAGTGTTTTGCTTAATAAGTTGTAAAAGGGTTTATAGAGGTAAAGGGAGTAGAAGAGTCTTAGAAGCGGATATTAGAACAAGTTATTCCTCCTATTCCTCCCTTCCTTTACCCTTTTCCCACTTTTCCTCCTTTTACATCTTTAACTTACTCATACACACAAGGCTTTACTCTAATCACACTTTGGCAATTAGCTTATCAAAACACTTAACTCTGTGTCTTCTGTTTGTTCTTTACTTCGTGCCTTTTCAAAATTTAATTCAATTCTCGTAATATTTATAAACAATAAGATCAATTAATTAAATTAAATAAATTTTTATTTATTCATTATTTATTTATTATTATTTATATTGATATAAATACTAATATAGGATAGAATGAGTAAGTTTAAAAAAAGTAAAAGTATAATAACACACATAAAGCAGTACGGTTTCATTTTTAAATCTGCGTTAGTGTTTTTACTATTCACTTCTGAGAAAAATAAGTATTAATTATTTACTTTACTTAACTTTTGGAAAATTTTTAACGAAAAATGAGTCTATGAGGTCAGGATTAAGGAGGGGAAGGTGAATTTTGGGAGGGAAACCTAAGTTTTTTTTAGGTATATATATATATATATTATATATATATATATATATATATATATATATATATATATAATATATAATATATATATATATATATATATATATATATATATATAATATATATATAATGTGTGTGTGTGTGTGTGTGTGTGTGTGTGTACAAGATTTAGTTCCTAGACTTTTCTATGGGATAACATTTGAAATAAAGCGCTTTCGCGGAGTATTATTATACATAAAACAATATAAATAATAATACATATTATTGATATGTACTTATAATGTGTTATAAGTAAATATTACAAAGACATTAATTTTTCTATATATAGCTACGGTATAAATGAGGAAAGTCAAATGTTAAATCACAATATCTTGCACATATTGGAAACAAAACTTAGATTGAGTTCATAGACTCCAGACACTCAATGCCTTCTGTATACAATACTTATTACATACTCATTTTTTCATATTTCTATTAAGTTTACATTTTATTTAGTACCTGATTCTATCAAGCAGGAAATAACAATTCCTCAAATTCAAAAGAAGAAAAAAGCATAAAAAGACCAACTTAAACATTTCTTTGAACTTCATGTAGTACAAACTTTTATTTCCATATTAGATTCAAGTTGGAACAGAGGGTGTTTTAATTTAACAGGAAGAAACTAATCAGTAATCAGATATCAAGATATTAATATTTATGAAAATTCGAGGCTTTAGGCCTCTTAGCCCATCTTTTATTTTCTTGGGAATGAATCTTAAGAAATTAAGCCCCCCTGTCAAAATCATGAAAGAGTTCACCCTCGTCCCAATTTTACCTTATCTGGTGGTTTACACCCTTACCCTAGGGTTTTTAAAAAAAAAAAACTTCATAAACTTTGAACCCTTCAAGTTTTCTTTTGTACTTAACCCCTTAATCAAGCTCCATGCATTCTAGTACTAAGCATTGTACTTGTCATCTTCACCTGCTTAAAGCAGAAGTTGTAAAAAAACTAATTTCTTATTACCCTTTTAATGTAACGATTAAAAATAACTACATTCTGAACTAAAATAACGAATTCTGAACTAACACGTCCTTATTTTGTAAGCCTTATAACACAAGGTCACACAAGGTTATGACACCTTGTAAACATTTTTTCTAACAAGACCACGTTGTTAAAATTTTTACTTTTCCTCATATTTATACAGTAGATATATAGAAAATGTTTTGCGTTTGCACAAAATACGAATTTGATATTTAACTTAATTAACTATCGGTTTTAGGTGTTTTGAAGACATCCTGTCTTGCCTATAACAATTAATTTATTAATATTGTCTATCTGTAAGTGTGTGTGTGTGTTTTATTAACCTAGCACCAAGTGTGTTTATGGTAGAAAGTTTAATCTTGGTACGATTCTGGATTTAGTTGTACTTTCCTAAAAATAATTTTATTGCGTTTATTATTTTAAATTATTTAATAAATTAAATTAATAAATTATTAACCATCAGTAATGACTCAGCAAAAAAAATTGAAAACAGTAGAAATGTTCGAATCAATTTAAAATTTAGCATACACGCATTTAGTCCTATATTTGTGTTAGTTTTCTTAAAATCTTCGATTGGTTAATGAATTTTTCATAATCATATCTTCTTTATTATATTTTTTTACTCATCTCTTCCTTCCAAACATTTTCTTTCAAATAATAAATATTTAAAACTTTTAAACTCCACCATATTCAACATAGTGTAATTGAAATCAACATAATAATAAAAAAAACAAATAAAAAATTCAATAATAAAAAGAGGAAACAAGATAACAAGAGAAAACATAAACGTATAAAAGAAAACAACAAAATTATAATAAGAAAAACCATAAGAAGATAAACAATGTTTAAATTATCCTTGGTGGAAAATAATGCCTTAAATAATAAAATGTTTCTTTTAACTCTTAAACATATTTAAGTATCATCGCGAAAAACATAAAAAATATGATTTTTTGAGAAATAAAAACCTGCGGTATCTTTTATAACCAAAATAAGGTCGGTTTATGCTGGAGCTTTATAGGGCTTAAAAAGTTGTATAATTTTAAAATTGCATTAGAAAGAAAGAAAAATCATAAAATAGTCGTAAAACTATTCAGTAGTATAGATTTTTATTAAAGACTTCTTTTCCATACATAAACTGTTATAAATTTATGTTATTTCATAAAATCTTGTGGCTTCAGGAGAAGAATGGTTGTAATAAAAATTATTATTTTTTATTTAGATTTTTTTAAGAGAATTTTTATTACTTTACAGTTTTTCTTTTTTTTTCTTATGTGTTTGTCTTGTTTATAAAATTATATTAGGAACATTTTTTAAACATCAGAAGTTTACTTTGAACATTAAATTAATATATTTTGAGAAAATAAAATGTATTATAATTATTAAAAAAATTATGGAGTGATAGTAATTGTGTTTTTTGCATCTTGTGTTGTAGCCATAAAATCAAAAAACAATTTTTATAAACAAAAATATTGCTTAGCACATAAAAGTTTTTTTAAATAATAATGCATATAATACTTGAAATGTGACGTACCTGAATTAGATTTTGAATCCTGATCTCTAGCTGCATGTAGTTCAGGTTTAGGTGCTAACATACTAAGTGGGTGAGATGCTGGTGCTAAAGCACCACTAAGTCCTAATAAAGATGCCGCCGAAGCTGGTGGACCGGGTAAACCAGGGTGAGGCATCATGGGTAATGGTGGACCATGACCTCCGGCATGAGGAAGTTGCCCTGCATGCATCTGCTACAAACACAACATTCGTCAAACAAATCAAAGCCATAATTACAATTGCTATAAAAGTTAAAGAAGAAAAAAAGTCAGATCTTTTTTGTCCTCCCACAACATTACACCCTTTTAATTTTTAGTTTGCCTAAGATTAACTCTGGATCATTATAAATCAACAGCGGCAACCTATAGTAACCAATACTAACCATCAATTACCATTATTAACACAGGCGATTTTAAGAGGAGGCTAAAACCCCCCTGGTTTTTCAAGTTACTAAAACTAACATTAAATTTTTACGTTCCATTATACATAGTATATAAAATATACTTCCTCAATAAATGATCGCAAATGTTACTCATCTACATATTCGTCTTTCTTTTATTCATTTTACTTAAAAGTAAAATATGAAGTATTATTGGTAAATATAGTAACAAAGGAAAGTAAATTAGATTAGATTTTAGTCAATATATATATATATATATATATATATAAATATATATATAATATATATTATATAATATATATTTATTATATATATATATATATTATACAATATATATATATTATACATATCTATATATATATTATATATATATATATATTATATATTATATATATATATATATATATATATATATATATATATATATATTAATATATGATATGTTTATTAAAGGGAGAGAGTAAAGGGGCTTCGGTCCTTCACTCCCCAAGATTTTTAGAGAATCGTCTAAGATTAGTAACCTTCTTTTTCATTCCGATAGTTAATAAGCTGTTGTATTTCACTTATAATATTTGTATACTTTTTTTATTTTAATTTATATTAATTTTTTATTTTTTATTTAATTTATTTTCGTTTTTTACTTTGCTGGTAGGCACTGATGATTAACTTTGAAGTTTGAAAGTTGGCTCTGTCAATAAATGAGTATTAAGTGGAGAGACACTTCTTTCTCCCCCCCCCTTACTTTATACATTTGTCATTTATGAGCTACTGGATATTTTTTAGGTATAGATAGTTACTTGTGGTTGGTAGTGGTTTATATCGGTTACTAATGATGGAACATAAAAAGCCAAAAGAAAACGTTTCTAAATCTGATAGAAAAAACCAGAAGAAGAACTGACAAGGCTAAGAAATTTAAGACTACTGCATAACTTACAAAAAGAATACTTTAAATTTATTTCATATTTAGCCTTTAAGAATTTTTTAAAAGAAAATAATTCTTTTAAAAATATTATTTTAGTTAAATAAGATAAAATAAATTCAAATAAAACATAATAAAACTAAATTAAATAAAATAAACGTAAGTTGTATTTTTTAAATGTCTCTTATAGTATACAGTTGCACATGCATAGCTTTGTTTTCTTAAATAAAATACGAAAAACAATATTTAAAATTTAATATTTCATAAAGGATAGTAAAAGAAAATAAATAAAAAATCTCAAGATTCCTTTTTAACTACTTAAAGAATACATGAAGTATCTCAAGTATATAGGGGGGGGGGGGGACTCATAGAAATATTTTTTTGTCAAAATTGTACTAACAGTGGAAAAACTCTTCAATTTCTCTAGTACATACTCAAAAGTTTAGAAGTGGTTACTTGACCCAGTTTTTTCAGTTTTTTTCTCCAGAAAGAGATCATTTATAGAGGCAACGCCCTTTCGCTTTTCTTATTTGTATTTATTTATTTTTTATGCACTTGACCTCTGCATTAAGAAGCGAATCTTGCGTAGATATACATTTTATTTATTTAATTAGAAACGTAATTATGTTTAAATATAAAAACATATATTATGATATTATCGAAAAGAAAACTTGAAAAGATGAAGGGAAAGTCTAATTAAAGTAAGATAAGTTAATTAAGCATCTTTTCGAGATTTTAATAAACCAGAGTATACTTAAGGTATTATTAAGTATGATTCACAAATTTAAGAGTAGCAAATCTCTTAACACTAATAAACTGAGAGAGTTGGCTTTAAATTTATTTTTATACAGGATAGTAGAAAAACTAAATATGAATATTAAGTACTTATTGGAATACTTATGGCTACAAATATTTGTAGGAAATTATTATAAAACTTAAATAGTGCTTAGTAGATTACTTTTAAAAGTAAAAATATTGCTAGCTGTAATCATTGTACACAAATATCAATTAGAAACAAAGTATTTCATGAAGTTAATAAGATGTTAGAACAAATACATATTAAACACAAAAAAATGTTACGAAACAAGTTAGTAAAGTAAGTAAATCAAATAAACAGTTATGCTTATTATAAAAAGATATTATAGATAAAAAGATATTCATTCGAGAGGAAAAGTCGTAATTTTATAAAAATAATAAAAATACATTCAGAAAAGGTTGATAAAAAAAAAACATAAATTCAAAAAAAAGTTGATAAAAATAAATTTAGAAAAGGTTGATAAAAATAAATTCAGAAAAAAGTTGATAAAAATAAATTTAGAAAAGGTTAAAAAAAATAAATAAATTCAGAAAAAGTTGACAAAAATAAATTTAGAAAAGGTTGATAAAAATAATAAAAATAAATTCAGAGAAGGTTGATAAAAATAATAATAATGGTATTCAGGGACAGATATGATAGTTAATTACTTTAGTTGAAGTAATAGGTACTCATGTTAGTTACATAATAAATTAATAGCAAAAAAAATATAATGATAAGTAGGGGATTAGTAAAGCAATAATAAAAATATTTTTAAAAAAGAGGTATAAGTTGTATGCCTATTCATTTTAGAAGATAGGAAATAAAAATAGATTATTATTATATAGCCATTCAATTAATAAAACTGATACTTAATTTACTCATTTAAAAAAAATATATTTTTAACTAAAACCACAACAGTCATATTAATAAAAATTTATTAAACCCACATAAAAGAGATATTCAAATGAATAAATTAAATAAAAATGCAAATGAAAAAAAAGATAAAAACCAAACTATAAAAATATATAAATGTAAAAAAAAATAAATATAAAAGAGGAAAAATTTAATTAAAGAAGGAAATAAAAAAAAGCTCTATTTAATAAACAAAATTAATTTAAGCTTGAATAAAAATTGGTTAAATCTCAGTATGGCCCCAGGTGCTGCACCAATATAAAACAACACAGTTAATATAAAACACAAAAAGAAACGGATAAAAAATATAAGTGATTAATTTAATACAAAACAGATATAAACATATATTTAAAAGGACTAAAAAACATTTAAATTGTTAATAGAAAAAACAAAACAGTAACAAAATTGACAATAAGATAATAGAATTTATATTTGTATTTTAATTTAAGTATATAACAGTTTTTTTAGTATTTTTTTATTTATTTAATTTTTCTTTTTATTTTTCTTACCAATAATCTGGGAAGGTCCGAGCGTTGTTGCTGTAACACAAAGAAGAAAACAAAAAATATATAAACCTAAAAAATTAAAAATAAAAAAAAAATAATAATGTAAATTTTCATTTTCTCGGACCTCTCGTGTAGTTTATAAACTAAAATGACAATAAATGAATAAATCAATGATACAGCACACTCAAGGCACACAACGAGATTAAAATCACAAATGTGGCAACCGAAAAATTTAAAATATTTGGTTTACATATTAAAAAAACTGGAAAATTAAAAATTTTAAATTGTTTGTAATTAAACAACTGAATTTAGACATTAAAAAACGCTTTTTTTAAAAAAAAATTGCTACTTAATATATAAATATAAATATATATGCACTATAAATAATGCTATATATTTTAATAGCTATATTAAATGTAAATTGATTTTTCACATCAGCTAAAAATAAATTATATTAACATTATAGGTTATTATTATTATATTATCAATAATAATAATAATAATAATGTTATGTATTAGAACTAAATGTAATATTGTGAAACGATAAGGTAGCGCCAAATTATCCATGCAACAATCACTTGGCTTCCTTCTATCTTTGATAGATTCATTAATTACCTTTGATTTACAAAGCCATTAGTTTATGGTCAAAGATTAATTAATAAAACCATTAAGAGAAATAATTTACAATTCGGTAAACCACATTTTTAAGCAAATAAATAAAATGTATGCATAAAAAAGTCTAAAAATTACTTTGAAATAAAAAACTGTTATTTTATAAAAATATTATTTTAATTTTACTAATTGAATGCTACAAAAAAATTGTAAGAGTAAAAATGATCTATGCCGTCCATCCAGAAAAACTAAATTTCGTAAATTAATATTCTTTTTAATTGTTTTTAACTTTTTTTCAAAATGAATATTGAAAATCCAGACACCAAAAAAAAATTAGAACATAATTTTTAGATAAAAAAAAAAAAATTAGAACATAATTTTTTTCGGAAAGAATTAAAAACCAACATAAATCAATCTAACTCGTACAATTACAAAGAAAGATCAATATGAAACAATAATGTAATTTTAGTTTGAAAACTACTGATTAGGGGTAAAAATATAAATAATGTATTTATATTTCTTTAAATAGTAAGGCATTATAAGGTTAATAGGATAAAATTAAATCCATTTTCTAAATTTTGTAACAAGTTTCAATTCTCTAGCTTAAATACACTGGGACATACGATGATATGATACATATGATGATACACACACACACACAACTCAGAGAAAACCACTCATGATGTCCTAAAAACACCTACACTATAAATGAGGAAAAGTAATAATGCAATATTAAGGAAACTCATAGGATAACTCATAGGAAACCACTTATGATACATGTCCTAAAAACACCTACACTATAAATGAGGAAAAGTAATAATGCAATATTATAGGAAACTCATAGGATAAAAATCATAGGATAAAAAACTCATAGGATAACTCATAGGAAACCACTTATGATACATGTCCTAAAAACACCTACACTATAAATGAGGAAAAGTAATAATGCAATATTATAGGAAACTCATAGGATAAAAATATCATAGGATAAAAACTCATAGGATAACTCATAGGAAACCACTTATGATGTCCTAAAAACACCTACACTATAAATGAGGAAAAGTAATAATGCAATATTATTATTATATATCATTTAAATTTATTTTCATAGAATGAATAGATAACATGATGCATTGTATGAGTTGAATACACATATAGTTAAATACATAAAATATTCAGAAATAAAGAAGAAAAGACAATGTTGTTGATGAAGGCTTGTAAACCAAAAAAAAAAAATAGAATGATATAAATAAGAAGAAAAACAAAAGAAGAATAATAATGGGAAAATATGATTTTATTTCCAACTAACTTACCAAGTGATTCTTCTTAAAAAAGACTTTACAACTGAAATTATTCAGTCTTAACAAAATTAAACAAGAGGATAAACTACCACAAAATTCGAAAGTTGAAAAAATTATAGGGAGAAAGAGAAGCCAACAATTTGTTTAAATAATTCAAGAGTAAAGGAAATTTATTTGGTTCGAGTTTAGTGAATTTTCATTTTCCGAAGATTTAGACATTCCGGTGGTGACCGTGATAGCTTTCCAGTTGGGAAACATCTTTTCGATGTAGGTCATCATGGGTGAAAACGGAATGCTCTACAAAACTGAATAGTTCAGCTTTATAGAGCATTGTTTCCATGATGTGCAACATTCCAGAGGATGTCCCTCACAGTGAAAGCGAAACGTCGGATTCTTCATCCACATTGACGCGGTAACTACCACTGAAGATCTAAATCTACATGTCAATAACCACACAAGTGTGTGGTTATTCAAGTACGAAGTCTGAATGCAACTGTCTGAGTCTATAAGTAACAGCTTTCTGAAAACTGACATAGTGAAACCTTAAATTAAAAATCGTGACTCATAAAAAATTCATTAAAAACTCTAAAGACTCAATTTTAATAAAATTTTAGGTATGGAAAATGTGTTAAGTGAGGCATCATAGATAAATATAAAATTGTGTATCAAATTTGCCATAAAACTTCAGATCAAGTTGAGATCTAGTTGGAAAGATGTTAAAAGCAAAGGTTAAACCTTATAGAAGGCAAAAACTAAATATTTGTTTTGAAAAGAAAGAGCAAACAAGAGAGAGAGAGTTTTCAAAGTTTACTTAAGGAACCTCTCACAAGAATTTTGAAAAGCCACAAAACCAAAGCAATGTTACCAACCGAACCTTTTCCACTTCTAAAAAGCACTAAATGTAATTAACATACAAATATTAACTATTGCTGTGTAAACTACAGTTCTCTTCAAGTTTGCCACACTGTTTTATCTAAATAACTAGTGAAATTTCAACTATTTTGAAATCCAACATCACTGGCAATTCTAAACAAAGCAGTTTCAATCTAAATAAAACTAATTAGAATATTACTCTGACTAATTCCCTGAAATAGATTCTCATTTAATAAAATCATTTAAAATATAGTTATTTCATTTAAACTTTTAGGATATTTCAGTAATGTATTGATCGATTTTTATAGAGATTAAAGAATATATTAGATATAAAAGGTTTAAGAGATAGATTCATTACTTCTTATTAGTCAAACAGATCTCACTAAAACATACTTAAATACCATTAAATATTAAACACCAAAAATAGTCCCTGATTATAGCTTATATAGATTTTTCGGACGTATATTTGAGGTACACAATTATAAATACAATGTTATTAACAATGTATAGTAGAAAATATTTTACGGTAAAGAAAAACACCTTTGGGTTAAAGCAGTAGAGACTGAAAGAAAATGTATTTTTATGTTTTCTCATTTATTAATGTAAAGTCTGTGTGAGTTAATGTTTACTCGTGTTCTATTTGTTCTTGCTAATATATTACTCATACTTTTAAATATTCATTATCAAGATAAATCCCCAAGTAGTTAACGTACAGACGATAAACACTCTTCATTATGTATTAAAAGACTCGAGAATAAATTAACAGTCTTTTAACAGATAGAAGGTTTATTTAAACAACTATTTAGAGTCTTATTTCATTTTTTTTTTTACTTAAAAGAATATGACTTACTTTATTTACTTTTCTCGTTAGAAAACAAATAATTTACTTTTTTAAGTAACATTAACTTAAGCGCACTAAAAAAAGGAATACGAATCGAAAATTTATAGAAAAAAATAATAAGCAAATGAACTAAAAAGCAAAAGTAATTTTTAACAAAGATTTGAAAATCTAAAACAATATCTACTAAAAATTCAAAAATTCTTAACTACCTTTCACTATTAATTCTGTTGTACTCTTAATTTCATCAAAACCTTTTGTAATGTGAGTTTTGCAAATGATATGTAATTAATTTTTTTTTAACTTGTAAAAAGATAAGTTATATAAAAAAAAACGAAAACTCTATTATAACTTTATTATAAGCAAAAGTTGAACATCAAAAGAGACTCATAAACACTATAATTTTTTAAGACCTTTATACGCTTTATAGTTTTACAAAAATCTTTAATAATAGTTATTGGTTTGGTTATTACTTTGAGTAACATTATGATCGAGTTTAAATCCCTCTTTGCTTGTTATTATTACTTGAATATTATAGCTTTAGTAATGGTATTAACTTCATTGTTTCTAGTTCCACTTTATAATGTTGTCATGAAAACATTGTATGGTTTAATCTTACGTATTTTCCTTTGTTTTAATACAGGCCTGGGCAAACTTTTCTAGGAAAGGGCCGCTTAGTCTTTTTACAGCCAGTCGAAGGCCGCATTCCTTAAATTTTAAAGCATGCTAAACCCGCAACAAAGTGCAGTTACGCTGGTGTTTTACTTAAGTCAAATTTATACTCAAAGAATAAGAATTGGGAACTTTAGCACAAAACGGAAAAACCAAAACACAGTATCTTCGTCAGATCTTGAAATATAACTGAAGACAAATTTTGCTAGAATACTAGGTGTAAAAATAATTTTAAAAAGTATTCCTATGAAATAAAAGATCAAAGGGATTGTATTTTATCAACTCCTTTTCGGCAATTCACAGAAGGCAAAATAGCTTTTTTTATCTTATTATTGTGAAAATAAAAATTCACTAAAATAATTAGAATTCGCCAAATCTGACAATGAGAATTGAAATGAAAAAGAGCAGCCGCTCTTTATGTAAAATTGATCTACTATTGACTAGTTTTTGTTTCTCCAAACTTTAAAGGTTTAAAGTAACAATCCATTATTTCCTTATCTTGATATCTAACTTTTCATAATAATTTTGAATTAAACAATTTATTTGCTTATATACCTAATATTTTTGTTATTTTTAATTTATTTTATATTTTTTCTAAACATTTTAATTTTGCCCGTAGTTTGCCCAGGCCTGTTTTAATACTTTATAAGGCAGAATGAAAAATATGTTTATGAGAATATTTGTTTCTTTTATCAGTTTAACATATTGAAGTATAACTAAATTCACATTTAATCTGATACAGATGTTGCATGGTTTAACTGTGAAATAAATATATAACGAATTAGAAAAATATTATATAAAATGGAGTATGGGATACTTCGGAACTTTTTCTCATCACATCGGATTCGCTAAGCTCATCCTCTATACATCGGAATCGCTTCGCTCGTCTTCAGAATATACAAGTCGTTTATATGTATACTAAATTCGTCTTCGGACTTGCTTCGCTCGTCCTCAGATAGTAAATTCATTCCTTTCATACCCACCATTCACCCATCTATAAGGCACGCTCTATACTGTTTTAATTTTATGATCCAACAAAAATCATAGATATACTTGTCGTATTGAAACAAAACTTAGTGTACTTATTTATTACCTCAAGGTATACATTTATACCAAATTCCCACTCAATTGGATTACTCTCAGATTTTTTACAATTTTTTCAAAAAACGTACACAAATCATTAAATAAAAATTGAATTGATGCTGATAATTATATGAAACTTGGCACAAATGTTAGTCTCAAACATGGCTACATACGTGCCAAATCTAGATGCGATCGCAATATTTTTACCGCGTTTTTTTGCTGAGTCATTAGGGTTAATGATGTCATAAAAAAATATTTTCCGAATAGCACTACTACACCTATGAACTAATATTTGTACAAAGTTTCATTTTTGTACTAAGTTCCAACTCTATAGGATAAACACGCTAGGAGCTACGACGATAACAGACTCACAAATATAACCACACACAGACAACTGTGTGAAAACAACTCGTGAGGTCTTAAAAACACCTGAAACGAATAATTCCGGCTACATCCCGGCTAAGTATATAGGAAAAGTAAGTAAGACAATACTTTTCATATATACCTACGGTATACATAAGGAAAAGTAAAAACTATATAATAAAGAAAAATAACTAATCTACGAATTAAATACGATAAGTTAGGTTCGCTCTAATTAGACAAAAATTATCAACGGTATTTGTGAGATCATAACAGTTAAGCAGCATCGAGCGAGGTCAGTGCCTGGATAGGAGACCACTGTGAAAAAACCAATGTATTTACTGTCTGAGGACGAGCAAAGCGAGTCCGAATATAAATGTTGCATTACAATTAGTTGTTTTTATATTATGAGGACGAGCGAAGCATAGCGAATCTGGTGTGGCGTGGGAAAATTCCGATGTACATACCTGAATTTTTGTACATACCATATTGAATTTTGTACATACCATATTGAATTTTGTACATACCCTTAACAATTTTTCAAGAACCCAACAATTTTTAAATAGTTTTTAGCATAATAAAGAAAATTCCATACAATGGGTCAAAAAATAAGTGTAATTTTCTCGGAACCTCCTCCTCCAAAGATCTAGTTTATCAACAATACACATAACATATTAGCTTGCATTATGTTCACTCTCATAACTATCACTTTAAATATGTTTTGTTAACACCTATTATCCGAATATTTATTTAGCACAGGTTGTGTAAAACTAATTTTATTTTAATATTCACCCCTATTTCGAGAATGAATTGGAAATATTCAACCCTAATCCCAACCTCTTTCAACACTTTTATCCTTACATGGGTTTTCAGTGTGAAACGAAAAAAAAAATCCATACAGTTATTTTCATACTATAAAAAAGTAATTTTTAACCAAGTATTAGCTTTTTAACTGGTCGTTTTAACCCTTAGGTTTTATAACAAAAAAGGCCGTCAAAACTGAAAAAAATAACCCTTTACACTAAGACCCCCTTTTCATGCACTAAAAATAAAAAAAGTTTGTAATTCCTTTTAGCAGTTATTGCTTTTAAAAGTCAAAATATAATCATTTTTAAAAGACCGTTTTCTTTAATGCTCAAGTTAAATTAGAAGACTTTCGTGATACTTATGTTGTTTTAATGGTTATTTTTATGAGTTGTAAAAAATGTTAAAAAGAGTTTTGTTTACAATACTAATTAACATGAACGAGGGGAAGGTTCCTTATCGAAAACATCAATTGTTTATAAAAGTAATAAAAGAAAGTTTTTATGATAGTTTTATACCAAGTATCTTTTACAACCACGCGTAGAAGGTAACACACGTTACAAGCTAGTACTGGCATAGTCTTGCTGGAGGGGCTCTATCGGTTAAATTTTGAAACAAAAAAGTAACCTAAACACCTTCGAATATTAACAGAATTAAATAAACAACACAAATTATAGAGACATATATCATGGAACGTTGAAATACACAACAAAATTCAAACAATGAGTGAAAGCATACGAAAATTGATTAGTTATAACCTTAACTCATGCTTAAAGGAGGTTTCAATATTAAAATACACCTTATTCTGATTATTAAACAGCTTAGTTTTAATTTAAAGAGAAAAGGATAAGTTCCATAAAAACAAAGAATAAACAAATGTCAAAACCTTATTGTTTTATATTGATCTTTTTTAAATAATAAGATAAATTAGAAAATCTATTAAAAAGAAAAAAAACTAAGTATGAAATAAATAAAAAGTCTTACCCCAATTATTGCATTTAATTCAGTCATTGTTACTTGTTTCGCTCTTTCGACAGCACTTGCTACTTGTTGCTGATGCTGCAAAGTAAATTACAAAACATAGAAATAAATTAAGCAAAAATGTTGAATTTAAGTATAAGGCGCGGTCGAATATCCACGGCCTTCTAGAACGTTGGATCACCTACAAAACTTTTTTATATTTTTTTTTTTTCAAAATTTTCAGTAATTAGCCGGATTTGTGATAAATGAAGCCTATTTCCGTAATCTGCACGCTCTTTTGGTTAATCTCAAAGAGTATTTACATTCACTCAACGATTTATTTTTAATCTAACTTGGTACATACATAACTACTGTTAGACGTCAATATTTTGTTATATTTTGACATGTCATATTTGTTAACATTGATGTCTAACAGTAGTTATGAATGTACCAAGTTAGATTAAAAATAAATCGTTGAGTGAATGTAAATACTCTTTGAGATTAACCAAAAGAGCGTGCAGATTACGGAAATAGGCTTCATTTATCACAAATCCGGCTAATTACTGAAAATTTTGAAAAAAAAGTTATAAAAAAGTTTGTTGGTGATCCAACGTTCTAGAAGGCCGTGGATATTCGACCGCGCCTTATAAGGAAAGCAATATGCACACTCTTTATATTGGACGTTCTTCTGATTCCCAGCGAAGCCCAAAAGGTTAACTTAAGTTTAGAAACAGGCATAAGCAAGCATATTTTCTTTAAGCTTTATGATTAAAGAGAATTTAAAGTTAAAAATCAACATAAAAGTGTATAACAATAAAATAATATTAGATAGAATAACATAAAATAAAGAGTGCACAAATTGCTTCGTGTCAAAGAAAATTGAGAGATGAAAATGGAAAATAAAGGAGAGATAAAACTACTAAACAAAAGCTTTATTTTTCCTGGTCAGGAAACTAATACTGTTTTCCACACCATAAGGGTTATTAATTACACATTAGTAGGTACTATTATTTTAGGTGTAGCCTAAAGTATGACACACGGCCAAAATCAGTTGACAGCGCGGGAAAATAGTGATGTCCTCTTCCCTTCAAAGTCAATAATTGTGAAGTAAAGAAAAACATGAGTTCACATTTGCTGCTTTGTGATTCTTTATCAGTCTTTAACAGTAACAGTTTATTTACTGTAGCAGTTAGTTTATTTAGTAACAGTTTTATTTACTGTAAGCATTAATTGTGTTAATATTATTAAATTTTAAACCATATAAACTGTTGTCAGAAATCCTAGAATAAATAAAAAATTAAATCCTAAAATAAAGTTTAATGACAATTAGGATTCTTTTCTTTATGCAATAAAATCTTGCATGAAACGTGTCTATAATGATTGGATAAGAAACCAGACTAATCGTGTTGGTAGAACTGGTATAAGCTTTTAATTTCTTCTTCTCATTATCGATACAACATTCTTTACAAATCATAAATGGAAACCCTACATGAAAACTAATAGCAAGAGTAACTACAATGAAATGAAGGACAGAGAAAGATTTTCAAAATTATTTTGAACTTACTACCTCCTGCGATAAGAACGGAAGAATTTGTGCTATAATTGCATTCAGCCTCTTTGCTATTTCAGTCTGCAAAAGAAAATAGAAACATATAAGCACAAATAAATCATAATTTATTAAAAAAAAAAAAATAGGAATAAATCTAAGAGGCAACCAGAGTGACTGCTGATAATGCTTTTTTATTTATTTTGTATATTTCAAAACGTGCATTAAACATGGCACGTTTATCAAGTAATAAAAGTGGCCGCTTCTCTGCCATATGTTTGTTGTCCTATAATAGTTTGTCATATTATTAGTTTATATAAGTGGCATACTGTCACGATATTAGCGAATTTTCAATTGTATTAATTAACCAGCGGTCACCCATCCAAGTACTGACCTCTCTCGACGCTGCTGATTTTTTATGAGCCAACAAATACTTGCAGTTTTAAAAACAAAACTTAATACACTTATTTATTAAGATAGACTTGTAACAGATTTTTCGATTTTGGATTTTTTTTTTAAAAAAACCCATACAAGTCAATCGATAAAAATTAAATAAAGCTAATAAAAAGACAAAACTTGACACATATGTTAATCTTTTATTTGATTATATGCGTGCCGAATTTTATATTGACCATTTGTAATTTTCTAAACATTAGCTGATACTTTTTTCCGGTTAATACCATTATATACAAATTATTTTTCGGATACCACAACTAGACCTAAAGATTGATTTTGATACCAAATTTCAACTCTCTAGCATAAACACCCTAAGAGCTACGATGATAACAGACACATACGCACACACATATATACAGAAAAATTAGTAAAAACCACTCAGGAGGTCTTAAAAACACCTGAAACTGGTAATTCAGGTGAGATACCAGTTAAAGATTCTTTTCAAAACACAATAATTTTCCTATATACCTACGTTATAAATGAGGAAAAGTTTAAAACGTTATTTTTTACATAATGTTATATATGTCAATCAATAAAATCTGAATCAAACATGATATTAAAATTTAACTTTGTGTGTTTGTTTATCATACATAGTAAATAAACAAACAAAAATTCAAAGCTCATTTTTTGAATTCGAATACATAGTAGACATGTTTGAAAATTTCACTCCGATCAGACAAGTTTCAGAATTGTTGCTAAGTCTAAAGAACTCACAGACATTTTTGCTAAGTCATATATTGTGGTTAAATAAGTCACACAAATTTCATAAGCAATAGGGCTAAGAAAATTAATTAGGTCGATTTTTTATACTAAGTTACACTTTAATCAGAGAAAGCGTTCCAAACAAACTTCTAGAAACAAAAATCTCGTATGCATACACGCCAATAAATTTGATAGAAAGTAGTGGCCGCGAAGCAGTAACGAGGCCGCAGGCCCTTGTTTGTCCTCGCTATGGAGTGACTCAATAACGAAAAAGCGGGTGTGACTCGAGTAAAGATTATTACTAATATTTAATAATCTTAAAAGTATAAGTTTACATTTTAACATACTTAGCGGCTTCCCTTCAAACCACTAATATGGCTTCTCTATTTCTAATACTTCTAAGTAATGTTTCAGGAAAGCATTAACATTCTATTACTTAAATAGTTAAGCTCAAGGATACTATAATATGACAGTTGCTAAGAAAACAGTGTACAGAAACAAAACGTTACATCATCCACGATGTATAAAGAGTACTTTGAGATAGCGAGGCAGGCACAATGGACCCACATAAGAAGTCAAGTGCCTAGGAAATAATGTACACCGGAAAAAGATGACGATAACATAGCGTGAGGAAAACACCCTGATAGATCTGTTATCTAAAATGGATTAAAGTTTTCAGACACAATTTTTATGTCCTTAATTTTCATGACACGATATAGTAGTGCAGTAAGTTATAATTTTTATTTAAATTTACTCATCTATTAACGTTATGTTCTTATACATATCCATTTAAGTAGTGAAAAAGTCAGAACTTTTTCTTCCACACAAAGTAAGAATTCAAAGTTAAAATCATTGCCTTAAAAAAATAATTATTAAAGTTACCGAGTAAGTTCAAAAATTAGTGAGAAGTAAATTCCCTAAAAATTATGACAGGTATGATTAATAAGTGAAATGGGAAAATTCGTTATTTTCTTACACAAAAAAAGTTACCAAGTTAAGAAAAGTTAAGATAAAACTAATTAGAAGAAAGAAAATTATAAATTCTAATAAAAGAGCTGACAAGGAAAAATTTCCATGATAGCTTTATCTGGTTCTGAAATAAACTTGACAAGAGGGCTTTTATTCATATTAATTAAAAGATAATTTTATTCAAAAGTTAAGAGAGAAATGTTACTTAATTAATTATCAGGCCAGGAATTACATGAACTGGTGAGACAAGTTTACATGATACATAAGTTTATTGCTAAAGCTTTATGCTGAACTTATGACAACTTGATAAGACGTTTTTTGATAATTTAGACTTAGATTAAATATAAAATAATGAGCAATACAGTAAAAGACACTAGCAACGAGGCCTATTTGCTTCATGACCCTAAAACTAACAATATTCCAAGTATAATTTTTCATAAAATTATTACCATACAAGGTGATCTAAAAGTAAACCCCCTTCCCCATGTTAGAACCGTATAAGATAAAATTTTGAAACTAGGGGGAACTCCACGATGTATAGTTAAGTTCATTTTTCTATTGAACATATGGGCGCAGCGGCCGAGGTGGGGCCCATTGGTTGTTAGGTGTCGTAGGGCCCAGCCCGGGCCCTACGACAAATTAGACCCTATATTTTGCATTGCATATTCTGATTCCATGACCAAATTACTATTTTTCTCTATTTTTTCCTATCTCCACCAATCATTTGCTCCCTATGAAAGAAAACAAAATAAAAGGGCCCAGAAAATAGTTAAAAATTAATCTTCTTAACACATTTTTTTTTGTTTATAGGGGGTAAACTGGTCAAAAATTTATCTTATACGGTTTAAAAATTAAGAGGGGGAGAAGGAGAGGGGGCACCCCACTGTATTACTACAAGTATGCATTACAGTAGCTTGCCAGAATTTCGTATTTAGCCGCAATAGCAATGAATAGCACTGGAGTTGCGATTCCTTTTTCCATGGCAATCGCCTGAAGTTACAGATACAAAAAAATTAAAGGGATTTTTAGATTTTGAAAGAGTTTTAGAATACTAAAAACGATTAACTTAGTGATTGCTAAATAAGTAAAAGAACAATAATAATTTATTGAAATGTTAAGTGCTAGAGGTTCGCAATACAGAAAATTCTTCATTACAACGTCTCTGTTTAGTCTAGTTGAATAGTCTAACACAGAGGCACTCTACTTTAGACCGTTTGGCTAAACAGACGGGGTTCGAACCCCGGCTTCAACAACACGTGACTCGCTATTAGTTTTATGAGCTATCTGGAGGGAGTTGGTTATTGACTAAGGATCCAAATAAGTAAGCAACTTACTTATTCAAACAAGTAAGTTCTCCCCTCCGTCAACAATCTTACAATGAAATTATACGTCATAATAAAACAACACTGGAGTGGCATAGAAAGAAACTGACATAATCCATAGATTATTTTAACGTATATATTGTGAGATTGTTGAGGAGAGAGGAACTACTTGTTCAAAAAAGTAAGTTGCTTACTCATAACATAACTCAACAGTCATAACATAAGACTATGTATATAGTCTTAGTTTTATACTATATCGTGTATAAGAGTGAATTATTAAAATGATTAAATGTTAATGTTGAGATAATTATGAAGTTATAAAACTCTATCAGGTGTAGGTGAGAAGGCAAAGTAAGTAGTTTAGTTTAAGTTTCTAGAACCGATTCTAAACTTGAAATCACTGAGTAGGAATGAAAGGCACGAAAAAGAGAAAAAGTTTTCAGATTTTCCCCGAGGATGGCAAAGGAAAACTTTACCCACTAGAAGATAGAAGAACTCCCTCGACGGGAAAGCCAAGGGGTAAAGCACCTCTGGGCTTTTGAGCTCTTCTCTCTCTGAGGCTGCTAATTGGAAAGGCTCCGGGTAGATCTCTGGAGAGCCTTAAGTCAGCCCTCCCCCTTGACAACCACTAGAGAATTTCCGACAAAACCACTCTAAAACCATAGGCAAAGTTAAAGTGAAAAAGAAAAGTGAGAGAAACAAACTTTTAACGCCTCGACTTTCCTTGTTCAAAAAGCGAAAAGGCTCCATTACATTTACTAAGGATTTAACAAGCTCTAAATCCTACAGGGATCGTTAAAATTATTTTTTTGAAATTTGATAAGGGAATCAAAAAGTAATGTAATATAATTTACTCTATATTTTATGTCCTTAGCTAAATTAACTTTTAGCACTATCTAAAATATCTTTCCCCTTAAATAATAAATAAGAGAAATGAAAAGATCATGGAATTAAATCAAAAGAATCAAGAGACTGCAATCGATTGCAGAGTTGTTAATAGGTGAAACTCTATACGATAAAAAAAACAGTAACCGGAACGAAAGAGACACAGGACCTTTTATTATCAATAAAACGAACGTAATTACAATCTTAGGACGAGCGAAGCAAGTCTGAAGATGTGTTGCAGAATAAATTTAACGACTTGTATATTCTAAGGACGAGCAAAGCGAGCCTAAAGTAGGGAGGATGAGCGTAGCGAATCCGATATGAAGAGGTAAAGTTCCAAGGAACCCAGTACTCGATTTTTACCCTTTAGGAAACAAGCTACAAGTACGGTACATTTTCGTTGTCTCCAAAGTTCACTGTCTCCAAAGTTCGTTAGTTCCAAAACAAAAATCCAATTGCCTCCAAAGTTCACAGTCCCCAAGGTTCGTTGTCTCCATAATTGGTTGGACACAATTATTTTAAAATAATTTTTGGAACTTACGAATATGTATGACATTAAACATTCATTACTAAGTCAACAATAATGTTTTGGATGTAATGAATTTTGGAGGCAACGGACTGATTCGATAGATCCAAAGCCTTTGCCTAGTCTTCCCGTTAGTTCCAAAAACGGTTGGAACTAGTGATCATTGGAGGCAACGTATAGGATCCACAAGTACGATAAAATGTCGTTACCCCTATCTATCGACTAAGAAACACTCAAAGAAACCACGACATAAAAAAACTCAATGGATTTATAATATAAAAATAAATTACACGTTACGGGAGATAATGGAAATTACTAAACATAAAAGATTGTGACACAGAAAATGTGAAAAGCACAATCAGATGAAAAATTGTGATTTTGTCATCATTTTTATAAAAAAGATTGAAAGTTTTCAATACTAAGGGTTAAACCCCTAATATTGCAAACTCCAATTGGATACTTATTCTTCAGGGGTCAAATTGTAAAAATACAAGGGGATAAACTGAAAAGAAACTACAATAGTTGCTAAAGTAAACTATATAACAGTATGATATTACGAGGGTAGAGCAATAACGGTCTATTAAAGAAAAATAGAGAGAGGACTGAGCGATGAAATTGTCCGACATTTACAGTGTCAAATTGGTTTCTTTGCAGGTTAAAAATAGAAAAACAATAAATTTTTATGAGTATATAAAGGTTAAATTGAACAAGTATTTGTTTAAAACAAACTGCCAATCATAAAACTAGGCTATCAAACTAATAGACTTAAAATATTATATTACAAGAAAAATTAATAATAAACATTAATTATTAATATACAAGAAACATGCACATCCATTTTTTATTAACCCTAAAATTTTATAAGTTCTTTATCTTATCGCACTTGATTCATGAGCCCGGGTTCATTGAAATCGGATCAGCCATTCGGACGAGATTTTTTTTAAAAAAACTTTAAAGTAAAGCAATTTTGATACGCCGTGTTGGATTATTTCCAAAGTTGAATTAGTTCTTCCCCCTAAGCCGTTTGAGCTATAGGGTATTTAAAAGACATGTTCACAGCCATACATTCATGCATACATACAGACACCAATTTTTTTAACTTTTGGGATGTATGCGCTAAAAAGTCAACATTTGATAAAGAAAGTAAGTTAAGAAAGCTAGAATGACATTAGCTTCGTCAGTATTTTAAACATGTGTACAAAATTTCAAATGTCAACAACAAATATTTTTCTAATCTAAATATATATATATGAGCAATGCAATTTAATTTTAGTCTTGAATTCGAACCCTTGTCTCTAATCTAAATAATGCTTATGTTCTGATTATATAAGAGCAAAAAAAATTAAGTTTACCAAAATCATTGATTTCGTAAAAGCAGTGAGTAAAGGAAGCCAAAACCAAATGAATAGTATGTCGAATAAATGACTCCTTAATTCGGAAAAAAATCTTCATGCCAGAAATCAAGACAAAGGTATCAACAAAAAAAGAAAATAAATTAAAAATAACAAAGACACTTTTATAATGCATAAATCGACAAACAATCACACGTATAAAATAATAATAATATACAATACATAAAATCAGGTAATAACAGAATCAAATCAAAAACTACTAAGAAAGAGAAACGTATAATTATAAATTGTTTGAATAAAAACATCAATTAATTTTTATAGCTTGTTAATAAACAAATTAAAAGGAGGTTTATAAAAATCGTTTTATTAAATGTAGATTCGATAGTAAGTAGTATAAATGATAACCAGCCAGTAGTTATGTGATGACGAAATTAACACTAGTTGTGTTTGATGGGATTTTCTATAGTAGCTTTTAGTTTTCTCACGGTTCTGATTTAGTTTGCTTCAAAGTTTGATATTTAGAAGTGTGGATCTGTAATGCTCAGAATTGAGTTTGATATTTAGAAGTGTGGAATTGTAATAGCTAATTTTGAGTTTGATATTTAGAAGTGTGGATCTCATTAGTTGTTTTGACAGAGATGTAGTGGTATATGTTAAACATGGTTAAAATTTAACACAATTGAGTTTAAAAATAATAATTGTCAAACCACAATACATAAAAGTGTGGATCTGTAAAGCTCAGTATTGAGTATGATATTTAGAAGAGTGGAACTGTAATAGCCAATTTTGAGTTTAATATTTAGAAGTGTGGATCTGTAAAGCTCAGTATCGAGTTTGATATTTAGAAGAGTGGAACTGTAATAGCCAATTTTGAGTTTAGTATTTAGAAGTGTGGATCTGTAATGCTCAGTATTGAGTTTGATATTTAGAAGTGTGAAACTGTAATAGCCAATTTTGAGTTTAATATTTAGAAGTGTGGATCTGTAATGCTCAGTATTGAGTTTGATATTTAGAAGTGAAACTGTAATAGCCATTTTTGAGTTTAGTATTTAGAAGTGTGGACTGTAATGCTCAGTATTGAGTTTGATATTTAGAAGTGTGAAACTGTAATAGCCAATTTTGAGTTTAATATTTAGAAGTGTGGATCTGTAATGCTCAGTATTGAGTTTGATATTTAGAAGAGTGGAACTGTAATAGCCAATTTTGAGTTTAATATTTAGAAGTGTGGATCTGTAAAGCTCAGTATCGAGTTTGATATTTAGAAGAGTGGAACTGTAAATAGCATTTTTGAGTTTAATATTTAGGTGTGGATCTGTAATGCTCAGTATCGAGTTTGATATTTAGAAGTGTGAAACTGTAATAGCCAATTTTGAGTTTAATATTTAGAAGTGTGGATCTGTAAAGCTCAGTATCGAGTTTGATATTTAGAAGAGTGGAACTGTAATAGCCAATTTTGAGTTTAATATTTAGAAGTGTGGATCTGTAATGCTTAGTATTGAGTATGATATTTAGAAGAGTGGAATTGTAATAGCCAATTTTGAGTTTAATATTTAGAAGTGTGGATCTGTAAAGCTCAGTATTGAGTTTGATATTTAGAAGAGTGGAATTGTAATAGCCAATTTTGAGTTTAATATTTAGATGTGTGGAGCTGTTCAACTCAATACTGAGTTTGATATTAATATTTTTGGAAGCAGCTGATTAGTTAATATTGAACGTGCTATGCAGTAGCAGGATTATATGTTACATCGAAGCCAAGATAATCAGCATCTTGATGAGTCGTACCATTTTAGAGTCATTCGTGGTTTGAAACATACCAACAATTCGTAAAAACTCATATGCTTAATTTATAAAAAAAATCATATGTTAATAAATATGATGTAATGCAAAAAGTTATGTTTAAAAAATATTTAATTAATAAAAAAAAAATCTCGCAGAAGCATCGAAGCAAACAAATCTATCTCAACATCTTGATTTTAAATTGCACGTACATAAGTTAATGAGAGATTGTTTTTACGTTAATAACAAACAACAATGTTGTTCATTTGTTTAAGATAACATTCACATAATAAAAACAATAAACATAGGATACCTTGACATTATACGATAAAAACTGCATTAAACATTTTTAAATATATAATTAGCACGTTTAATATAAACGTATAAGGTAATTAAATACAAAATGTGAATCGAGGCATGAAATTAATTTTTTTTGAGGTAGTACGTAATTGAGCACTTTATTGGACCGTTTTTAGGATGAGAAGTCAATCATTATTGTCATAGGAGGTTATTTAGTACTTTTCACCTCCGAGGACAATAATGAATGTAAAAAAACTCCTAGGACGTAAAAGTAATTCATATATTGCCGCCATTACTGTAATGTAGCGTGTTCAAAAAAACAATCTGTGTAAAACCGTCATGAGTTTTACCGTCATGAACTCGCTTTGCTCGTCGGTAAATCTAATTGCCGTGACATAAAGACACACTTCTCAGCCTAATGGCATAAATAACTATTTTTATAGAAAAATTAAAGTAGGCGTCGACGAGAACAGAGTTAGCTTTAATTTAAATAAATATCAGGAAGTGCAAAATATCATTTTCATTACGTATAAGAATTAATTGTACTCTTCCATTGCACAAATATATTAAATAGGAAATAAAGTTGAGTGATTTACACGCTAAAAAGGACTTAATAAGCTCTATTTGTCGTAATCACTGTATTTATCTGCTCCCAGACATGAAAGAATGTCTAAGTGTCTGCTCATGTCTAAAAATAATAAAATACTTGTTTATATTTTAATCCAGAATTAAAATATTAATCCTGTATTATCAGGATAATTTAGGTTTGTAGCATAAATAATCCTGTTTTTCAGGATAATTTTAGGGTTGTGCATAAAAATCCGTATTTCAGGATAATTAGGGTTGTAGATAAATAATCCTGTATTATCAGGATAGTAGTGTTGTAGCATAAATAATCCTGTATTATCAGGATAATTTAGGGTTGTAGCATAAATAATCCTGTATTATCAGGATAATTTAGTATGTAGCATAAATAATCCTGTATTATCAGGATAATTTAGGGTTGTAGCATAACATTATCAGGATAATTTAGGGTGTTAGCTAAAATAATCCTGTATTTATCAGGGAATAATTTAGGGTTGTAGCATAAAAATCCTGTATTATCAGGATAATTTAGTAGCATAATAACCTGTATAATCAGGAATTGTAGGGTTGAGCATAAATAATCTGTATTATCAGGATAATTTAGTGTTGTAGCATAAATAATCCTGTATTATCAGGATAATGTAGGGTTGTAGCATAAATAATCCTGTTATTATTAGGATAATTTATGTTGTAGCATAAATAATCCTGTATTATCAGGATAATGTAGGGTTGTAGCATAAAATAATCCTGTATTACAGGATTAATTTAGGTTGTAGCATAGAGCTAAAAATCGAGTCGGCAAACTGAAGTCACCATGCCTATGCCGTTTTTATGCAATCAGCGAGATATGCCAGATCTAGCATGATTCAAAGAGCGAGGGTGGCCCAATATCAGAAGAATTACTTTAGTCTAATCCCTACCCGCGCAGGGCGGGGGGAGGAGGGGCTATCTGGGCTCTACAATATATACATCATATCAATAGCGAGAGGTGAACTTTTCTTTCTTAACTGCAGACATGACAGGGCGGATCAAGCTCAAATCTCTTCGCTATGCGACTTAAAAATGCGTGAAGATAACATCCATTTCATTGCTATACAATCAGCGAGTTCACGTCATTGTTAACTAATCAGCATGCTGACGCAAACATGTTAAGTCGTTGCTAACCCTTGTTTTGTTTATTTTTCCGTCATACAAATATGATTGAAAGAATCAGTTCCGTTCACACATCGCATTAAAACCGCATTGTTTTGAAAATTGTTCGGGTTCACACATAATAATTTACAGTGTATCCGATTAATTCGACACGCCCGTCGCTTCTTATATACCGTCGTATTATTGGGGAGGTTACACTTCATTTACCAGGAATACATTTTACTAAAAAGTAAAATTATTTGTAAATGTGGAGTAGAGCTAAAAAAAGAATAATCAAGGCCTGTAATCTTTTGATATCGAAATGCCATCTCCAATTGTGAACAACAATCAATGTATTGGTTTTAGCGCGTTTGCGAAAATGTCAAATAATTCAATTTAGAAAATAAATACAGAATACAAGCCAAGCCACAAACAATTATTGTACGAGAATAACCGTTTTTTGTGGGGAAACAATTGTGTAACCCGATAATAATCATGGCATAAAGTCAATGGCAATACAGCTATCATGGGATAAAGTCAATGGCAATATAGCAATCATGGGATAAAGTCAATGGCAAATATAGCAATCATGGATAAAGTCAATGGCAATATAGCAATCATGGCATATAATTTTTTTTTCAATTAAGAATTTTATTTAAATTCATACATCGTTTATTCTACGAGTGTTTCTACGTTTATTCTACGTAGACGCTTGAAAGAAATGAACATTTCCGATAGAAAAGAATATAAAAAAAGTTAGATCCTGAAAGGTGACATAGTAACGGATGAGCGATCGTGAATAGAGGGGAGAGAAATTGGTTTCAGGAGGCATCTTCAGTGACGCGTAACTCCCAGGGTGAACAAGCATCGATAGTGCCAAACAGGGGGGCCAACCCAAAAACCTCCCTATTTGACAATATGTCTCTTTTGTTATAAACAGGGAGTGATATAACACTTATATTTGTCACTTATATGAATGACTGAAAGATACGATTCTCATCCATCATTATTTTAAAGGAGTGTCGTCAGGATTATTGTTTACATAATCATTTCCAAGCTACCGTCTCCAGCCCTGATGAGGATACCTTGTACCTGTATTAAATTACCTCAGTATTAAGTTTGTAACTTACTTAAGCAGTGTTACATAATCCTTTTACATAATCCTTAGAGTTTTTATACATAATTTACATGTTATTGTGTATTTGCGTGTAGTCTTAAAAGAAACAGCAACACTTAAGGTCGTTGTAATTTTTAAAATTGAGTAAAATTCAGTAAAAGCAGAAATATCTTCAACTTGGGTAAAATAGGTGAATTGGATCAGAGAATAAATTATATATATATATATATATATATATATATATAATATATTATATATATATATATATATATATATATATTATTTTTTTTTTTTTTTTTTTTTTTTTTCATGTATTTATGTGTGAAAGAGTGAATGTGTGTGCATATGTTTATGAATGTATATTTTTATAAAAAACAACATGGAAAACAATATCTCTTTGGTTTTTAGGATTCCACTTTTTTAAAAACCGCTTTGTGAAGTGATTTTCACAATGTTGTCTGTCTGTATGTGTTTGTTTGTGTGTGTTATCATCGTAGCTCCCGGTGTATTTATGCTAGCGAGTTGAAACTCAGAACAAAAATCAATCTTTAGGTCTAGTTGTGCTACCCAGAACAATTCCTTTATGACGTCATTAAACCGCACGCAAACTTAGCAAAAATTTCGAAAATTCATAAAACGCAGAAAAATGCTGCTATCATTTTGAGCATTAAAAATGATGGCATCATTTTCCCATCATTTGGCCAGCATATCATCATATATAAGACCAACATTTGTGCCAAGTTTCATCCCATTATCAGCTTTAGTTCAATTTGTATCGAATGACATACGAGTTTTTAAAAAAAAAATTTGTAAAAAACGGAAAAATCTAATTGAGTTAAAATTTAGTAGGGAGGGCGAGCGTAGCGAATCAGATGTGATGAGGAAAAGTTCCGAGGTACCCCGTACCCGATTTTTCAAAAGTATTCATGTAAAGTTGCCAAGTTGTAAAGACAGAGTATAAAATGATTAAGCTGTCTTATATAGCGATAGGGAACTAGGGAAACAAGGTGATTGGTGACGCACGGAAACATGTCTACGCCTAGACTGTCCGACAATTACTATGTAATATATGCTGTTATTTATAACTCAATTCTATGTCAATATTAAGAATGAATTAATTTTAAAAATATGCAAAAGCCAAAGATTAAATATTCATATATTAAACACGATTTTTTACATTAAATGTTAAAAAAATCGTTTAAGATAAGAAAACGGAATTGAATAAATCTTATAAAAGAAAAACCTTTGAACTTAAAAATAGATATAAACTAAACAGTTAAGCATATTATTAGTATTATCCTCACATCACGTTAAGATACTAAAAGGGTTAAGTGGATGAATAATGAATGATAATATGTAAATAAAATATAATGTAGGAAATAACTTGTATGATTTATTATTAGTAAGGAGTTTTTGAAGGATTAATAAAAACGGTCGAAATTGTTAAGGGGTTATGAAACGGATGATTTTTGCCGAGCCATCAAACCTAGTGGAGCGGAACAGACCGTAATAAATGCGGATGGAAGAGTTAGGATATTAGAATGACAAAAAGTTCCGGCGACAGTTGTGTCCGAGACTGGAATAACAATGCGCTTCTTCAGGATAGGGATAAGTCCCTAGAGAAGTAAAACCACGCCTGACCAAGCCCTTCTCTCGACAAATATGATTAGACCATGGGAAGGGAGTTCTCTAACCCTAACTGTTATTCTGTAGGAGACACCCCCAGTAGGGTTATTAAGCCAACCCTAGGGAACTACACATGTCACTGTAACCGCTTTTACACACTAGTATTACACATGAATAACTTACACATAGCACATAATACACACTTCAGTTCCCTCTTTTCCTTCGTAAAGAGTACTTAAATAAAAAACAACCCCCCATTTTTTTTTTTAAACAACAAAAGGCCGTCTGTTGCAACGCAGTCAAAAGTTGAATACTAATAAGTAACACTCTCCAACCATTCCCCCTTATTTTATAACACTCGACAAAAAAAAAAGTGTGCAATAAAGAGTAAAAAAAAAAGTTGTTATTGGCCCAATGGTTCGAACATAATGGTCCTTCGAGCCGGATTTAATAAACGAACTCGCTGAAAGAAATAATTTTAAACTGGTATTGTTTAACATTTTGAATTTTCATCATTCATATGGAAATTATACGGTAAAACTGTACAAACAATATAAAAGAAAACAAAACCAGTGTGAACACTTACAACAATAAAAAAAAATTTAAATAACAAAAAAAACCAATAAAATATTATTAATCGCAAACAATAAATAATTGATTTCAATCAACACACATATTTTTTTAAACAAAAAAAAAATTCCCCTCTATTTAAACACTATAAACAGATAAAATAAATGAGGCATGACTTTAATTACACCTATCAATTTTGATAATAATTCTTTAGTAATAAAAGTAATTTGTAACCAACAGTTAATTACTATTTATAATTACAATTTGAATAACTTCTTAATCAAACGTTATTTTTATCAACAAACATACATTTTTAATTGAACTATGATAATATTTTTTAACCTATATTTTAAAAGAACTTGTGTAATTGATTATACAGGTATAGAGTAATTAAGTATAGATAGAGACGTGTCAGATAATGAGGAACCTATTAGAAAAGTAATTATTCATTAATTATAACCCAGGTTTGTTTGAATAGATTAAATTGTTTTTATTCCATAAGACAAGGATGGAATTAAAACAAACGTCATTATTACTTTAGAGAACGGTGAAATAAGAACGTTTCGGAAGTTCATCTAAAACTAAGCTGCTAAGTATGGTATAATGAGTCCTTATCATATATTTTTTAATATCATTAAAGAAGCTTAATCTAAAATTTTGGATTATATAGTATGTTAAGTCAATTAAGATGTTGTTGAGGTCATATTGTTTTCAGAATACAATGAAATCAATTTTAGACTGTTCATCATTAGTAGATATAAGTAAAACTTATACCTACAGTTTACCCTTTTACCAGTCAACCCTTAACAGTAGGTATAAGGGAAACTTTTAGAATTATTAAAACTTAAATATTGCCATTCTCTGACAAAATACTGCGTATGGCCAATAAAGATATCAATTTTGTTTGCTGTTAAACGTGGAAATACATGTCTTACTCCGAGGACGTGACCATATAATCACTCGACCGAAGGTAGGGTTCGTAGCCCAGGCTATGCCCTCAGTTTATATAAACACTAGCATTTATTCATTTATTTAATGCTTCCCCAATTATTATAAGAGATAGAGAAACAAAAATACAATCCTCTCTGCTAACAACCTCTTAAGCGTAATTTGCTCTTTAAAAAGTCATTGAAAATAAACAAATAAGAACTTATAGTTTGTCAATTTGTTTTAAAAAAGAAAAGTGATGATTTTTTATTAATTCGTTTTTTTTTTTTTTTTTGTTAAAATTATGATATATGAAAATGCAGAAGGGTTGAAAGCGCATTTAAATCAAAACGTTGTCAAAAGAGGGTGGCATTTTTTCAAAGCAAATATTTGAGTTAGGGAGCAATTTAGGGTCCGCTTCAGCTGCATATTTCTCTCCCCATTTTTCAACATTTTACAATAGCACCATTTTGTTAAACAAAATTCAAAAAAATGGTTTTGAACTTGCAATGAAAACATCCTATACATCGATTAAAATTTATTCTACTCTACCAGACATTAAAAGCATTTTAAACATGAATCCGCCGTGCGAAATTTATCCTAAAAAGTATACAACCCATTAATTTTGTGCAGTTTTTACATAAATAAGTCACAATGCACATTTATTTTCATTTCTAGTCACATAAATTTCCAAAACAAATTAAAAGGAAATGGTGGTGGGAAATCGTGAAAAATCAAAAAAGTAAAAAAAAATACACATCAAGTACTTTTTCCTAACAAAAATTGTATTAAATATAACGGCCAAGTCAATAAATTATATTATTCAGACATCAATGAGGGAACCGTTTGTTGAGAACGAAATCCTTGCTTCTAATTTATTGTTTTTATGGACTTTTTTTTACTAAATACATAACTAAGTTAATATGTTCACAGAGAATAAACTTATCAAAAGTAACCCAGAACAAGTAAAGAGTTTCTACATTATAGAGACCCTACTGAATGCCTACGAACTTTATTCAAAGTTTCATTTTGATTTTATTTTTTTAATAGTTTTAAATATTATTATTATTTAATTTAATAGTTTTAGTATTTAACTTTTTTAATAGTTTTAAATGCAATATTAAATCATAAAAAAAATAAAAATATCAATACACCATAACACGAGAATAAATTCAACCAGAATCTTAAAACAGTTTTTCTAACAAGTATAATTTGAGAAAGATGACACAGAGCGGAGTTCCCATTGATATAAAAACTGATGGAGGAGGTTCTGTCACGGTTGCGTGCGTATAAGTAAAGATTTTAGTTATCACTCACCGTGACCAGATTTATCCAAGCGATGCAAACTTAACCCTTCATGCTTACTTTACTACACTAAACATCATCCAGTCTTTCTTATAGTGTCTTTTTTTTCTTCCTTATTCTTTCCATTTTTTTGTAAGTTTCCAAAAGATTTGTTAAACTCAACAAAGGAGTAAATATACAACGATAATGAAGGAAACATTTATAAACACGATAAAGTTTTATATAAACATTTATGACTTGTAATAAAACTTTACCTAAAGAGTATTGTACTGTTTATAAAAAGATCATTTTATGAGTTCATATATATTTGATAACAAAATAGTGCGGTTTAAAAAGTGTAGACCGTACACTTAGTGTAGCAATGTGCTTAACACAATGGTCGTTAGCACATCTGTTTTGGAAAAAGTTAGTAGAGCATGGAAAATGTCAGCAGAACATGGTAAAAGTAAACAGAAAAAGTTAACAGAACATAGAAAAAGTCAGCGGAACGTTAGAAAAAGTCAGTAAACACAGAAAAAGTCATCAAGATATGGAGAAAGTCAGCAGAACGTTAGAAAAAGTCAGCACAGAAAAAGTCATCAAGATATGGAGAAAGTCAGCAGAACGTTAGAAAAAGTCAGTAAACACAGAAAAAAGTCATCAAGATATGGAGAAAGTCAGCAGAACGTTAGAAAAAGTCAGTAAACATAGAAAAAGTCATCAAGATATGGAGAAAGTCAGCAGAACGTTAGAAAAAGTCAACAAAGCATGAAAAAAGTCAGCAGAACGTTAGAGAAGTCAACAGAACATAGAAAAAGTCAGCAGAACGTTAGAAAAAGTCAGTAAACATAGAAAAAGTCATCAAGATATGGATAAGTCAGCAGAAGTTAGAAAAAGTCAACAAAGCATGAAAAAAGTCAGCAGAACGTTAGAAAAAGTCAGTAAACACAGAAAAGTCATCAAGATATGGAGAAAGTCAGCAGAACGTTAGAAAAAGTCAACAAAGCATGAAAAAAGTCAGTAGAACACAGAAAAATCATCAGGACATGGAGAAGTAGTAGTAATGTAGCAGTAATATGGGGGGGGGTAGTAACTACGAGACAAGTAGGCCACGTTGTTAGGCCCTTTTTGCCAGCTCCCTAAGATAGTGTACTACTTCTTAAAATTCAAGTGTAGATATATTTCATCTAATCTAGACAGAAGAGCCGTGGATTTCTATGGTTCCTCTCATGCTTTTTTTTTCAATCATACATATTTTCACTGACTCTAATAGTATTGTGAAAACTAGGAACAACAAGTGCCCTCGCTGTTCAAACCAAACCTCCACACACTTTAAACTACAAGGCAGACACACTATAGTATTATAATGAATATGAGGGTCCTAAATTGACTCGAGTACCTCAACCACTACACCACGAGTGACTCTCCAGGACATGGAGAAAGTCAACAAAAATAGAGAAAAGCAGCAGAACATGGAAACGTATGAGAAATACCTGAAAATATATAGGTAAGAGAAAAAGAAGAAAATACAAAAAGAACATAAGTCAAAAGAATCAAAAGTTACAGACAAGTCTCTATCAAAAGTTATCTATCAATGAAAGCAAGACTGGCCATCCTCAACACTTTAAAAAGACTATTTAATCTTCTTTAAACAGGAATTAAAACAGAATACAAATTTAACAATAAAACAATCGTATAAATAACTCTATAATAAAAGGAATAATACCTATAATAAAAGAACCAACAAGGCAAAAAATGTACCTCATATTAAATTAAAAATTAATTTTCTGCATGAGAAAACCTCTTGGTTCGGTTTGAATTCTTCTTTTTATGATTTTCAACATTAATTATACTGTTTATTTTTTGTTTTTATATTGCTTATAATATGAATGTAATCTTCTCAAAATACAACACGAGAAATAATTTATAACCTATAATAAAAGTGGGAATATTTTTTTTTTAATTTGAATTTTATTCTTTTTATGCACATAAATATTAGCTTTGTTTAATTAAGTTATTATTATTTTTTTTATTTAATAATGAAATATGAAAATAAAAAATGAAGTGACGAGAAGGTTATAAATGTAAATTAGTAGATTAGGCTACTGTTATAGAAACATGAAAAGAATAAGTAATTAAAATACATAAGATATATTAGTAGTAATAAAATAAAATAAAATAAATTAAAAATATTAAAAATAATAAAAAAAACTAGTCTTTTTATACATGTATGATAAAATGATTTATAAAAATATTACATCCTTCTGCGTTAGAATATAAACGCGATATATTCTAAAAGTGGTGCATTAATATACATACGATTGTGTATGTGCACCGTGCACATACATCCTTCTTGGTACACTCCAAAGGGTTACTGTCCCAAGACATTTAGTACGGAAGATGAGTATGAAAATTCCTAAATGTAGAAACTTATGCGCAATGAAAAAAAATTATAGTAACCTTACAACTAAATAAATTAAACAAACTAATAAACTAAATTTACTAGCTTTATTGCTTCCTATACTACTGCTTTACTTTATTCATTAATATTTATTCATGACTAAAGTGATGCAAAAGTGCACACATATATATATATATATATATATATATATATATATATATATATATATATATATATATATATATATATATATATATATATACTATATATACAGAATTTAAGATAGGAAACACTAAGAAAATACTTACATAAAATTTGTAACGTTTCGAACTATGTTCTTCGTCTGACAGAGAGGGACTCAACATATATTTATATATATATATATATATATATAATATATATATATAATATTATATATATATGCCTTTATGTATTTAAATTCTGCAACAATGAAATCTTTCTTTACAGCAGAGTTTTATAATTTACTATTATTAAAAATAAATCTAACCTTATAATAAATAAATAAAGAAATAATTGAATAAAACATTATACAACCTGTTTATGCATCTTCGACGTTGAGACCATACGACATCTCGTAATACTGAAAAAATAATTAAACAATATATTTAGCAAAATTAATATTTTGTAAAAAATATGTTTACTTAGAAATAATTCTATTTGTAAAGAAAAATATAAATACATAAGTAATAAATACATAAATATAACACAACTAATAATTTACTATAAAATACTGTTGCTTTCCATAGACGAAAAAAATTGATTTTTTAAATTTACATATATTTTATTGAATTATTTAAACTAACATAAATACAAGCACTTATATTAAAAAAATCATTTAGATTTTATTTTAAATATATCCTTATATGTTATATAGTTAATTCAAAGACAAATTAATTCCAATATACTTTATTTAAAAAAAATATTTTAATTTAAATATATATCCTTAGAGTTAATTTAAAGACAAATTAATACAAATACATTTATTATTTATTTTAAAACATAAATAATTCAGATTTTAATATGAAAACATCTTTCGGGTTAATTTAAACACAAATTAATGCAAATATATTTAATTAAATGAAAGATTGATAGTTGTAAATAATAAAAACGTATGACATGAAGATTGAAGTATAAGATAAATACTTAAATAACTTCCTGCGTATAAAGATAAAAAATAAATAATAAAAAATAAGAGGTGAGAGGTATAAGTTAAAAAGAACGACCCGCATAAATGTTTAAAATGCAATTACATGTTTACTTTATTCATAAGTTGTAACTTGACTTGTTTAATGTTTTTTTATTACTATTATTTATGCATTTTTCCATTTTTTAATGTATTTTAACGATATATTTCAGTTTTTTTTAATAAAACTTTTTATATAATAATAATTATTTATTCATACATTATTTCTCTTCATTTTTTTTTTGGGGGGTATTTACTTTCTCATAGAACGGATTCTCATAAATAATTTATATCTTAGTATTTCTACAATTTTACTAAGTATGTGCTATAATTTCTACAAAATCATAATAATATTAAACGTTAATTACTACAACTTACTATTATGTTTAGCTCCTATGAATTTTAATTGACAGAGGATGCATAATTCAAATCAATATTAAGTACTTACTATCACTTAACAGTAATAGTAAGTCTATGTTAAGTAATAAGTACTACATTACTTAACAAAAAATATAAAATATTATTACTTCTAATATGAAAGTTAATAATAGTAGTCAATAAGGGACAAATTACACCCTTTTCTATAATCTTTATCCTTTTCTGCAATTGCTAGCTATCCTTCCTATAATCGCAACTGTTCCCTATAATCGTTACCCTTTGCTTTAATCAATTACTATCCTTTTCTATAATCCCAACTCTTCCCTATAATCGTAACCCTTTTCTTTAATCAATCTACTCTTTCCTATAATCGCAACCCGTTCGCTGCCTATTTCGGATAATAGGATGCATCACTGAAGACCCTAAACTTTTAATATTTATGGAATGAGTAAGACTTATGATTCTCCCTTCTTTTTTAGACATGAGTGCCTCATCATGTCGTTATGGAAGAAAACCCACCTTGAAGTATTTATGCGCCCTGATAATGTTCCACCCCTTTCCTTAATGTATCCATATTATCTTCTATTAAAAGGGAAACTATTTGGCGCTTCCAGAGGTGGAGATGCCTTGGGCCATGGCCTAACAGACCATAACGTTATTAGGACCTGCTTCAAGGCTTTATATGGCCGATGAATGGATAAAGTGATTTTAAAATTACCATTAAGCACAGAATCACTGAAATGTCCCGATTTCCCATAAAGCCTTAAATTAATCTAGCAAAAAGAAATTTGTATTCCGCAACGTCGAGACGATAAGAAGCTTTACAACAAAAGCTTTCAAAATAGAACTAATGGAAACGACATATTTTCTGCAAGCTCTAATTACAACCTTGTCCAACACCTAGTAGCTTAATCTAATAATGTAAACATAATTTTAACACCTCCAGGATTTCGCGAAGCATGACGATGATGTTAAAATCCTAACACGCATGACATATTATACACATCTGACGTCAATCAAAACTAATTAATTATTTAATTATTTTAACCTTGTATAATAAAATTAACAAACAACACGAATAAAACATAATCTTTTAAATATTTAAATTTTTCGCTCGTGTGTTTAAAACAATAATAATTAATTATTATTAGTTAAAAAAACCACGTTATATATATATATTATATATTATATATATAATATATATATATATATTATATATATATATATATATATATAAACACACACCACACCACAACACACACACAAACAATACCGCAGTTAAACTAACATTATAAACTTGTTAAAAGGTAATAACAATATGAATCTTTTTATAAAGTCTAATTATTTTAAGGTTGTCTGGTTTTGTAGCTAATTTTCTTAATCCAACATTTACAATCAGCTGATTGTTATCAAAACAAGAAAAACAAGCTCTTTCCTAAGGAATATTTTGTATAAATAAAAACGTTTTTTATTAGGATATAATAATTAGCCATTATTATTAATTAATAGTTTTTTCACTATAAATTAAATCGTGGGTTCTAATAGCTAATTGAAAAAATATTAGGATTTTAATACTTCTTAATTTATTTATATTCTACAAGCGGAAGGAACAAATTTTGTTCCTTATAACTTTTATCTCCTAGTCGGGCTAACACTACCATCCTTGTCAATAAAATAAGTGACCCCAAAGAGGCCACTTATATGATGACCCCAATAGTGCATAGTGCGTGACGGATTGATTAAATTCGCTGAATACAGACAAAATAAGTTTTTATAATTAAAATTACCATTCTTTGTACAAAGAAGGTTATGTTGTTTTAATAATTAACAGTTAAAAATAATTCTCAGTTTCAGATTTGGAGTGCAAACGCAATATTATTCCAACATACACGAGGTATGCATAATAATAATAATAATAATGCCCGTTTTAGGCCTTTGGCCCTTCAGGGTATTCGCCCTGCGGGAACCACCTCGGCTGGGTCACATCTACAATGCTCAAAGTAAAGCTAAAGTTGGCGAAATCTTTTACATCAAATCTATTCATAAAACTGAGAGCATAGTCGGAGTTGATGAACCCCGGACCTCCTGGTGGCCGAAGTCCAGTACAGGTATGCATAAGGAAAAGGAAAAAATTAAAAAATTTAACAAATCCGCGCTAAAAAAATGTAAAATATTTATATTGCAAGAAATCATTATAATAATTCACAGTTTTATTCATTATAAATCTAAATCATAAATATTATTTTCATAAATAAATTTTGATTTATATAAAAAAAACCACGATAAAAATAAGTAATTAATTAACCATGCAAAAGTTTTATAGCATATCAAAGTCGTGTGTAATCGATTTAAGGAAAAAATATTGTTAAAACCCCCTTTAAATCTGGTGGGGATACGAGCATTATCAGTGGAACTGATTTCAAATTATATACGCTTAAAATGGAATATAGTTCGCTAATTCGATTCGCTTATCCGTGTAGATTTATTAAAATTACAATATGCTTATTTTCTTTTAAAAAAAAAAAACACGATTTAATTAAAAGATTATGTAAAGGTTCATAAATCAAACTATTATGCTTATTTAAACTTTATATTTTATGTTGTTAATTTATTATGAAGTTTTTATTTAATTTATATTTTACACATTAGTATTTGTTTAACTAACTTTAGGGTCCATAATGTTTTAAATAATCAATCATATTAATTCATTATTTTATAAATAGGTATTACAGTACAATAATAATATAGTTATAGTGGGTTTAGTATTGAAGTATTAAAACAAAGTTGTCCACTGAGCGGCTCGGCGCAGAAGGGGAACTTCGTTGTTTTCGCGACTTCTTATGGCCGCTTCGCGGCCTCATGGTTGTTTGTCCTGTAGCAGTTGGTCGTAGAGCATAATGGAAAAAAAGTGTCGCCACAGTTTTCAAGGAAAATAGATAGGCATGGGATAAGTTGTCCTGTATTGAGTTGAAAAGTACTAAAAAAAGTGTTTAAAGTTTGTGTTTTTTACAGTAAAGACCTGACGTTTGTGTTTTTTCACAGTAAAGACCTGCACGTGTGTTTTTCACAGTAAAGACCTAGCACGTTTGTGTTTTTCACAGTAAAGACCTAGCACGTTTGTGTTTTTCACAGTAAAGACCTAGCACGTTGTGTTTTTCACAGTAAAGATCCACGTTGTGTTTTCACGTTTTTTGTGTTTTTCAAGTAAAGACCTTGCACGTTTAATGTCAATAGACTTTATTTTAGTAATTTTTCTTTTCTTAGGATTCATAACTTTATAATCTTAAACAAGGTAAAAATAACATTAAATATGTACAATAATTTAGTACACAACAATAAAGAACTAAAACTCTAGGGCCAGCAGGAAAAAGCACATAATTCAATGTTTTCAATTTTTTAATACGATCAAAGTATTTCTCAGACCTTACTTAACCAACGTAAAACCACTTAAGTCAAACTATCGTTAAATAAGACAATGAGTAAAAATACATTATGACTAAATCCAACACAAGTTTTGAAAGAGGTATACTGTTCGGATGTAAGCGAATATTTAAATGTGTTAGTCGAAAAAACGTGATTTGTTTACATAAAGATATAATATATGTCAAGTATCTGAACATTTTATAAGGTCGGTTTTTGTGCCAAGTTTCATTCAGATTCAAAAAAACCATTCGAAAGATATCGTTCCCCATGTCCCCCATAAACATACATTATATTATATTATATATATTATATATATTATATATATATATATAATATAATATATATATATATATATATATATATATATACTTGATCAAAGACTTCCCATGACCCAACCTTAAGAGCCAATTTTTTTCTATAAAGTCTATTAATACACGAAATCTATTCTATCGAAATCTCTTCTATCGATGAATCGTTTTTATTGGTCTGCTATTCTTGTATATTTTAATAGTTTTGTTTTAAATACTAAACCGGATTTATTGTAAATAGTTTAGTATAAAATACTAAACCCCTCTAGTATTTTATCTCTATGCCAGGAATACAAACAATTTAGTACAAAAATTTAGGTTATCAACAAGCTAACCGAGTCCCAACTATTATCAAGATAACCCCACACAATTAAAGAAAAGCAATCTAACTTATTTCCAACAATAAAATATAACGTACCAAAGGCAAACATTAAACACGTCGAAATTTTGTTGCGGTTACTAACAAATGTCCTTATTAAAAGAACCATTAATACTTAATCTTTCGTTTTATTATATTTTTTGTAACATTTTTCTTTTTTAAAACTGAATGAATAAAATTAATCTCTTTTTCCTTCGAAGCTCTAAAAGCCCTATATATAAAAATCACATTTAATTGGCTTGATGCCTAATTTCACTAAGGCAGTTTTTAACCTCAATTCTACGCCTTAAAGAAAATCTTATTCTTAATCTTTAATAGCTTAATTCTTCTAAAAGCTTTGAACTTGTTCCAAAAATATTTCCCGGCCCCACTTTTTGTAAGACTGTTATCCAAGTTCCGAAATGAACCGATGCAAAAGATTTTTATGTCTACCCAGGCTTCTGTCACTCTTAATTATCCGGTTTATCACTTCTAAATTTTTATTTCTTTAATTTCTTCACTCATTTTATTTTTGTTATTTTAATCATGTCTAGTTCTTTTTATTTATTTTTATTGAATCAACATAAACCTTCTTTTAATCTCAAAACAGATTTTTTTTCATTTACTTTAAAAAATCATTTTTATTTTTTTAAACATAATTTATTTCTATTTGATTTCTTTAGCACCAAATCAGTTATTTTATATGTTAAAAACAAATTAAAGGTTAATTATGGATCTTTGATCTTAAACGTAAATCTTAATAATAGGGATATAACACAATAATTGATTATTTTCTAGTTTAAATTGAAAAAATATAAATACAAAAGGAATAAATTTATTAATTATAACCTTTAACCTTTTTAAAAAATAAAAAAGTTAATATAAAACTTTCATAAATTATAACTTAAAAAGAGTTAAAATATATAAAGAAAATATTAATTGAAAGGATAAAAGAAGAGGGAAGTATCTTGAATAAATAAGAGAAGGAATTATTGTGTAAATTCTTTCATTAAAAAGTGAAAAAGGTGAAATTATATAGTAGGTTAATTTGTTAGGGATGTCGGAGCAACCCGGGTTGTCTTATTGGACTCTAATAACTTATAATTAGGGGGGAGGAGGACTTGGTAAGAATAATGATATTTCTTTAGGTTCACAACATGTAGAAGGTATAGAAAGAAAAGAGAGAGAGAGATACTAATGAGATAGTAGTGGCGGGTGCTAAATTACAGGGAGGTCTGTCTTACCCTTTTTCCTTCTTTAAAGAGTGAGTAAGATAATTTCAAGCTAAGCAAGAAATGTCACGATAGGAGAAAAAGAGATTATACACGGACAAAAAAAAAATAAGAAAACAAAACTGACAGGAACGAAAAGCTGCATTAATAGCTTAGTATAAGAACTCGGTACACAAGGTAATATACAACACTGAGATCGTGAGACTCTAAAGAAGAAAATAAATAAAACTCCCTGTAAAGGATTCTTAGTGTTAGACAAGAAAACGAGTCTGTAAGAGAAACAAGAATAAAAGACTCCGAGTGTGATTAAAGGATCCAGATGAAGAGAAACAAGAGGTATATAAAAAGAAGCACTGTTTCGAGAAGAGAATAAAGCGTGACGCTGAAACGAGCAAAACTCTGCCGAGTGGAAACACGTCTATTAGCAGGAGACCCTACAGCTTACAAAAAGGAAGCGTGAAGATTTTCTAAACAAAGAGCCACAGTGCTTCGAGTCGGCTCTTTATCAAAGAAACTTCTTATTGTCTGTCTGCGACCTCCGCAACGCTACACTCGACTTAATTACTTTCTACCGTTTCTTACCTTACACACACCCGTACACAATGAGTGTCGGCTCTACACAATAAGACTCTTTCCATGCACCGAAAGGAGGGATATCACAAAACTTTTCAAGGCTCTTAAATTAAAATAAGCATCACTTGGCATTTCGCATTTTTTTTTAACTCATTCTTATTTCATGACACGATTATTAAATAAACTTTTAAAACAGAGAACTCTCCTTTCTCACTGCACAATAGATAAAAAGGAATAAATCAAGACATTGAAAAGATAAAAAATCACTATTCAATTCTAATGTTATTCTCCTGAATTACAAACAATTCAAGAAAGAGATATGCAAATTCCTTTCCACATTGTCTCAGAATGGTAAAGCCTTTAGTAAGTTTGTTTATAAACAAGTTGAATTGAAACAGATACATCAAGTTAGATTTATTCGAGATAAACCATATAGTTGAATCTCATTGCTCTAAAAGTTTTTAATGTCTCACACACGCTTGCTTAGTAAATGTCTTTTTTATAAAAGATAAATTGAGAAAGATTTCTTCATAAATGTCTATTATACATAAAAGCCAACTCGTTCGGAGTAATATAATATTAATAAAGTACAGAGTATAATAAATAAAAAGTCCGTTAGTTATATGTTAAAGTATCATTTTTGGTCGAGGGAGGCGGTTGTTAGAGTCTGCGGTGTTTTAAACGATTTTATATAGAGGGATGCGAAAACTATGAAGACAGGAAATGTTTTATATTTTAAGGGACGCTATATAACAGAATAGCGAAATACTTGTAAGACATAACAATAAAAACACAAGGCAATATAGTAAGGGAGCTATTACAAATAAAAGACGAGATGGAGGAGAAATATGTCACGCTATGAAAAGTTAATGTCTCTTCTGCTTTTATTAAGGGAGTGTGTAATAAATATAGAGGGAGAAAAAAATAAGGCTGAGCGTTTATAGAATATAAAGAGAAGGGACCAGAAGAAGGCGCCCTGAGGGAAACCCAATGAAGTTTTAACAACCCAACCCCTATATCTAGAGTACAATAGAACCAGATGGGTCCGAACCAGACGGTTGTAAAGAGCACTCCCTTTTAGAGCCACTAAAACTCTTCCCTTTATAAAGAGAGAAAGAGAAAACTTTTGTGGAAACAAAAACCCCCTCCCTCTCTGCGGTTAAATCGAGATCCGCGGAGATCTACAATTAGACTTGGAAAAGGGTCTGAGGTCGGAATTAGCCGAGGGTAAAATACAGAAAAGGGAAAATACACAGTAGCTTTATTCTATCTCACTCTGGTGGTAAGACTGGGAATTAATCCTCTCCAAGTCTCCCCCGCCTCGTCAACACTGCATCTCCGTCAATTAGACACTCGAGCCTCCTAAAGACCATCTCTTTTCCTAACTAAAACTCTTGAAACCTTTTAAGTACCTCCCTCATACTCCTTTAAAGTAATTTCATGTTTTAACTAGCGCTATAAAATCTCTCTTCTCCTTATATTAATTTCTAAAAACTTAATGGCTTATAAAACAATTATAAAAATAAAAAAGTTATAACAAAAAGTATTCCTAGAAGAGTTTTTATAATTAAAAGACTAATAAAGAAACTTAACGGCACAATTTATTACGCACTCTTAGTTAGAGATTAATTCTTTTTTTTTAAATTAATTTAAATTCTAGTCATTTTATGCAACACTGATTTCTCTTATTTTTATTTTAACAATTTTTATTACCTTCTAATTAATGTCATAAAAATTAACCTTACAAATTGTAACATTTAAAAAATAATGATTTTTAACTACAGTAAAAGAGATTTTAAATTAAATTTTAATTAATATTTCTTTAAAAAAAATCCTGAGTTGGCAATATGACTTTTTATTAATTAATAAAACATATTTATCTCCTAAAGCAATACTCGTCAGTACATAAGTCATAAGAAAATGTGTAAAAATACGTAAAAATACCTATATACTGAACTGAATTTATTATCAAACGCAATTTAAGCTTTGGAAGTAAAATAAAATATTAACCTATTACCTAATTTCAGGCTTAATTTTCAATGCTACAAAAACAAACTATAACTATTGTCACCATACGTTAAATTATTTTAATAATTCTGTTAAAAATGAATTCAATATTAAACCCCCAAAGGGAGGCCACGATTATTTACGGGAAATAAACATATTTATCATAAATAAATGGATTTGCACTACCACAGAAAAGTTTACAACAGAATAAAATAAGAATGTAAAATTGTATAAAATATCTGGCAAGAAGCCCAAGTGATAATGGAAAACAGGTTTATTTTATAGCTGAGATTTAAACAAAGTTAATATTATGTTTTATTGAGTGCTTGTTATTTATTACTTTTTAATATTATTTTATTCTTTTGTTTTTGTAATAATAATAAAATTAATTTATTACAATTTTGATATATTTATTGAAAGGAAAGTCATAGTTAGGAAACAAATAGTATTATTAAGCTTATTCCAGGATGTGCTAATAAAATAGAAGTATTTTGTAGTTTTGTAAAGCAGAATAAATATTTAATTTTATTATTTTATTGGTATATAATAGTATTAAAAACAAATATGAATACATAAAAATAAAATAATAAAAGTTCAAACAATATCAGAAGAGGCCGATTGACTTGTGTTATATAATATGATATTATTTATTAATATTTATTTATATTTTATTTTTGCCATAGATCGAAATTAGTTATATAAACAACATAATAGATAAAAGAAATATAATATAATAAATATAAGATAAAAAGGCCAAAGAATAATCCCGCCAAAACATATTCGGACGAGCTCCAAACCTGTGTGTTGCGGGTTAATCTAAAAATGACATCAAACTTAAACTTTTTTTTTTAAAATTGAATTACAAGAATGGGCAAAAATACACTATAATGTGAAGTAGATAAGATAAGAGTAAAACTGTATGTAAGTAGATAAGATTCTTTAAACTATCTCTTCACTTAGATGCATTGATTGATGTAACCTATTCATCTATTCTATTGCTTTAAATAAAAATAGTAGTATTTTAACGAATTTGTCTGTCGCTGTCCAGAAAGTTGTAGACAGCGTATGGATTTTATTTATAATTATAATTAAATTAGTAAAATGCCAGTATTTTAATTTTCCAATAAAACTATAAAGAATCTTGGTTATGGTCGAATTTAAGTGTATTACATCTTAGACCCTAAATTATTACTTTTCATAAACAAAGAAGTTAGAAAATTTGTATTATGTATATTTTTTAGCGAATTTGCTTTGGAAATTCGCCTAATGGATAGGCGTCATGGCGGAATTCGAAACCTCGGACCACGAACACAAATCCGTTTCCAGAGGTCCCTAATGACGAAAAATAAGTTTCGCGAGACTTAATATATATATATATATATATATATATATAATATATATATATATTATTATATATATATATATATATTATATATATATATATTTATACTATATATATGTATATATATATATATATATATATATATATATATATATTAATATATATTATATATATATATATATATGTATGTATTTTCTAGACACTTTCTTGTAACACTCTATCTTTCGAACGGATTAATATTTTTAACCAAACTTGGTAAAAAATCAACCTTCGGGAGGACACGAAACCCTAATTGAACACCAGGTTTTTGTGACGTCATTAACCCGGTTTGCTGAGTCAGCAAAATTTGATAAAAATCGGCAAAATTCAGGGTAAATATTTTTGCCGCGAAAAGGTCAATATTTATGTTTTTTAAGACGCTGAATCGAATGAAAACCGGTCCGAAGACGATACGACCATTCTAAGTGACCTAAAAAATCGAAAAAAACCATTGTAATTACCAAAAACCAAAATTTAGGTCGATAAAAAATAAAATTTCGAGTAGGGTGTCGTTTCTATGTAATTTTGGGCTGAATCGAATAAAAACCGGTCCGAAGACGATACGACCACTTCAAGTTACCAAAAAAGTCGAAAAAACCACAAAAATTATAGAAAACCAAAATTACGGTAGTCGAAAATTAAAATTTCGAGTAGGGTGTCGTTTTCAATGTTTTTTTGGCCTCTGAGTTGAATGGCAGTGGTCCGGAGTCAATACGACCACTCAACTCAGGGTACCTGGGTCACATCCTGGAAGGGTCGATAATTTTTATCGCTTTTTTTACTTAATATAAGTTTACAACTATAAATAATCTGGCGCGGTGGTCCGCATGTCGGGCGAATTTCCTTGGATGCGAGCTCTCAAACCCAAAGTACCTGGGTTCGAATCCTAGTAGGGACAATAATTTTTTATCGTGTTTTTTTCCTAATATAAGTTTACAAATAAAATAATTCTGGCGCGGTGGTCCGCATGTCGGGCGAATTTCCTTTGGATGCGTGTTTCCGTGCTTTTTACATTATATAAGTTTACAACTAGTAAATAAATAATTCCGGCGCGGTGGTCCGCTGTCGGGCGAATTTCATTTAGAATGCGTGTTTCCGTGCTAAACAACCCATTTCTTGCTTATGCAAGAACCATGCCCATTGCGTGGTTCCGGTTCATGCTTTAGAACCTAAGCAGTTACTCAACTGTCAAGCACTGCTCGTAACCATTTTGTCTGCATTTTCCAAAGGAAATGCGCTAAAACCTTTAAAGATAACTGACTAAGCTTAAATATAAGTAACTAAGCTTTAAACTAGTGCAAATAATAGTGCGTACTTCTAATTTAGAGGCATAGTTTTGTACAACCAACTGGATAATTATGCGCATTTCCTTTGGAAAATACAGACAAAATGAGTTACGAGCAGTGCTTGACAGTTGAGTAACTGCTTAGGTTCTAAAGCATGAACCGGAACCACGCAATGGGCATGGTTCTTGCATAAGCAAGAAAATGGGTTGTTTAGCACGGAAACACGCATTCTAAATGAAATTCGCCCGACAGCGGACCACCGCGCCGGAATTATTTATTTACTAGTTGTAAACTTATATAATGTAAAAAGCACGGAAACACGCATCCAAAGGAAATTCGCCCGACATGCGGACCACCGCGCCAGAATTTTTTAAATAACAATTTTATTTATAAAATCTAATAAATCCCCCCAAAAAAAACATTTACAACTCCTTTGACATAAATTTTCCTGTAAAAAGACTAATTTAAAACATGTAATATGTTTAACACAAAATAATAAATATTAAAACCAATTAATAACACAACATAAAATGCTAAAAACTACATTAATAAATTGTTAAGTTAAAAAAAATAAATCTAAAGGGAAAAACATGCACTAAATAAAGCTGTGCCAAAAGCATCATGATATTAACAAAAAATTACAACATGCATAACATAAATTTGAAATAAATAAGAGATTAAAAATATAATTTAAGAGAAGGAACATACTATACGAAATAAAATGTATAAATTAAATAAATGTATAAATGAAATATTTTATCGCTTCTATAAAAATAGTATTTAATCCATACCAACCAACCACCATTAACTTAAAATAACTCACCATGACGTAGTGCCTTTGCATTTCAGTTTTTTCCTGAGCTAATTTTTCTATCTCCAATTTTAAACTGTTAAAAAACGAAAAAAATAATAGTAACTAAAAAAAAAACATTATTACCCAATTTTTCTAGTTTAAAAATTAAAAAAATAAATAAATAAGGCATATAATTATACTTAAATGTTAATGATGCATAAAATATTAAAAATATAAAAATAAATAATATCTAGTTCTCCAGTAGATAGAAGTACTGTTAAATGTTTTTTATATAAATAAATACTTTTATAAAAGATAATAAAGGGAAACTCATTGATCTGTGAGTAAATAAATAATAACACATTAATTAAAATGACGGAATTCAGAAAAAAAAAAAACAGAAAAGAAAATCATGAATAAACTTGTGTAAAAAAAGATAAATAAAATTGCAAAATAAGTTGTTAGTATTTTATTTTATAAATTTATTTAATTTAAAAAGAATTTGTTTGTTAAATCTAAAGCTCTTTTCAATAATTTATTTCTACTTTTAGTTTATTTTGTTTGTTTCTTATTTACCCTTTATTCATTATTTCCAAACACAAAATAAATATATCTGAAGTAAACATTAAAACAGATGTTTTAGTCTGTATAATTTTCCTGTATAAAAGATGTTTTTCTTTTTTTTTTTCTTTGATCAATTAATTTGTTTAGTTTAATGTTTGTATCTGTTCAATGTTTAAATTTACACTGATTTTACATTTACATTTTGCTTGAAACCTGAGAGATAGAAATTTTATAAATATTTTTCTGAAAACGAAGAAGGGCTTAAATTTTAAGCTAAACTATAATAGTAATTAGTATGCAATTGGGGATAATACTTTGTCAAAAATTTAGATTTTGTACGATTTAAATATTTAAGATTTATTTAAATTATTTAAATATTTATTTCTAAACTGAAGATCGAAAATATAATTTAATAATAAAAAAATAATAAAATATAAAGATGTGAAACATGCAAAAAAAATTTGCGCATTAGGTTATTGAAAAGAACATAAATGGTTAGGACACATAGCTTCATACACATAGGGGACATAGCTTCAAGCATTGCAAGAACCTTTTGCAAGTAAAATAATGTTAATAAGGCATTCAAAGCGTTAGTTCAAGCAGGATGTTAGTAATGGTTAAGCTTGCAAACATATTTGGCATATGGCTTGCATGTTTGGCATTATTGTAAACTTACCATTACGTAATGCCTTTGTATTTCTATTTTTTCACTAGCCAATTTCTCACACTCCAATTTTAAACTGCAAATATAATAAAGAGAATATAAATTCAAATGAAAATAATACTCTAACATGACATGTTATCATTGATGTGTACATATAAATAAATTTATGTGCATAAAAATATAATAGATAATAATATTATAATATAAATAAAAAAATAAAACAAAACAAATAATAATAAATACATAAATTTATTAAAGTAAATAACATTTACTTAAAATTATTGCACATTTAATGCAATACTCATAAAAAATATTTAGTTAAAAAAAATAGTAAAATATTGAATAATAAAAAAAAATAAAACAAATAATGACAACAACATATAATAATAAAATGAAAATAGCATAAATAAAATGTCAAGATAATAAAGGTACTTTGTATGATAATTTACCAATTAATATTGTTAAAACGAATAATATGATTATTCTAATTGATAACATCTTCACAACAGACAATAAATAATTATAAGAGACAGCTATAAATGTTATTATTGACAAAATAATTACAGTTCATATTTCAAAATAATTATAAAATATGTTCTTTACGTTTTTAGTTCAGTTTGAAATAATTTCGTATAGTACATAAGTTAAATATAAATTAAATTATTGATGTAAATAACAATTAAGAAAATAAATTGATTTATACAATTAATTCTCATACAGATTGATTAATATAGAATGATACACAGTGAATACAATTAAAAATAAAATATTTATTTTTGAAAACAACAATAAAATTTAGTGTTTCAAACGAAAAATAAAAAAGAGATATATTAAAAAAAAAGTAGAGAAATATGTTCTTAAAAAAATATTTAAAAAAAGTATAAAAACATGTCAAATGCTAAAATCTATTTCAACATTATTTCTCTCTGAGATATTCAGTAGATACATCTTTACAAGTTAGATTTATTTTAAAAATGTCTTTTAGACATATTACTGACGTGTTCATTTCTCTTTTTATTACTTTTAACATCTATATTACAACTCGTGTTAAGTCCTCCCACGTTAACTTTCGTTTTCATGTGTTTAATAATAATATTGTTATAAAATTTTTATTTATATTCTTTTTGTAAAAAAAAAAATAAACAATTTTTCCTTTCATTCACTTGATAATTATGAACCATACATAATATAATACCAGATGTATAAAAATACACACACATCTGTGTTAAGTGAAAACAAAAATACATGTTAAATCATTAAAAAAAATGTAAAGATTCTTAAGGTTAATTATATATTTCTTTGTTTATATACAAAGAAATAACAAATTAAAAAATAATAAATTAAATATACATATAATTTAATCGAAAACACCAATGAGCTGTTTATATACTCAGCTCTGAGTATGTATATACACATACATACCTCTTGAAAACAATATCTTAACACGTATGTTTAAGGCATAAATACATAAAATTGAACAAGAAATAAAACAAATATTTGAAAAATATAAAGAAATATAATTTATATTATCAAGGGTAAACTATTTTATAGGATACATTTTAACATTTACAATTACCACATTTTAAATTACTTTCGTAATGTAGACTTTCTGACATTCTATACTATTATAGTCTTTACAAATAAAATATATATGCTTTTCTTATAAAATCGTTAAAAATCGAAAAGTGCACTAGTTAAGTTAAAACTGGGAACGAATGTATCACTTTGTCCTTTATGAAACAAACTAGTATAAGAGGTCATACATTTTCAACCGGATAGAGATGCTACGTTCATTGTCAAATCACTAGTGTTAAGAAGCATCGAGCGAAGTTACTACATGGCTGGGTAATTGTTAGGATTAAAACTCATATTTCCAGTCTAAGGACGAGAGAAGTGACTCTGACAAGCTGCGAATAAGCGAAAAAAAATCTCATATAAATTGAAGAAAAGTTCCGGGGAACCCCGTACCAGATTTTATATACTTTTAAATACAACAATTCAGGCCAAGCCATAAATAAAAAGTTTTATTTTAAATAGTTAAACAATAGAGTGGTTGTTCTCGATACAGCTGGCACATTAAACACAGAGGAGGTCTTAATGAAATAAATTTAAATAAATAGGCAACCAGCTGTTCTTATTGCTAATTATCAATAAATTTATAAGCAAAACATTAAGTATATTTTAGAGTAAAACTATGAGAATTTTATCGTAGTAATTTTAAACAATATTTAAATAGATGTATGAATCATATTTATACAAATATATTACATTATTTATATTTACAATATTTAGTAATTTCAATGGTATTCAGTAATTTGGACTTAGAATCGAAGACGTATCACGAGCAACGTAGCCTTAGGGGTCCACCCACAATGGACTTACGATTTTAACATCACTGAAAGATTATAAAAAGTATTCTTATAGATGCATTTAATTTATACAGGTATGTTTACATATAAATTTAACGTTAATTTATATTATTATGAATATAAACTTGTAATCTTTGATGTTATAATATTATTGGTTATATATATATATATATATATATATATATATATATATATATATATATATATAATATATGTAATATAATACCATATATATATATTATATATAATATATAATAATATAGGAATATATATATATTATATATATTATATATATATATATAATTATAATATATATTATAATATATTATATATATATATTATACTTAACATATATAATATATATATTATATATATATATATATATTATATATAGGAGCTGTAAAGCAAATGTAGCTATAAAGCAGCTACATTTCGAAGACCGTTGTATGTGAAGATGGAGCATAGGCTACCTCAATACATTGAGAAGCTTGAAAAAACTTTTCGGGACTCTAAGGGGCTCTGTTTTACCTTATTGAAACCTACTCTAAGAGTGAGTTAAGGTTATAATTAATCAATTGTCGTCCGTTTTCCACACTTTGTTTTGAACTTTAAACGTTGCGCTGCATAAGTTACAACCCGTAAGTTTGTTACGTTTTGATTATATTTGTAGTCGAAAGTGTTAAAGTTACTTTTTCGATGTTTCAAAATTCAACCAATAGGGCCTCGCAATAGTATTTTTTGTAATGTTTGGTATAGAGATATATACTAGAGAGGGCATAGCGTATCTCATAACATGAAGAGGTCTAAAACATCTTTTTGGGGCTCTCAGGGGCTCTGTGTAACTTCATTGAAACCTCCTCCAAAAGTGAGTTAAGGTTATAATAAACAATTGTTTTCGGTTTTCCGGATATTGTTGGTGTTTGTATTTGTATTTTCAACGTTCTACTATACAAGTCACTGTATTTTTGTTCAGTTTTTTTGATTATTTTAATAATCGAATGTGGTCAGGTTACTTCTCCAATATTTCAAAATTCAACCAATAGTGCCCCCTCTAGTAATACATATCTATGGTTGTGAGTGACTCCTCATAGGGTGACCAACAAAAAATGCAATAATTTTTAAACTGAACTATTTTTTAAAATTTTTAAAATTAACTATTTTTAAAGTACACCACATTTTTTAAAGTAATTGATTTTGTCTACAAAACACAAACAAAATTATTTAGCAACGATAAAAATTAGGATAATGCACAAATCAAAAGTTAATTATTAATTCATAAGTCCTATAAATTAATTAATTTTTATAAATAATCCATTGACTTTTTAATTAATGCCAACCTTAAACATCACAAGTACATAAAAAGTTTAAAATAAACTCATAATTATATAGAAGAGAAGTGGCCAAAAAATTCTTTTACTTGGTAAATAAAGACTTAAAAAAGATTCTTATAAGTAAATATAAAGAGAAAACATAAAAACTTTTTATATACATATAACACACTTGAAAATACAATGTAAAATACACTGCCTTCCATGTGGGAAATATCAAGTTAAAAGAGCAGAGTAAACACGAAAGGACAACTTTTACATTGCTTGTTTACATTTTGATAAAGAAAGAAAAATCTTGTTTCAAGATAAAGAAAACAGTCAAAATAAGGCAAATTTTTACTTGAAAAGAAAACGTTAAAATAGTTTCAATATGTATTTATCCACATAGATTTTAAAGAAATATAACTGATACAACACAAAAGTTTGAATCTCAACTTAACATAATTGAAATTGTAATCAAATTAAATAAGTTTTAGCAGAAATGTTATTTTATTTTATTATGTAATGTTATTTTACTTTTTAAATACTTTATTTTCTGAAATAAATTGTAATGAGTTGAAACGGAATAGAGTAGATTCAAATGTAAATATGGTTATGAGCGAGTTTACGAACAATATACACAATATATAAATGTTTGTAATTTATTAAATAATAAAAAAATCAATTAACACGAACCTCAAAGTAATACAGTTAAGAAATATATTAAATATAACAATTAATGAAAAGTATATCCGAATTCACAGAGATAAATTATTACTTTCGTTCTACGCGGTGTTCGGGTACATCCATCTGTCAGGACAGAGAAGATTAAATAGTAAGATTAGCGCCCTGTCTAATCTAACTATAGGAGCGAATCCATAAAATTAGTCCTTCAGGCAAAATTTCGGGGAACTTGACTTGCTAAATAGTAGTAAATAAAAAATAAAATGCCCGTTTTAAGGCCTTTATTCACCCTGCGGGAACCACCTCAGGTGTGTTGCATCTACTACACTCTAAGAATTAATTAAAGTTGGCGAAATCTTATTAATACAAATACTATTCATAAAATCTTAGAGCATAGCCCGGGCTGCGAACCCCGGACCTCCGGTGCCGAAATCGAACGCCTTTACGATCACGGCCACTGAGGCAGACAAATAGTAGTAACATAATAAAACAAATATCTAAAGCTTTCAACTTAATTTCTTTCATCATAGCTATATTTTAAGGCGACATCTTCATAAAGACGTAACAGTCTGGCGAGTTCATAGAAACTAAAGGTTATTTTGAATCAATCGATCATGGCGAGTAACCAATAAAGTAGAGCTCAGTACCTTTTCATGATCTTTTCCGTCTCTTTTGTGGTCAAGACTGAAAAATTTGTATAGATACTCAACAAATATTGGATGAGTCCCAATTTTTTAAGAACATGTCCATATAATACTATTTGATGGTCTTCAATTATTTAATGAAAAGTCAAGAATACACAATAGCATATCAATAGTCTTTAGTTCTTTAATTAAAAGTCAAGAATACACAATAGTACACCAATAGTCTTTGGTTCTTTAATGAAAAGTCAAGAATACACAATAGTATACCAATAGTATTTGGTTCTTTAATGAAAAATCAAGAATACACAATATTATACTAATAGTCTTCAGTTCTTCAATGAAATATTAAGAATACACAATATTACACCAATAGTCTTCAGTTCTTTAATGAAAAATCAAGAATACACAATAGTATACCAATAGTCTTCAGTTCTTTAATGAAAAATCAAGAATACACAATAGTACACCAATAATCAGTTATTTAATGAAATCAAGAATTCATATATGTTCTTATTGAAAAATCAAGAATACACAATAGTATACCAATATTATTCAGTTCTTTATTGAAAAATCAAGAATACACAATAGTTATACCAATAGTCTTCAGTTCTTTAATGAAGAGTCAGAGTCAACAATAAATAAATGACTGATTTAAAGATATCAATTAGACAAACTAGATAGCAGGCGACATCGCAATAAAATTTAAAGATATCAAAATGAAATTAAGTGGATCTATTTTTAATTATAAATATACATGTGTAACTTAAAAGTTAAACGTGTATATTTAAAAGAACAAATAGATCGTGCAAAGAAGTCCTTTGCACGATGATTGATTGCAAGAGTACTAGTTTCTTTAATACCGGTCAAAATACACTATTAATTCCCATTAAAAAGAAAAACAATGATAAAACTACAACACTTAACAGTGTTGTACTGAAAACATATTTATACAAGGATAAAATACTTTAAATAAAACACAACAAATATTAGATGAGTAAACAAAATGATAAGAGTTGTTAAGGATAACACTCGAGCAGTGTTATCAGAGGAAGTGGCACAACGCTGATTCTATGTCAACTTTTTCAGGAAAAATTTACAGAATATTAAAACTAAAATTAAAATATGTATATATAACAATGGATGGTATCAGACAAAAGACGTATATTTTTATCAATGACTTATTTTTAAGAAATACATTTTAAGGGTAAAGTAATTAATAAACCCTTGTTTTAGATAATTTTATTTAAAATGTACATATGTTTACTTTATATAATTGTTTTTATTAAAAATAACATGTGATACAACAAACGACTTGTGATTTTTTTTTATTTCCTGGGGAGTTTGTTAGAGATATTTATCGTGTTTTGATACAGCAAAAAATTTATTATAAAAATATTATAAAAATATGGATAAAATTATATGAAAACCATCACACAAATAAATTGTTTTTAAATCTATATTTAAAAACAATCAATACCACAGCCTAGGCTGATTTTGATTAAACAAATAATTGTTTTAAATTGTATTAGATGAATCGATGTAAATTCTAAGATCAAATAAATGGTTATTCATTCATTCATTCATTCACAACAAACGACTTGTGATTTTTTTTATTTCCTGGGGAGTTTGTTAGAGATATTTATCGTGTTTTGATACAGCAAAAAATTTATTATAAAAGAGTAAATTTCATAGATTGATATTCAAGATATAATTAAGTTTGAAGACTGCCGTCCTAAGTAATTGTTAATTTATTTAATTATTACAAAATAATATAATAATAAAAAAGTTTATTTAATTCATAACCGTTAATTTTAATTACATACTTTTTTGTTATTATATTTTTTACTTAACTGGATTTAAAATACAATAATAAAGCTTAGAAGTAATAGATTAAATCAATTATTTTTTAAATTCAATTAATAATCAGAATTGATGGAAATATATGTGAAATATCGCTGTCTCTTAAAATACAAATGATAATTTTAAATAATAATAAGAAATAAATAATATTTTATAACAAATAAAAATTTATAATATAATACATATAAATTAAAATTTATTATAACAATACCTAAAAATAATAAATTAATGAAATGAATAATATGAAAGTTTAAATTAAATGTACAATTAAAAACGTATTGTTTAATGACTAAATAAGTCAATACTTGGTAGCACTAGGAATTAATCTATGGTTTATGCAACATAACCGAGGTAGCATTGAGCATAGAGTACTCTATGAGGCAAAATACATGGCCGAGGCTATGAGGCAAAATACATGGCTTAGGCATACATGGCTAGAGGCTATGGTCAATGAGGCAAAATACATGGCAGGCTATGAGGCAAAATATGACCAAGACTATGAGGCATACATGGCTCAGGCTATGAGGCAAATACATGGCCCGGCTATGCAAAATACATGGCTATGAGGCAAAATACATGGCCCAGGCTATGAGGCAAAATACATGGCCCAGGCTATGAGGCAAAATACATGGCCCAGGCTATGAGGCAAAATACATGGCCCAGACTATGAGGCAAAATACATGGCCCAGGAGGCAAAATACATGGCCAGACTATGAGGCAAAATACATGGCCCAGGCTATGAGGCAAAAATACATGGCCCAGATATGAGGCAAATACATGGCCCAGGCTATGAGGCAAAATACATGGCCCAGGCTATGAGGCAAAATACATGGCCCAGGCTATGAGGCAAAATACATGGCTCAGGCTAATGAGGCAAAATACATGGCCCAGGACTATGAGGCCAAAATACATGGCCCAGACTATGAGGCAAAATAATGGCCCAGACTATGAGGCAAAAATACATGACTCAGGCTATGAGGCAAAATACATGGCCGAGGCTATGAGGCAAAATACATGGCCAGACTATGAGGCAAATACATGGCACTATGAGGAAATACATGGCCCAGACTATGAGGCAAAATACATGACTCAGGCTATGAGGCAAAATACATGGCCGAGGCTATGAGGCAACAAATGAGGCAAAATACATGGCCAGCTATCAAAATACCCGAGGCTATGAGAAGACCTTTTGGTCTTCTTATAAATTTATAATCTTACTATAATAATCTTATAATAAGCTCTTTTTCAGAGCTTAGAACTTCATTCAGTTGATGGTGTGAGAGAAATATGTCATCTTTTAGCTCTATGCCATATGCCACGGAGATATAGAAAGTTTCAAAGCTATGAAATTCATAACTAGAAAGAGCTATTTAAGACTCTAGAAAGAAAAAAATATTAAACATAACAGCATATAATTGGGGTTATATTCAATAATATACGTATAAATTTCAAGACAAAAAGAGGAATTATCTTTTTTTAGGAACGCGTCTCTTAGCTCTTTCTTGCAACAAATATAAAATTGACAAAAACAATTAAATTACTAACAAGTGATGATTAGAAGTGAGCTAAAATTCAGCTCAACCGGCGAGGACCAGTAATAGTTCTGAACCAAAGAGACTTATACTGTTAGGCTTATAGGAGTAGTATAAGTCTTTTTGTTATAAATTCTCTTTGTTATAAGAACTCATAAGTTTCCTTGTTATAGGTTCATCGTTATAAGTTCTCTTATGTCTCTCTGTTAAAACATCAAACAACATATTCCGTATTTTCTATAAGAAAATCTATATTATAAAGCAGAGCCGGTTTTCGGCTTAGGCCATCAACAGTGCCGGAGAGATGAGTCTCTATATGTTGTTCCTAATTTCTGTTAAGGGCTTGGAGGAGACTGTTATTGGTTCTCTTAAATCTCTTTGTTTCAAGTTTTCTTATGTCTCGTAGTAATAAGTTCTCTTATATCTCTTTGTTTTAAGTCCTCTTAAGTCTCTTTATTTTAATTGTACTAAGTCTAGTAGTTATATGTTGTCTTAAGTCACTTTGAACCCTCAAGTTGCTGACTAGTCTATACTTCATTTTTTATTTTAAATTAATACAATTTTAGATGTTTAAGAAACTATCTCTGATCCCTCTTTTGTACCTTCTAAAACCATTAATAACCACAATAAACTATAAATAACCAAATCTTCTATAACATAAGTTTTTCATGAGCTTTAATATGTATTTTCGGGTTATATAGCTGGTTGCAAGTGTTTTTTTCGTACAGAGTAGAAACTTTCAATTGCTCGGGGATTCGGCAACTGAAGATAGTTATTGATCATAAAAAGGTCCAAAAACAATACCCAAATTGAGCAACGAATATCCCTGGGGTGGGGGACAGAATCACAGTCAATATTACAATAGTCTTTGATAGTATACTTAAATATATAAATGATAGTATACTTACTTATGATATTGAGCTTGTAAAAAACTAAATTCTTCTTTAATGCGATCACAAGATTCCCCGACTGTAAATTTAAATGGCTGTCCCGGCTGCGGGGGGCCCTGAAACAAAAACAAAAAATAATAACATTAATATCAAACGATTAAACAAAAAAGGTAAAATACAAATAAATTAAATAATAAAATATAAAGGAACAGTAATAAATCCTTATAAAGAAATCCGTAAATGGTCCTTTAAAATAAAGAACTAAATTAAGATTTTTTTTAGGTCCTATTAAGTTTAAAAGGCTTGTTTCCTAATAAGGATGTTAAATCAACACGAAGCCGCTTAGTTTCAAAAGAAGTTAACACTTAAAAAAAATACTAATGGGAAAGTCAAATTGATGCCGACAGTAAGATAACAATAAACAATATTATATAAAAAATATTGGATAAATAAAAGAAGAATATAAAAAGAATTAAGGAGAAGTATAATCAGAGTGGTGCAAAAAAGGGTTTTAAGTTAAATTTTATGAACCTTACTATCCTGACAATTGAATCAAATTAGTAATAACATTCGATACAATTAAATTTCGTGCCGGTATTTCAAACAGTTCTGGCAAGTATAAACATGGTTCCTAAATATCAAAACCAGTGCAAACATAACACTTTACTAACATATCTATAGCAATGAGAAAAAGTATAAAACATCTTCACTTTGAATTTTTTCCTGTATATTAGGATTTTGCCCTAAATTCCGTCTCGATATTGGCATTAGTTGTGGGATTTTTAATTTTATGTAAAAATTTGTCAATGTAAGAAATGTATTTACATTAGGTATTACAAATGTATTAAATTTGTTAATGTAATTATTGAGTTAATAAATGTTTTAGATTTAAAAACTAAAAGAATCATATTTCAGTCACTTTAACCAGCATCAGCACTATGTCAAATACATCTTATTGTAGACAATAATCAAAAAGTTAAAAAAAAAAAAAAAGAATCATTAAAAAACAATACGCTAAAATGCTATTTGTTTTTTTAATAAGTGAAGACTCTTTTATTATGACTATCTATATTTTATACGCAACGTAAGTCATCCTCTAGTTTGTAATATTAAAAAGAAATGACTAAACATTTTTTTTTCATAATAAAAAATTAATTAATCTATTAGAATATAATTATAACTAATACTCATATTAAAGACTCATTAACAATATTTTCTTCAGTAAGTAAAACAAATTATTAATCATATTAAAGATAATAATTATAACTAATACTTTCATTATAATCAGACCATTTAACCATATTTTTTCTTTCAGTAATAAAAAATTAATTAAAATCATATTAAAGAATATAATTATAACTAATACTTTCATTATTAAATAACTCATTTAACCATATTTTTTCTTCAGTAAGTAAAAAATTGATTTAAATCATTAAAGAATATAATTATAACTAATACTTCATATTAAAAGACTCATTTAACCATAATTTTTTCTTCAGTTAAGTAAAAAAATTATTAAAGAATATATTAATAACAATACTTTCATTATTAATAAGTCATTTAACCATATTTTTTCTCATAAGTTAAAATTAAATTAAATCATATTAAGAATATAATTATAACAATGACTTTCATTATTAATAAGAATAATATAACCATATTTTTCTTTTCAGTAAAGTAAAAAATTAATTAAATCATATTAAAGAATATAATATAACTAATACTTTTCATTATTAATTAAGACTCATTTAACCATATTTTTCTTCCAGTTATAGTAAAAAATTAATTAAATCATATTAAAGAATATAATATAACTAATTACTTTCATTATTAATAAGACTCATTAACCATATTTTTCTTCTAGTAAGTAAAAAAATTAATTAAATCATATTAAGAAGTATAATTAATACTAATACTATCATTTATTAATAAGACTCATTTAACCATATTTTTTTCTTCAGAAGTAAAAAATTAATTAATATATAAAAGAATATAATTATAATACTAATACTCAATTATTAATATAAACTCATTTAACCATATTTTTTCTTCAGTAAGGTATAAATTAATTAAATCCATCTTAAAAGAATATAATTATAACTAATACTTTCATTATAATAAGACTCATTTAACCATATTTTTCTCAGTTAAGTAAAAAGTTAATAAATCTATATTAAAGAAATTAATTATAACTAATACTTCATTATTAATAAGAACTCATTAACATTTTTTCTTCAGTAAGTAAAAAATTAATTAAATCATATTAAAGAATATAATTATAACTAATACTTTCATTATTAATAAGACTCATTTAACCATATTTTTTCTTCAGGTAAGTAAAAAATTAATTAAATCACATTAAAGATATAATTAATTAATAATACTATCATTATAAATAAGACTCATTTAACCATATTTTTTCTTCATAAGTAAAAAATTAATTAAAGAATAAATTATAACTAATACTTCTTATTAAATAAGACTCATTTAACCATATTTTTCTTCAGTAAGTAAAAAATTAATTTAAATCATGATTAAAGAATATAATTATAACTAACTACTATTCCATTAATAACTTAAAAATATAGACTAATACTTTCATTATAAACCATTTTTTTTTCTTCAGTAAGTAAAAAATTAATTAAATCATATTAAAGAATATAATTATAACTAATACTTTCATTATTAATAAGACCTCNCTATTGTCTTTGTACATACAATACACACTTATCTTGAAAAATGCATATTTTGATGGAAGAAAACAACAAAGATGCACACCCATGCTTAAAATGCGTTAAAATAATGGAGATAGAGAGTCGGAAAAACGTCTCCACCCCTAGGTTAATCGACCTCAGTGACCTCAATATGTTATTATTTTTTCGTACGGTAACTATTTGCAAATATGGTAATTTATTACCCGAAATGGATATTCCTTGTTAACTTTAAAAAGTTAAATTGGAGCATACCATGATATGAACATTTTTAAAAAACTACATAATGTTTTAAGAAATTTGATTACCAATTCATAAAATTCCGGTAATTTTTCTACGACACCTATTGTGTAACATACATACACACTTTTATTGTTGAAAATTGCATATTTTTGGTTGGAACAACAAAATGCACACCCCATGCTAAAAATGGTTAAAAATGGAGATAGAGAGTCGGGAAAGTCTCCACCCCTAGGTAATCGACCTCAGTGACCTCAAATATGTTATTTTTTTTTCGGTAACCTATTGGCAAATATGGTTATTACCCGAACATGGTAATTCCTTGTTTTAACTTTAAAATTAAAAATTGGAGCATGCCTGGAACATTTTTAAAACTAATTATGTTTGAGAAATTGATACCAATATCATAACAATTCCGGTAATTTTTCTACGACCTATTTTGTAACCCATACATACACACTTTTTCTTGAAAATTGCCATATTTTTGGAACAACAAAATGCACACCCATGCTAAAATGTGTTAAAAATGGAGATAGAGAGTCGAGAAAAAGTCTCCCCCCTAGGTAATCGACCTCAGTGACCTCCAAATATGTTACTTTTTTTTTCGGTAAACTATTTTGCAACATGGGAATTTTAATTACCCGAAATGGTAATTCCTTTAACTTGTAAAATGTTAAATTGGAGCATGCCATGAAGAACATTTTTTAAAACTACATTATGTTTTTGAGAAATTGATACCAATATCATAAAATTCCGGTAATTTTTCTACGACCTATTGTGTTAACATACATACACACTTTTATTCTTGAAAATTGCCATTATTTTTGGAACAAACAAAATGCACACCCCATGCTAAAATGGTTAAAAATGGATAGAGAGTCGGGAAAGTCTCCACCCCTAGGTAATCGACCTCAGTGACCTCAAATATGTCATTATTTTTTCGGTAACTATCTATTCAAAAACTAATTTATAACTATCTAATCTATCTCAAATATTCACATCTATCTACACCCCCCACCCAAATTCTCTTCAAAAACTAATTTATAAACTATCTAATCTAATCTCAAATATCACATCGATCTACTCCCTCCCCAAATCTATTCAAAACTAATTTATAACTATCTATCTATCTCAAATATGACATCTATGTACTCCCCCCCCCCTAAATCTATACAAAAAATAATTAAAAATATCTAATCTATGTCAAATATGACATCTATCTACTCCCCCCCCCCCCCCAAATCTACTCAAAAAGTTATTCATAACTATCTAATCTATCTCAAATATCACATCTATCTATAACCCCCCCCCCCTTCCCAAATAATCTATTAAAAAACTTATTTCTAACTCTCTAATCTATTACTCTATCTGCTATGAATGTATGTTACACAATAGGTCGTAGAAAATTACCGGAATTTATAATATTGGTATCAAATTTCTCAAAAACATAAATGTTGTTTTCAAAAATTTCATATCATGGTATGCTTCAATTTAACTTTTTAAAGTTAACAAGGAATTACCATTTCGGGTAATAAAAATTACCATATTTGCAAATAGTTACCGAAAAAAAATAACATATTTGAGGTCACTGAGGTCGATTACCTAGGGGTGGAGACTTTTCCGACTCTCTATCTCCATTTTTAACCATTTTAGCATGGGGTGTGCATTTTGTTGTTCCAAAAATATGGCAATTTTCAAGAATAAAAGTGTGTATGTATGTTACACAATAGGTCGTTAGAAAAATTACCGGAATTTTATGATATTGGTATCAATTTCTCAAAACATAATGTAGTTTTCAAAAATGTTCATATCATGGTATGCTTCAATTTAACTTTTTAAAGTTAACAAGGAATTACCATTTCGGGTAATAAATTACCATATTTGCCAAATAGTTACCGAAAAATAATAACATATTTGAGGTCACTGAGGTCGATTACCTAGGGTGGAGACTTTTTCCGACTCTCTATCTCCATTTTTAACCATTTTAGCAGGGTGTGCATCTGAAATGTTCCACCCTGTGTATATATATATATATTATATATGTATATTATATATATATATATATATATATATATTATATATATATATATATATATATATATATATATATACATACATTACATAATACATAAATGTGCCTCCATATATATACAAGTCAGAGAGAGGAAAGCATAATACAATAAGTAAATAAAAAAAATATATAACATTATATTATTGATTGAAACAAATTACTCGCATAAAAGTGTTATTTATTTAATGTTATTCATAATTTGTTTTATCTATACAGTTTATTTTGAGGATAAATTGTAGATAATAAATTAAGGTAATGCAGAAATAATAGCGGTCACGCGAGGTAAACAAAACCGAGTAAAAACAATAATAAATTATACATTTCCCGGTCTTTTGAAAACTTATAAAATAATTGGATGATACAAACTTTAAATAACTTTTAAAAAAAATAATAGAAAAGTACAGAATTTAGAAGAAAAAATAGTTCCTTAATAATTTTAAAGGAAGGAAGGTCGCTTCTTTGTTATTTATCTTGAATTATTTATAATTAAAATATTTTTCTTAATGAATCAGTTTCCCTTATTTTTAGCGCATTTACTTTGAAAATTCGGGAAAAATTGAGTACGAGTCGTAATCCTACTAGTAAGCATACTTTAAAACTACTTTTTAAGAATAAAGTAAACTAGCATAAACCAGAAGCATAAGCAAAAAATAGAAGCAAGGAATCACCCTTTTCAATGTGAGCCTAGCTTACGGACCTCTATGCCACAATCATTACAGTATATTTTTACTTAATATACTACAGCATCGAGCATAGCATATTCAGTACCTAGAGGAGTGACAGCTAGGAATGAAAAGGATGAATTTACTATCTGAGGGTGAGCAAAGCGATGAGAGTCCGAAGTAGGGAGGATGAGCGTAGCAGGGTGCCATTCGTTGGCGCTCCAAATCGTTGGAGCTCCAACGATATAGAGCGCCAATGAATGGCGCGTCAACGAATTGCCTGCACTTACATTTTCTCGCGTGATTTCTCTAAAAATTCATAGACACTCCAAATCGTTGGAGCGCCATTCTTTGGCGCTTCATATCGTTGGAGCTCCATTTGAAATGAAGCTCGCCTATAAATGGCGCTCCAACGAATTGGAGCGCAAATGATGGCGCTAGAACGAATGGAGCTCCAACAACTTGGAGCGCCAACGACTGGTACCCAGCGTAGCGAATACGATGTGATGAAGAAATGTTCCAATGTACCCTGTAGCCGATTTGTTTTGTATACTCACTCCATAACACTGTTTCTGTTAATAAGGCCTTAAATTTGGATTACAATCGCAGAAAAGCAATCCGTTGGTCCGATATGGTCATTTTCTAAAGTTTTTGGCGATAATAACAAATTAACTAAAAGTAATGTAAGTACAAACATGAAAGCTCCAGAAGAAGGGTAGGAATTAGTAAGGGTATTACCTTAGATTTCAAAACGCGGTTCTTTCCCATGTCATAATTTTAATTAATAAATTTACCCATAAAAGACGTTAGTGGATATATTTGATCAGTCAAATAACAAAAAATGAGACCGCGATTCCTCAAAATAGTAACACATCAGTCGATGTTATAGCAAGAAATTTGTTAGATTCTAGCTTAATATATACAACAAGAGCTGTCAATATACAAAACCCAGTTTGATTCACATTTTCCCTATTTTAATGTAGTTAGAAAACAATTCATCTTCCATTCTGATGTAGCTTAATTTCATTCTCTATTCCATCATGAACACTCTATGAATCCAAACAGACCTAAATTATTGATATAGAGACTACTTTATCTTTGTCATCTATGATTTAACTTCTCTATGCCACCCATAACATTCCATGATTTCATAGACTTTATCATTTTAGAAAGGCTATTAAAGTTGTAAACGAGTTTCCCTATATACCTGCTACATGAATAAGTCATATCTTTATTTTGAATTCTAAAATCGATAGTTTTAGTATTTATGCTTCTCGTATGCAATATTGTTCTATGCAATTTTAATGAAAGGAAAATGTCGGTTTTAGATTTATCTGAGTGATGTTTAAAATCATATTTAAATTTAAAAACGAAATAGATACGATAAACATAAGATTTAGTACGTTCTCACACACACTCAAGATCCGCGGATCGTATAGAATACGTATACAATACGGTCAACTAACTTCACGGTTCTTGCAGCGTATTTGTTTAGTCGATCGAGTGATAACTGATCCCGCCAAAACATGGCGTCTTGTATAGTGAAGCTTCACTTTTGGTTATAAGGAAGTTTAAAACAAAAAATATATTAAATTAAATAGTGATTTCTTTGCATAATAATAAAGTTACACTAAAAAAAATAATATTCCAAAAGTTATTTGATCAAAAACTGTTATATAGAAGTGAAATAAAGTGAAATAAAAGTTCGGCGAGAAGGTTATCCGTTAAATACGATCGTCTATAAAGGTACACACACAAAAAGACAGCGTATCGGGGGATCCATTTAGATTCCATATCCCTAGTTCTAGCGTATGCGATCGGATCCCCTCCGAATGGTTCATACAGCTTAAATTACCGTATTGAGAGATCGTACTCTATACGATACGCGGATCTAAAGTGTGTGTGAACGTACTAATTGTTAAGATTTGTGTCTTGACGTTTTGCTTCCACTGTGGAGTGTAGGAGCCATATTCAGGGATGTAGGACATCATGAATGTCCTAAATCATCTGAACTGCAGATAAATTTCGTTTTCGTGCTAAACAAAATTCAGTTCAGTACCGTAAAGCATTGTGAACTCTTTTAAAGAATTTTAACTAAGGATCACTAACTTCTTATGGTATTGTTTGCTGCCTTTAACAGAGGATACAATGAACTAAGAATATTTAATAAATCCTTAATGAGTATGGTATATAAAGGATTAGGATTCGTAGGTAAAAGGTTGTATTTCCTATTAGAAAGGGTAGATCAAGACGAAGGGGTTGCTATCAGAAAATAAGGTGGTTAAGAGCTTTAATTGGTTATCTATAAAGCGTGAAGACGAGGGGTTAAGGTGTAAAGAGGCGAAATTTTCAGATAGGGTTAGTTGGAAGGTTAGGGCCGGGTTACGAACGTCAAAGGGTAGTAAAGGTTAATGTCGAGAGAAGTGGTAGGATGAGGTTTGTGGCTGGCAATAGAGGACCCTAAACCCCTCTCCAAACTTCGGTCTGGAATGTAGTAGAGGCAGATGCGGTGCTCCATTAATTGGTGCGATAATTGGGATAGAGTGAGATGGATAAAATCCTTTCTACCTTGACTATAATTAGAAAGAGATGGGAAAAGCGAAGAGCTTTAAACCGCACACTTAATTACAAGCTAGACTAAAACACTAGTATTAGTCTGGTTTAAACAAGCTACAAGCATATATATTCCTAACATTAGCAACACTAACCCACTCTACGTAGAATCATGTTGAAAACCAGAACAAACCTTAAAGAGATAACAAACAACTACAACATACCAAAAGCTTTTCCCCTTTAATGTTGCTTCTCTCGCATAGCGTTTCACTGATTAACACCTTAACATAATACTATGTTGTATATGAGAATCAAACAACATAACACGATATAAACACTGGTTCACTTCTGTCACTCTAAACAATGCTCTGGAGACCTTTAATGTATGTATAGCTGACAATTTCCATTTGGTTCTCCGTTCTCGTTTATCTTACAGATAATGAATCCAACCCTTGATAACATTAACATATAATCAAGTTTAAATAGACTTTGCCTTTGATAAGATTCACTATGTTCGGGGAATTGTATAACATTTTGTAACTCCTCTTTATTTGCTTAACAGAACTGTAAAAGTAGTTGGAGGGTAACAGTGTAATTTGGTATGCAAATAAAATGATAGTTTTAGTTAATGTTTCTAAACTCAACCCAGTTCTCGGGATCCAGAGTAAAATGTTTAATTAATCTCAATTAGTGTAACAACTAACAGCTTCATTGCATTAGATTTTATTATAAAAGAAATGAAATTTACTTTTACTAAACTTGATAAATAATATTATTAAAGTACATTTAATAATTAATAATAAATATTCATATAATTAAATTTAAGTACATTTATATTTTTAATACATTTAAGATTAAATTACATTACCACGATGATAAGATTTAAATTACATTACCACGATGATAAGATTAAATTACATTACCACGATGATAAGATTAATTACATTACCACGATATAGATTAAATTATTACCACGATGATAAGATTACCAGAATTAAGATTAAATTACATTACCCAAGATGATAAGATTAAATTACATTACCACACATTACCACGATGATAAGATTAAATTACTTTACCACGATGATAAGATTAAATTACATTACCGCGATGATAAGATTAAATTACAATACCACGATGATAAGATTAAATTACATTACCACGATGATAAGATATATACACACACACACACACAACTATATACTATGTACTATACTATGTACTTTGCATATTATTTTTTTACCATTTTTATTTTTTTTTTTATTTTTAACTTAGTTTTTTTGTAAATAAACCATTTATTTATTTGTTATTTATTCATTAAAATTACAATACTACGATGATAAGATTAAATTACATTACCACGATGATAAAATTAAATGACTACGATGATAAGATTTAATTAAGGCTATGCAAAACCCGCAATCAGGACCCACGTGACAAATTAATTACTACGTTACTAGCTCCTGAATAACGTATATTCTTCCAACTTTATATTTTTCTAATGAATTAATTAATTCATCAACTTAAGGATCTAATTAATTTATTGAACTTCAATGATACAACACATGATACAATGCGTTTTCTCTTACCCTAATAGTCAAATGAACGTATGACATGCAGTTAAAGCAACGGTTTGTTTGGAATGAATTGAGCCTGGGTATTTATAGAAGGGAAAGAGTATTACAATAGAAACAAGTTGGTACACCTGGTTGAACATGTGTCGGTCGTATGTATATATTAGAGTTAGATAATTATGTCAAAAGGCTAAATAATAATGAATACACATACACACACAAAAACACACACACACAACGACAATTAAAACAAAAAGAAAGAATTAATGTTACAATAAAAAGAAGAAAACATGAAAAAAGAGATAAGATTTAGAGATTCGCTTAAAAATAATGCACCAAAAAAGGTTATAAAAATAAAAAATATTGAAAAAATTAACGTACATTATAAAATCTGTGTAATCTAATAGTTATTTATGCAACAAGGGATGAAAGTAAGTTTTATAGCTCAAGTTAAAGTTTCGTCCTAAAGCAGCGCCGAAGGAGGAAACTTCATTAGCTCACGAGGCCGGTAGGCCGAGGGAGATAACCTAGTTAGCTCCCGAGGCTTGCCGAGGGAGTTAACTAACATTTTGGCTCCCGAGGCTTGACGAGGGAGATAATACGAGAGCAGAAAACTTTCATCCTTTGTTGCATATTAAATTTTATCTACGACTAGAGAACTAATACTAACAACTATTAATATATTCTTCAGCTCCTTAATTGTTACTGTGTTAGTTTAGTTTATTCTTACCATGTCAATTACTCAGATGAAGAGAGAATAAAGCCACTATCTTCACATTATTTTATTGTAAGCTGTCAATAGAATAATGTGTAATACTTTATTTGTAATTTAAACATTTGCGTGTGTATATTGTATATTCTACCCGTAGTACCAACATAACACCGAAAAAATCCTAAAAATTTCCTAAAATTCCTAAAAATTTTACTAAAAAATTCTGTAAAAGTTGGCAACACTTTCACTTTTCCTCCCTAGGGAGTAAAAGTACATTTACAATGTGAGATAACAAGACTGTATGTAGAACTTACAATACAAGGAGTAGATAAAATAAATAATTTAATTTCCTAATTCTAACAGATATTATGGCATATTAATTCACCATTGTCACAAAATTTTACTCCTGAATTATTTTATAGCTTGTTTTAAATCTGACACCAATTTCACCAAGTTTGTATTGTCACTTTTGCATGTAACTTTTACTTTTTCTTACTTTTTGTGATTTTTTGTCTCTATAACACAAATTATGCCGATCAATGGAAACACAAACGAAACAATGATCAACAATGGTAAAATGTTAAAGACATGAATTAGCTTATAACAAAGTAAACAATATTATTTATTGCCTTATAAGTAAAATAAGAAATTTCAAAGTTGTTCTAGATTTTCTTAACACAATTCTAACAAGTTAAAACAACAAACAATAAAACACTTACACACAACACAAATATATTTACATAAAAAACATATGTAACGTCAATAAATTATAAGATTAAAATGGAAAGTGGATGATAATTTAATGTACAAGACTGTAAAATTATAATACTTAAAAAAACTTGTATAAAACGGTAAAAAAAGTGCATAAAATTATAATAAAGTGCTACAGAATCGAAATGCCTTAAGCAACGTTTTTTATTATGTGTTTAAGGAATAAACTTATCTTAAAACTTGTTTTATTTAAAGATATTTTAGTCCAGATAAAACTTATCTTTGTAAAAAAAAAAATGATTTAATAAATTGTGAACAAGTTTCAAAAATGCAAAATTATATTAATAGAAATAATAGTTTATATTTTAGATCTACTTAAGTTGTTTTATTGTTCCAGTTTTCAGTTCTAAAAGCGGTATAGATATATAAAATAATACAAAAAATAGATAAAAATAAAACAAAGATAAACTTAATAAAATATTTTAATAAGAAAATATAAATAATAAAATATATAAGTTAAAAACATACTTTAAAATGATTTATATCAAAATAAAAAGAAATGAATACAAAATGAAGAAAAGTACTTTAGAATAAAATAGATTTAAAAATATTGAAAAATAATTAAAAACAAATAAAAAGAACATTAAAATAAAGAATAGTAAAAATTAGGTTAATAAACAGTATCTATCAAATATCTATAAAATTTATTACTTTTATTTATTGTATCGAATACTTTGCATATTATTTTTTTTTACCATTTTTGTTTTTTTTTTTAACTTAGTTTTTTTAAAATCCAGCATTATTAGTATGTCCTTATTTAAATTAACTTAATAAAATATTTTAATAAAAAATTATAAGTAATAAAATATATAAGTTAAAAAACAGACTTCAAAATGATTGTATCAAAATAAAAAAAAAATGAATATAAAAATGAAGAAAAAGTACTTCAGGAATAAAATAGATTTAAACAAATATTGAAAATAAATTAAAAACGAATAAAAAGAACATTAAAATAAAGAATAGTAAAAATTAGGTTAATAAACAGTATCTATCAAATATCTATAAATTTATTACTTTTATTTATTGTATAGGATGAATAAATGCATAAGGACTGGAGTCTTCAAAAAATGTTAATTGTATTTATTCATTAAGTTTGATTTATTAATATTATATATTCTTCTTTTCAAAACACTTCTTATATAATGTTGAAAAAGTAAAAGGGCAAAATATAAAATAAATAAATATTAATGAATAGTTTAATTCCAGAGTTAAATAAGTGCTTAGCGATACTAAGCCGGCTGCGATAAACAAGTATCACGACAGTAATTTATCTCTGTCAATAACTCTGTACAACTATTTAATAAAGTAAGCTCTTGGAACTTGAAATATAAACTTCAAAAGAAAAAAACCGGTTTTTGTGTTTAGTGGGTACATAACTTAAAAGTAGTAATGTTAAAAGTAGTAAGTTAAAATTAAGTGAACTTAAAAAAAAAGTAATAAATTAATAAAACCTAAATAGTTAAAAAGTTAAGTTAACTTCATAATAAAATTGTTAAAAGTTATTTTTGAATCTTGAATCGAATTAAAAAGTTAATGATTATTTAATATGTCAATTATAACAGTAAAATCCAGCATTATTAGTATGTCCTTATTTAAATTAAATTCAACCCTTTTTCAAGAAGTCTATATGCAAATATGAAACTTTATTTGATCGAATTCGTTTAAAAAATGTGTATTTGTTTTCATATTTAACTGTTTTAAAGTGTATTTTTGACATTTTAAGGCCAAAATGTGTCTTTGTCCCGTATATTCAATTTTCAAAAGTGAATTTGTTTTTTAATTTAACTGTTAAAAAGTGTATGTGTTTGGATATTCAACTTTCCAAATAGTGTATTTTTTGACATTTTAAGGCCAAAATGTGCGTCTTTGTTTTGACATTCAACGATCGCAAGGGGTATTTTTTGGCATTTTAATTTTAAAAGGTGGATTTGCATTCATTCAAACATTTAGTACGTTCACACACACTTTAGATAGATTCACAGATCGTATAGGATACGATCTCTTAATACGGTAATATTAGCTGTATGAACCATGCGGGGGATACGATCGCATACGCTAGAACTAGAGAGATAGAGTCTAAATGGATCACCCGATTCGCAGTATGTACCTTTAGAGACGATCGTATTTAACGGATAACCTTCTCGTCGAACTTTTATTTTACTTTATTTCATTACTGTTTTTGATCAAATAACTTTTGGAATATTATTTTTTTAGTGTAACTTTATTATTATGCAAAGAAATCACAATTTAATTAAATATTCATTTTTGTTTTAAACTTCCTATAACCAAAAGTGAACCTTCACTATAAAAGACGCCATGTTTTGGCGGGATCACAGTTATCACGTAATCTCACTCGATCGACTGTAAAACAAAGATACTTTAAGAACCGCGAAGTTAGTTGACCGTATTACATATACGTATCCAATACGATCGCCTGTTAAATGTGTGCACGAAGCAATTTAATGTCAAAAAGTGTATTTGATTTAATATTAAATTTTCAAAAGGTAAATGTATTTGTTTTGACATTTTAATGTCAAAAGTGTATTTGCTTTGTTTAAAACTACAAAATAATTTGTTATGACAGTAATATTTATGTAAGCCGCAATACTTTCAGAAAATACATGAGGCATGAAAGCAAAAAAAAAGAACAGTTCATTTTATTTATTTTTTTTTTCAGAAGATAATGATGAAATTATTCATCTTTGTAAAGTTGGCCAGATCGTTTCACACTTTTTTATTGAATGACTCAAGTTTTTTTTTACTTGAATATGAAAGACTTCTTTTAAAAAAGTGCTAAAATACGTGACGGAACTTCGCATATAAAGATTTCACGAATTTTTACCAGAAACTTATTTTACACATAAAAGTGAAAAGATCCACAAAAGATCTTTAAGATCTTTTTTTAAACATAAAACCTCATTTATTTTCATTTTTTTAGTTTGGATCTTTTATAAAAGAATTTATCAAAATCAATTTGTAACGGGATTTCCATTCATTAAAAAACATTTTGCACTTTTTATTTATTTATTTTTTGTGAGGAAGAAATTGTGTCAAGATCCTTTTTTGATATTTGTAAAATCTTTTTAAATTATTTATTACAGAATGACTGCATTCTTTCTTTTTAATAAAGAAGGAAATAAATCATGCGTGTAAAAAAAAAAAAAAAAAAAAATATATATTATAATAATATATATATATATATATATATATATAATATAATATATATATATATATATATATTATATATATATATCAATAACTGTGGCAGGAAAAAACTCAGTAAGTGTGTATTGAATATTTGAAGCAATATTATTGTAATAGTCATTACAGTAACAGTGATTCACTTATGAAATAATACAAAACAAAGTAATTACGCCGAATGAATTAAATAATGTAAGTAAAATAAATAATGAATGCTCTAGTAAACTTAGAAATACAAAACATTAAAAAAATAAAATTAACTAAGGTAAAAAGAGATAAAAAAAGTTGAAAAATGCTAAAGTGCATATTTAAATATTAAAGTAAATCTTACTACATATTAAACTCTATACAATTGCGTCATCAGCATGTGAAACTTTAAAAATTTGTGTACATATTTAAAATTTTAATTTTTTTAAGTGGCTAAAAACGGCTATTTAAATGATAAAACATTAATATAAGCGTTTAATGTTCTAATCTAACTTAATTACTTTGGTAATTTAGAGACTTAACGTGTACTAATTATTTTTAAACTAATTAAGGATACAACAGTTAACAGATGTTTGTTCTTAATTAGTAAAGTGGTTAAATGATGTATAATTAAACAAATGCTTCGAGAAATGAATATGGAAGCTTGATAATTAAAATGCAAGTATAATTTCTTTGAATAAATCTTTATTAAAACAAAAATATTTTGTTTTCACATTCTACCAAGTCTAACAAAATAATAATAGGTCTAACAAATTAATAGAACAATAAGGATTGGATTGTCTTATTTGTTTGTTAGACAGCGTTGATAGCTTCTGTTAGGTCGAAAGCGCTTAGTCTTATCAGAAATAAAAAGTAATTAAATAAGGAAAGACTTTTTGTTCTTGCGTTTTTTTACGATGGATAACATACTATAACATATTTAATAACATTTAAAACTTTATTGATTAAAGAAATAATTATAGAGTTTAATCAACTTAATTCTATTCCGCACTTAACTCTTTGCAACTTAATGTTAAATCCCGTCATGAGTCATAACATTAACATTATCTAATTACTTAAAAAAAACACAATTTCTAATAAGTTATAAAATTACTTTAAAAAAGCGCTTTTGGAATATTAAGATTTCAGAAATATACTAAAATGTAATAATTAAAAAGTTAGGTTTTAGAAATAAGTAGATCCAGCTTTCAGACTTGGAAAGCTAAAAAAGTAGATCCTGATGAAATCGGAAAGATAAAAAAAGTTCGAAAAGTTTTAGGTATAAAATAATATTTTTACAGGTTTTTGAAAAATCTATTGAAAAAATTATTAAGTTGTTATTTCAGGTAGCTTAGTAAAATATTATGTTAGCAGTTTAGGGTTCCAATGAAAGGTTTTGAAAGTTCCGAAACTAAGGACCTGATCTTAGGGTTAGGGTAGGTTGGTTTTATTATGTCATTGACCTGAACATAAAAATCTAGGTAATTTCTAGAAGTGTTTTAAAGGAAACATTCTAGAAATATCTTTGCACATGGCATGGAATTTAAACGAAAAAGATAAAATAATATTTTATAATATTTAATTTTTTCTCGATATTATCATATATTGAAAATAAAATTGTTTATAATGCCTAAAAGAAGGCAAAACAAAATAACAATATAACAAAGATAACAATACTGCATACAGAGAGCTTTCATGTACGCAGCTTTTACATGGTTACATGTTAGTAAATAAATAAATAAACACTTTATTATTTTGTACAAATAATCACAAAAAAATTATAAGTGTAAATTGTACAAAAAATGAGGTGTAGTCAGTTTTTTCAACTGTTCTTCCTTACCACCCTTGAATGTAAAAACCATTGAATGGTCAACACACGAGATAGAATTGATTTTATGATAAAATTCCCTCAAGACAATATTTTCGGAAAAGAAACAATAATAAAATAATTGGAAACAATAAAACAAGTAGCTAAGCTAAAAGATAATAATCTAAAAATAATTTATACAAATAACAATTATTAAAGAATAAAGAGAAAACGTAGAATTAACTAATAAATAAAAGCGAATGTTAGCATTTTCAGTAGTAAAAAAATATATAATACATCACAAGAACAAGTTTAATTCAATATTATGGATGCTTTTAAACAGAAAATAATATAAAAACAAATAGATAAATGTACAAAAACTATTGCTAAAGAAATAAAAAAAATGTAAAAAGGCACATAAAAACAGAGAAAAAAATGTTATATTATCTAAAATTGAAATAACTATTTCAACATACAAAAGAAATAAAAAATAGATATAATAAAATAACTCACAAAACTCAATGTGGGCGATAGTAAAAAAAAATAAATAAATAAAAAACCAAGATATATCATAAAAGAATACAACACTAACAGTGATAGAATATTGGATCGCGTGATCACACTCTAAAAGAACCAACCTTTCCTGGCGTTTACAACCGGAACTTCGACAAAAAAACTCACGTAGTAGCTCAGATAAAACAAAATTCGAAGTCAAAATGAGTTGAAAAATACTACGAGACAAGAAAGACTTGAATTACAATGTAATGCTTGTATAATGGTTTCCCTTCAACCAGACTACCTCAGACATCAATTTTTTTCTCGTTATTCGTTATCTTTTTTAACTTCAAAAAGCTTGTAGGGGAATAAAAATATCTATGTGGGTAAAAAAAGAGAGCTTTCGATAACTACTATTAAATAACGCTTTACGCCTTTCTTTCTTTAAAAATGCCTTTAAGCTCTTTTTGGTTTTATATACCTATTATGTTTAGTTAACCTTCATAAAATGCCACACCGATTTTTTTTAATCTTTTTCTTTATTCTTCACTTATATCTTCGACTTATTTTACAGTCCAATTTAATCTTTTATTTGTTTTCTTTCTATAAATATAAATTGAGTCAATAAAAATGTTTTATTGTTTTTAACTGGATTTGACTAACTGAATAAAATAAAGGAAAGACCTTGGATTAAATTTAGTCTCAGTGATTTTAATACAGAAAGTTTTATTTGTTGTTTTAAGCAAACAATAATAAAATAAATAAAAAGTAACATCCTGAGGTCGAACACAACTTTTAAATAAAAAGTAGGCATAGCAACGCTTTTAATTGTTTCTATATTTATTTATTTCAATAACTGGTCACAAGAGGCAGAGCTACGTTTTTCATTGATTTTATATATTTTTTTAAATTTCTCTTTATTTTATAAGTTACAATTTTAAATTTGCTAATTAATTAATCTAGAAAATATCCCTCACTAGAGGTGTGGCCTGTGCTGTGAGGGAGCAACTAACTGATTCATTTAAGTAACTCGTCACAGGAGGCATAACCTATATTTTTAATTGATTATAAATTTAATTTAGTAAACTGTCACAGGAGGCATAAGCTATATTTTTAATTGGTTGTAAATTTAATTTAGTAACTTAAACTTAACTCATCATAGTAGGCAGAGCTACTTTTTAATCGATTTTAAATTCATTTTAGAAGGGAAGGATTTATCATAGTTGAAAAGAAACAGGCCTTCAAATTATTATTAAATTTGTGAAAACTAGAGAATCAACAAAGATAAAATTTTTAAGGTTAAAGACTGGGGTTACCCTAACAGAATTTAACAATATAATATAATAAGGATAAGATATTAATTATATAGACAATCAGCACAAGTGGCATCTTATTCTTATCTAAATTAACCATGAAAAAAATACCATAAATTTAATCTTCATATGAGTGCATACTTTAATTCTACCTAAACAACATATCATTCAATTTAATCTCATTCAAGAGTATGTTTACACTATGATGTCAATAAGTTTAAAAGAGAATTACAAAGTATTACTAAACAGATTGCTTCACACAAAAAACACTCCATTCAAACCAATTAAATAATTTAGTCTTTTTATTTCTCGTAATAAAATTTCCACTTTAAAAATGACATCTGTTCAACAGTTGTTGACGTTTGGAAGCAAACTAATGAGCTTCTTCAAGGCTAATAACACGAATTAGAGTTTTTTCTCCTTTTCATCAACATTCGTTAAAATTATTTAAGATTTTGTTAGTTAATTAATTCTGAAAATTAGATGTTTATTATATAATTTGTCTTAAGTAGGGAAAAGTATAGAATGGTAAAAATTGTCAATTCTTTACGCCAAATGGGACAAAGGATTTATAGTAACACACGGTTAAAGTCATTTGACTTTAGGATAGGACTGAGGTTAGTCCTGGATGTTTAAACACGCCTACAATTCCATGTCAGGCTAACCTCAACAGTTCCTCAACACTATTTTCCCATGCTGTCAACTGATTATAACTGTGTTCTATACTAAAAAAAAACAAAGACGTACAAGAAAGAATATATAGAAGCAAAACCTTATCCATTAAATGATAGGGATATAAATATATCAGAGCTAAATTTTTGGAAGATAAAAGAATCGTTAGTGTTTTAGAGATATAAAAACCTCCAAGTGAGTAAGCTTTGTTCTTGAGCCCTTTTACTTCAAGATCACTTTGAATACAAACTGATCTTGATTTATGTAAATAAGGCATGTCAGACAAGGCTCTTCTAAACACATCATGAGACACATTTTCACATCTGGGCTCCTAATGTCCGAAGAAAACTAATAATAAACACGTTGTCTTTGAGCTATTATGAAACTTAACCAGTCTAAAGTAAGATATATATATATATATATATATATATATATATATATATATATATATTATATTATATATATATATATATATATATATATATATATATATATATATATATATATATATATAAGCATAACCATTACCAGCTGATAGCTCTTAAAAAATGACTAATCATTTTTATCATGTAAGGTAACGTCGTTACAAGAGTCGGTAAAGAGAATTTTCAATGAAAACTACGTAAACCGATTCTTGCAGTGACGTCACACATAAAAAAAGTCAGGTTATAACCTCCGAATTTGTTTGGTTTGTTTATAGAGATATATAATAAATATAGGCGCATAGCATATCTAAATACATTAAGAGGCCTGAAAAATCTTTTTGGGTCTCTCAGGGGCTCTGTGTAACCTCATTGAATCCTTCTTCGAGACTGAGTTAAGGTTATAATAAATAGTTATTTATGCCATAAGGCTGAGAAGTGTGTCTTTATGTCACGGCAATTAGATTTACCGACGAGCGAAGCGAGTCGGGGAAAATTGCCAAGACATAAAGACATTCTCAGCCGGATGGCATACACTATTTTTTTTGAGGTAGCACTCATTAAAAAAACTGTGCTACATACTTAATTGAAAAAAAAAACAAACGTCCAATTAACTCCATATTATCGTCGTCATTAAATTCATCCATAGCTTTACACTTTTACTCAAAAATGTAAAAGCTTTACAAATAAACACACAAGAATTGTCAATTAATTAGTCTACGAACAAAAACAGAAACAAAATGAACGTTTTTAAAGAAACCTCATGAAGGTTTAACACAGATTGTTTTTTTGAACACGCTACATTACAGTAATGGCGGAAATATATGAATTACTTTTACGTCCTAGGAGTTTTTTTACATTTATTATTGTCCTCGGAGGTGAAAAGTACTAAATAACCTCCTATAACTATAATGATTGGCTTCTCATCCTAAAAACGGTCCAATAAAGAGCTCAATTACGTACTACCTCAAAAAAATATAATTATTTCGGTTTCCCGCACATTGTCTGTGTTTTGATTTGTATTTTTAACGTTTAACTATATAAGATATTGTAATTTTGTACTGATTATTTGATTGTATTAATTAGCAAAAGTGGTTAGGTTACTTTTTCGATGTTTCAAAATTTAACCTATAGGTCACCTCTAGTAATAATATCTCTATGGGTTTGTTGACATCGAATTGAATCACCTTACATCTGTCTATCATCTTGAGCATTACAAATTGATTAATCAACTTGGTGGAACAATAATTTCGTCAAAAACCAAATTAATTTAAACTCAGGTTAAATCAGGGTTTGACTAAATATTTGGTCCATTGAAACGCCAAGCAATACGATTAGCAACACAAACGCGGACTACGTTACAATACCATAACTTTTATTAGTAAACTCTTTTTACAGTGCGAGTAATACAACAAAAAGTGTCTATGTTTCACAAAAACGTTTTATTGGAATGTTAAAGACTATTTTCAAATTATCAAAGAGAAAATATGTTAATTATGTCTAAGTGGATATCTATACAGTTATATATGTGTCTATTACAATATACCAGACAAGGTAAATGTGGTGTGCGAATACGTGATGAGACATACAAGTGTGAATGTAGAAACAAATAGATGAAGTGTGGAGGCATGTGTTTAGCAACATGTTTACTAAGGTATTATCACCTCGTAGTTAACTCTATCTATACAAGGTGTAGATGTGTCAAATTCTCCTATTCAATCTATTTCCAAGAGTGTTGAAGTGTTAGAACGCCTTGTTTCAGATATATTGAAGCTGGGTTTCTGGTCCATTTGATTTCAAGGCAGGAAGCTTTTGAATTCCTCCGTAGCTCGTATAGTAGATGTTTGTTCACTACTCTACTCTACTAAATGGGCCATTTCCTCTCTGTAGTCCCATTATCTCTCTTTTTTCTCCATGGGCTACAATCTCTCCCCTTAACTGATTCTTCCGCTTCAATTTCACTTACGCACCCGGAGACTATTTTTCTCCTTCTTGTCTCTCCTAGTTGGACAAATTGATTAAATTCATTTCTTTTTTTTTTTCAACTCGACCCTCTTATACCAATCATTTATAACCTCTTATTTTCTTCCCTTACCCAATCTCTTAAAGCATTAACTTTTTTTCTCCCTAGAGCATTTCAATTCTTCTTTTTCCCCTCCCGACTTTAAATCTACCAATCTTCCAACCGATGAGATTCAAAGAAGAACAAAATTGATCCACTCAATCATAAAAAAAAAAAGATTGGACAGAGGGGAACGTTCCTTGGTTAAAACTTATTTATTTTGTGGAAACACGCCTGTCTGCATATTTCTTTTTCTTTTATTATCCTTCTAAATCTTTACGACTGCGCGCTTATTGAAGGGCTTTGAAATAGCATAATACTTATATTATTTATTCAGATGACTTTTTTCTTTTACTTATTTTTTTAAGTTACACATAATACCAAGTAAGCAAGCAGCATTTTTAAACAAAGTAAAGCTTGGGGTATTTCGCTCCATTAAGTTCCACAACGGTAAAAAACCAAAGTAGACCATCTATGCGTAAGACATAAGACATAAATGATTTAAGTTCCCGCATAACATAAAAAATGCCATCTTATTTTTCATTTTATCTTATATATAAAAACACGCATATTTTTATACGCTATAAAAATATCACAAGCATTATAAAAACAAATATGTAAATCTAATTGATAAATCAAAATTAATAATTCATTAATTGAAAAATATCCAATTCAATAAAGCTTAATTATTCAAAGCCGTGGCACGCTCCACGCGATTGTTAAAAAAACGTAAGGATAAACTTTTGAAAAAAAGTTTTTACCTCAGGTTGCATACCAACACGAGTAACCTATTGTATGCGTTATTGGTTAGATTGTTCAAAGCGGATATTTTAGATGGGATAGAGAAACTATAGATAGGCTGTATCTTTATTGTTTGGTGGTTTTGTGGGTTTTCTATGGCGGTAGATGTAGTTTATTGTTCACAGTCTATTGTTATCTTCCGTCAGGTTATTTTATTTCATTCATTTATTTTATAGATAGAGCTAACATCACTACGCTGTAATTAAGAGTAGCTTTAAGTTTTTTTTTATTGGCTACTTTGTATATTATAATGAGTTATTGGTGAATATTAAAATTAATTGTCGAAGCAAGTAACTAAATAAGATTCGATAAAGGAATGAAACTGCTTAAAACAGTTTCATTCAATTTAGCCCCTTAAATTAACATTTTACCCAACCTGATAAGAGTTTATAAGGTGATTTTATTGGAGGGTTTTTATGAATAAAGTCATTTATTTTTTTGACGTGTTAGATTATAAACCGAAATTAACATCATTGCAGGAATAAATCCCTGAAATGACGTCACACGTCATTCATAAAAATGTCAGGTTATAACCTCTGAATTCGTTTGGTTATAGCTTACATCGAACTGAGTCACCTTTTAATTTTTTTGCATTTTATAGACCAACTTTATCACCCTAACAAACAGAACTTTAATTTGACTTGACATTTTGTTTACGTTTTGAGCTTTTAGTATTATAGCATCAATTGCTTCATTAAAATACAATTTACAATTATGTAAAATGGAAGAAAGAAAAAAAAACCTACAAATAGCTGTGCTGCTGAGGTTCCTTTGTACTTTAAATGACAGTTCAACATCTTTTACAAGTAAAGTAAGTAAAGATGTTGATGGAGAGATAGAAACTATCAAGTACTGAGGTTATAATTATTATAGATTATATCTTTCAAGGCTCATAATAGATAAAAATGTAAATGTCGATCTATCGTTGAAATAAAAATTATTATATGAATTTAAAGGGTATAAGAAGAATAAGATGAATCATCTAACGGATGTGTTTTCAATAGAATTTCAACCCTCTTATAATGGAATGATAAGACCTATAAATCTGTTCCCATGACTCCGAGTTTTTCAAGTGTTGAAATTGATAAACTGTAAAATGTTAAGTTGAGCAAACAGAAGGGTAGGAGTAAAAATAAAGAGGAGAAATATTCATTAGAAGAGTAATAAGAGAAAACATCAGTCTTTGGAAGGGTAAAATGGAAGAGAGAAACACCAGTTAGATCAAGCTAAAACCTTCACCCTGCTAGGGTAAACTCAAGTTCTTATTAATAAGAGATGAACTCTATACAAACACAAATCCCTTACTAACTGAGATCAACTCACTACTAAGGGATTAATACGTATAGAGCTCTCTGACGCGTCGACAAGCCCCTAATTAAACAAGCTTATTTCCCTTGCATCTGTGGAAACCAAATCGGTTAATGGACAATTTGACACGGTGGTACGACATTTCCTCTTAACTACAAATCTCCCTCTGAATGATAGCTTTTAACTAAAGGAAGAATTCTATCTTTTCTTAATAGGCAACAAACTTCAAAGCTTTTTTTTTCATTTAACAACTGCTTTTTAAAAATTGGTTCAATATCTAATAACTAATTTAAAAATCGCTAGAAATCGAATAAAAATGAAAATAAAAATTTAAAAAAAAATCCAAAATCCAAAATTTTTTTACTTCAAAATTTTTATTGGAGAATAAAAATGAAATATTATTAAAAAGATAAACTTTGATAAACAAATGACTAAAAGTAAGAAAACAAAAAACAAATTAATTATCTTTCTAATAATAGTATAGAACATAAGAAACATCTAGTTTTAATTAATATGAAAAAATCAAAGATAAAAAAATCAAAGAGCACTTCTTTCGTAATTTTAACTCGGCACAATTTTAACCCCTGTTCTAATTTAACCAATGTTTATAAAGAAGAGCGAAATTTGTAAAGAACGATATTTAATGTGCCTAACAAAATACGCCCCTATTTAAACACCTACGGGGCTGAATCCGATTTTAAATTAAATTAGATCTTAAATCGATTATAAAAGTGCAGTCTTACCTTTTTACCATTTGACCCAAGACAAATTAATACGAAACAAAAATAAATACAAGATAATACAAAGACAATTTATACTAAGATATTTTAGTTAAATATATTTGCCTATACTATTAGCGGTTTAGGCACGGTATACTAATGAAGTTGTATGATAATGAAGGTAAATTTATGTATTTTATGATTTTGCCTTTAAAATTATTTTTTTTATTAAATTTAATATTACTAAAAACTGGAATAATTAATAAATTAATACAGCTTTTACCTTTATTTAACTCTAATGGTTTCTTAGAAATTATATAAGAACACAACAAGATAATTAAGAAGAGGTAGTAGTGTTCAGCTCTATTAGTTTTAACACAGTAAGTATAATTCCTATTAAGGAATCAATAAATTATACAAATCATTAACTACCAACGCATAATTAAGAATCATTAAGCTAATTTATGTAATTAACCCCACCAAGGAAAAAAATTTAACAAATATTTTTTAATACAACTACCTTTCACTAAATAAACCTGATTATAAATTACCTACTTAAAAAATTAAATTATTTAAAAAAAAAGCAAAAATATTAAATAATAAAATTAAAAAAAATATTTTGAAATTTAAAAAGGATTAAAGCAGGTTCTATAAAAAAAAAAAAAAAATATTTAGTTATATCTTATTTTTTTTTTTTTAAGTTATTGTGTTACTCTTTTTTTTAAGTTATTGTGATATTTGTATTGTACCTTATTATGGCAATTATGCTTATAATGGTGCAACATTAAATAAATAAATAAATAAATAAATAATTTGAGTATGATAACTTTCAATTTCCTATTATTGGATTCGATAACTGATAAGTGATATTTTAGGCTTTTTAGTGGGTCTTATCTTTTTAAGACTTTTTATCCAATATCCTAAATCTTAAGTTTATTTCGTTTTTTAAGAGATTAAGATACATTTAACTTCTAGGCTTTAAAACGTCGGAGTAAAACTATAAAAAAATGTTAAGTGTTTTTTTTTATTTATTTTTATTCATAATTTATATTTTCAAGGCAACATAAAAGGACTCTAAGAATAATTTTTAGGGAACTTAAGAAGATTATGTTTTTCCAAAGCATTATTACAGATCTTTTTAAGGAATATATAAAATAAAAAATGTATATATATGTTTTGATCTTCTATTAATATCGTCATAAAAAAAAGGTCTTTAATACCCTTTAAAAGATAAAAAGGAAGGGTGAGTAGAAGGAAAATTTGATAATAACCAGAACCTTAAAAAGTCAATTTGGCAGAGGCTTTAAAAAAACAAGATAAAAGAAAATATTGGAAGGTTGCTTTTTGTAGTAAAAATTGTTGAAGTAAAAGGCAGGTGGGAGTTATAAAATCTCAAACAATAAATCACAGGAGCCTCCCTTGGTAGTATCGAGAACAGGGTAAACAAAAGAATATATATAAGAAGGGAGAGCAAAGATTATAGAGAAGCAGGTAGTAAAGATACCTCACCCTTATATCCTACTTGTACTAAGGTTTTCAAAACCTTAAAAGAAAAAAAAAGGTATGAAAAATAGGGTTGGTTCCTTTCAAAAAGGAAATCGGTTCAAGGAGGGTAAGGTTATCTCGTGTTACCTAAAAAAAAATACAAAAAAAAAACCTTTTTTAGGGTTTTTTAGATTTTTCCCTTCAATAGAAACCTTTAAGAAACCCTCAACTGTAAATCAGATAAAAGAGTAGAATAACCTTCTCTTGGAAAAAAATCTTATTCGACCCTATAACCGACCTTTAGTAAGAAAAACTAGTGAACCTGAACCGAAGAGTGAAAAAAAAGGAAATATGTGACAAGGAGTGAAAAAAGAGTAATATGATGTTTAGCCTTAGCGTTTCCCTAAACAAGTGATAACTTAAGACGAGTAACATGTTTTTAAAATATGAAAATATAAAGACACGCGTCATAAGTTCACCTTTTGTAAACTATAACTTTCAACTTAGTTTTTAACTTTCTTGGATAATACACAACACAGCTTATTTTGCATAATAATTAAGTAAAAATGTATTAGAATGTTTAAAATATGTTATAACACAAACACAGAAGACATATGACCAATACTATAACAAGGTTCTTAGACAAAATATCCGTCTCCAAGGACCAAAACTCAAAAATCATATTTACTTTAAAAAAAAACCATCCTTTTCACTGTATACAACAAATTTGTATTAAGAAAAAGTTTTACAGGTTTTCTAATTAAGACTTAAATGTATAAATAACACTGGTGCAGGTATTTCTATCTACTCCAACACTTTATTCTGCAAGGCCAATCTAAACGTCAAAGAATTGTTTGCAAAAGCCAATAAGCAGTTTCATATTTAAGAAGACTAATCTAAGCTAAAAACCAATTCATGAACAAGAAAAATGGTCATAGTAGTGGTTAATAGAGACTAATATTTTATAATGAACGAACCTTTAGAGTAACAATTCAAAAATCACTTGATTTACAAAATAAAAAGAACATAAAATTATAATTAGTGATCTTTCTAACGAACGACTAATTAATAAAATGTTTTTGTTGGTTTAACTATTTCTTTATTCGTTGATTAGAAACTATTTTTCTTTTAACATGATGAGTTAATGCTTTGAAATGTTATTTTAAACAACAGATAGTTATAATGGTAGATGCTTGTATTTTCCAAATACTAAACGCCAGTTGTAAACAATCTGAACTCCAAGAGGGAACTCCCCTTGACATGACAGACAAGCCTGTTCAAATTCCACTCTATCTTTTAAACTCAGTGCTTGTTCAAATCTTTGTTTAGTTTATTCCCTTTATTTTTTCAGTGTTGTTCTACATTTTTTTTATTAAGAGCTTTGTTTAGTTTTTAGTTAATGTATTTATTTCAAACAATGATATTTTTATGTTAAATTTTATTTATTTTATTTTACTATTCTTCTTTAAATTAAAATTGTAACAACAATTGATTATTGTAATATATTTTTATATGTACACCTTACAATGAATAAAGAAATTAAAAGATGATAATAAATACATGGCTGGTATAAGATAATAACAAATTAGATAAACTAGAATTACAATTCTAAGAGAACTTTGTAGTGAGCAATAATTAACTAAAAAAAATTATTTAACAAACATAGTTCTAGGGGTAGTTTCAAGTAATAAATTTTAAAAGCTATATTGACTACAATTTATTGTAATTTTAAGCTACTGTATTTTATATTACACAGATAAAAATAATACAAGGTTATATAAATCTATATAACTAAAGTACAAAAAGCTGGACAGTCAAAATTGATTGATCGAATTTGTCATAGAGATATTATTACTAGAAGGGCCACCTTCGTCCATAAATATAATCAAATAAACAGAACAAAATGACAGTAACAAGCCTTTCAATGTATTTAGAAAGGCTATGCCCCCTCTAGTAATATATCTCTATGGAATTTGTAACAATATTTTAAGAAGATGAAGAAGATTTTATCATTCTTCTTAAATAATGCAAACAAGGTTCTTTTATCAAAGTTCCTTTGAAAAATATGCACTTATTAGTTATGCCCAATTGTTATTTTATATATTTTAATGAAAATTAATTGATTACAAATAAAAATGAAACACAAAAAAAGACAATCAAACATGCTTAAAAAATACGAATTAATTCTAAATACATAGATTTTATCTACTTATAAATAATTCGCAAAACAAAACTTCTTACACTATAATAAATGTTCCACTGAGCGTGCTCTAATAACAGTACTCAAATATAAACAGGTAAGCATTCTTATAAATAAATCTGTGAGGCATTTTACCTTATTTGTTCAGGTTGTAAATAAATATTTATGGTAATGCATAAAGCAGTAAAAAGATTTAAAAATTATTATAAATGTTCGAGTAGAAAAAAATAAAATAAAATGGTTCATAAAAACTAATTGAAATTTGAAATAAATTTAAAAAAAATACTTTAAGTAATAAAGTTCTATGTAATAAAAAACCAAACAAATTAAAAAAAATATGATAAAGGATTATGAAAGATTTGTATAATAACTTTATAGCGATTATAAACGCTTTGACATTTTAAAAAAAATTAAAATTGTAAAACCTGTTTATAAGCTTTAATATATATTAATTAAAGTAAGTGACTTAATCCTTTTATATGTTTTAATACCTTGTAAATTATTAGATTTATAAAATAAATACATTAGGGTTTTAAAATTCTAGGAAAGTGACTACATACATTATAATAATTATACATTGATTAGATAAAGTATAATATATAAATGAGAAATAAAAAAATGAAATAAATTGGTATGATTTAACATAGTTATTAGAATATAATTCATTGATAATTAAATTAATTTATAAGAATTAAAGTAATGTAATTATATTGAGAATTGAGAGGGATTGAAAAAAAATTGAAACAAGTTATAAAATTTTAATTAAGAATAATTAATTTTATCTCTTGCTTAATGCTAAATTCCCTATAAAAAAACATTTTCTAAAGCACATTAAATCCTTTGCAATATAATGACATGGAGATTTTTTTTCGACGTGGAGATTGTAACAAAGAATAAATTAGCTTTAAATATGTAAATCAAAAACTAATAAAAGGATTAACAATCTATAATATACATAAATTGAAAGTAAATTTATTTAGAATAAAATTAACTTGACACATAAAAATTTTCAAATTATAGAATAGAAAGACTTAGAATAAAAAGAGAAAAATATTCAGAGGAGGATAAACGGTGTTAAAATAATCAGTTGTTTTAACTGATTTTTATACCCAACCTAAATTCTTTCAAAGGTCAATTTTTAAAGTGGTTTTATTTAGTTTATATTCTCTTTTGAATAAATTAAAATACAATAAAATTGTTCTTAAGTAAAAGAATATTAATGCTGATTTGGTATTATATAATTAATGTCTCGATAACAATTTATTAAAGATTATATATATATATATATATATATATATATATATATATATATATATATATATATATATATATATATATATATATATATATATATATATATATATATATATATATATATTATATTATATATATATTAGTGATGTTTAATAACCCCTTCTTCGTTCTAATAATGCACACAAGTAATTGATTGTTAAAAAGTGAGTTAAGTACAGTTAACAGCAATTAGAAGTAATTATTAATTATAGTAAGTTACGTAATAATTAACTAAAACTGTAAAATACAAAATAAATCAACTTTAAAGCAAATACATTTAAGACTTAAAAAAAAATGCTTGCAAACTAGTTTTAATAAATGCATTGCTTAACTTTGCTTTGATAGGTGCAGAGACATAACTATAAGATAGTAATTACTAAAAAATAAAAGTAAAACAGGTAATAAAAAAAAAGTTGAAGGACATTAATCATTGACTATAAAAGGTATAGATACTTATATATTGTATAAGTTGGCAGTCGACAAAAAAAGGTAAAGACGTATATTATGTATGATGATCCAATTAACCTTATATGTATCGTATAAAGAAGTCTATTAAAAGTGTCTTAACCTTTCTTAGATTCGTTTTATAAATCTTGTAAGACTTAGAGTTAATGTTGTAAGACCATAAGTTTTAATAACTTAGTTTCAACCGTATAGTTTTTAATAATGATTACTTCTCTAAATAAGTATTTGTGAGTAGTTCAAAAATAGTAGATCCTTAAGATAGTAGTTACCGTAGTATGTTTAAGATAATAATAAAAGACGACAAGTAGGACAAGTATAATCTGGGATTAAAATTAAATAGGTTTAATATGTTAAAATTTTGGAAAATTTGAATGTTGGTACATTTTACAGAATTTTGTTTGAACGCTCTTATTAAACTTCTATAAAAAATAAGTAAGAATAAACGAAATTAACTAAGAATAAAATATAAAATAAAAGATATAATAAATAATAATAATTAAGAATATATACATATAATATATAATAATGTAATATACATAATAAACATATTTATAAATTAGTAATATATATATTATATAATATATATATATATATATAATATTAAAATATATATATATATATATATAATATATATATATATATATACCAATGTATTTATTTATACGAAAAAACCGTCAGAAGTAAATAAATAAACCTCTAGATTTCATTCATTTATTTTATTGTTTAAAAAAACATTTCAAAAAAGAATAAATATTGTATGTTTAGTTTACAAATTAGTTTTATAGTTAATAAAATAAAGATTTATTTATAAAAGATCCTGTCGTAGAAAAAATAAATTAGAAGAAAAAATACTAAATATAAAGAAAAACAAGAAAAGTTCAACAAAAATAAACAAAATTTTTAAAATGATTGAAGAAAAATTCTTTTAAAAGGTTATATAAGACCTCACAACTTGTAACAATTTTTATTTCCTAAAAAAAAAAATAAAATAAATATGAGTTGAGAAAAAATAAAATACAAAACTCTTTTAACTCAGAAGAGGTAAAGAAAAACAAAAAAAAAATGTTACAAAAAAAATATAAAGAAGGAAAAATATTTTTTCGATTGGTATTCAAGGCGCCGCGCCAAAAACAGAGAACTCGACAAGGGGGTTTCTGTTTTAACAGAAAGAGAAAAATACTTTAAAACAAAACAAAGAAAAAAAAAAATAAAAGAGTTAAAAAACAAGAGAAACAAAGACAAGACTGAATGTGTATAACTCGTTAACTACTTCTAAAGGCAGTGGCAACACTGAGTAGTAAAAAAAAATCTTTAAACACCATGAACCACCTGGATTTTAGAAAAAAAATACTCATATAAGACCTCGTGTTACATTCTGTGTTTTTTCTCTTTTAGTGAATAATCTTGTCAAAAAAAATTCCCAGTAATGGTTAAAAAAAAAGATATTTTCATTTTAATTTAACTCAACATGGATGTTTAATTAGTTCTTTAACTTTTTTTTAGAAATAAATGTTTTTAAAAAACATATTAATTATACACAAGTAATTAAATAAGTATTAAAAAAAATAAAATACTGTAATTGAATAATAAACGTTTATTCTATGTTAATAAAGTTTTAACAAATAATCAAATTAGCCTAACTTTGTAAAGTAATTTAATGCTTCAAAATAAGATTTTTCCTTTTTGCTTATCAAAGAAATAAGGAAGTTTTGAGAGGTAATACGTTATTTATTACTTACGTCTATTAATAGTATTTGTTAGATTTGATAACTTAGGTTGCAAATACTGTAGGTTTTTCACAGGTGATAGATATGCTTTTAGGATGTAAAACTATAGGTTTTTCACTGGTGATATTCACTTAGGTTGTAACAAGTATAGGGTTTTCACTGGTGATATTCACTTAGGTTGTAACAAGTATAGGGTTTTCACTAATGATATCTTCTTAAGTTGTAACAACAATAGGTTTTTCACTGGTGATATACTCTTAGGTTGTAACTACAACAGGTTTTTCACTAAAAATAAACTCTTAGGTTGAAAATATTATCGATTTTTTACACGTGATACACTGTTAGGTTGCAAATATTATCGATTATTTACACGTGATACACTGTTAGGTTGCAAATATTATCGATTTTTTACACGTGATACAACTGTTAGGTGCGATTTTTACACACGTCGATTTTTTACACGTGAATACACTGTAGGTGGCAAATTCTATCAATTTTTCACTGGTGTTATTTAATTAGATTAAAAAAACGCCAATTATAACTAATGCCTATTAATAATTCTTCTTAAGATTTTACACACACAGATACTAAGATTAGAGAAAACAAGTCTCGACTACGTAAAATTTTTAAATATATAATATGGAGGGGCTATATTCAAGAATATTCTAATAATAAATTTATCACTAATATTATCTGTGACATTATAATGCAAACAGATCAAAGATTAATTAGTTTTGGTTTAATTTATCGTATAATTAGACATATCCCACAACTAATTATGCATAATATTGACACAGCAAATATCATAGTAAACTCCTGGTGTCATCGAGTAAATAGTGACATATTAACCATGTAGGTGAATTAACAGATCAAAGAATTTAGTATACACTATATCCGACCTGTATACCTCAGCAAAAATCTATGTAGTATATATATAATATATAATAAATATATAATAAATATATATATAATATATATATAATATTTTAATATATTATATATTATATATATATATATATATATATATATATATATATATATTATATATATATACTACATAATATATATATATATTATAATATAAATTATATATATATATATATAATATATATATATATAATATATATACATATATAATAATATATAATATATTATATATATAATATATATATATATTATAATACATTATAATATATATATATATATATATATATATATATATATATACATAATATATATAAATATATATAATATATATATATATATATATATAATATTAATATATATATATATATATATATATATATATATATATATACATATACTATATATATATATATATATATATATATATATATATATATATATATATATACATATATATATTATATATACATATATATATATATATATATAATATATATATATTTATATATATATATATATATACACACAGAATTATGCTAATTCTATTACGCGTTTTAGTATTCAAATATCTAACTTGTCATTCCAGGAGATTAAAAATTATCTAAACTGCATGCATATCATAATTTTAATTTTTTTGTTTTTAAAAAGTGTATCAGATAAAAAACCAACCAGTTTATACCAGTTTTTCATTATTGACAATTATCTTTCTTATTATAATTAAAAAGAGGTCAAATGAAAAGAATGCCACGCTTTACACAGGCGTTGTATAATTGAATAAATTACTGCTTAGTTTAAAATTAATTTATATTTTAATTTGGACGTAGTGAATGACTGTTTAATTTATTTATTTAAATATTTATTCTACAAAAGAAAAATATAAGTCAGCAAAAGGTAAATTTTATAATTACATATTTTCAATACGCTGTGTAGTGTCTTTAATGAAAAAATCAACAATTCCGTCTTTTTCAAAAATTACGCTTTATTAGGGCAGAACCGGCTTTCAGCTTACGCCATCATCAGTGCCAGAGAGATTTTGAGCCGGCAACAGTCCAGAACCTTCGTTAAGGGTTTGAAGACAACTGAGTCGTTTCGGACAGCTGTCGGCTCCTCATCTCACTGGCACTGATAAGCTAAAAGCCGGGTTCTGCCGTAATAAAGCGTATTCTGAGGATAAGACGGAGTTGTTAGTTTCTTCATTAAAATTATACATTTTTAATATTTTATAAAAATAAAAGCTAAAACATAATTTTGAAATAGGCTATTAGGATTTTAAGAATGTGTTTTTTACCACAACTACAAGAAGAATGTAACTAGTGATAAAGCTGAAATTAATTTTGACCTGTGAGTCAAGACAAACAGTCCAGCGACTGCACTTTCTGGCTTAGAAAGAGTTTTTTGAGATTGTGACACACAAAAGCTTAGCCTAGCTTTTGTTGACAAAGTAAAAGCAAAATAACTACAATTTAGACATTAAGATACAAGTTACTGCGGTGAAGTAAAAAATTGACGTGATCCTCTAATAAGAAAACACACACACACACACCACACACAACACACACATACATATATATTATATATATATATATATATATATATATATATATATATATATATATATATATATATATATATTCTTGATTCACCACTATAAGGTGTTTATAGTGGAAATTTCTTATCAAATTCTAATATTTGATATTAAATTATCTTATATAATTAACTTATACATGAACATTCTTATTATCAAGCTTATATATTTTAACCATTATCGACATCGACCCATACATCATATTTATAGACTGTTTCATTGACGCCTATCCATTGAAAATGTTTCGATTTAGGTCACTTCCCATGACCTTTGATTTAATTTGATCAATTGCTGTTATTTCTCTTGATTATTTTGACCCTTTGGTCTAATGTTATCGCTTCTTTATCAATTTTATGATAGTCGTAAAATATAGTTTATAGTTCATTTGTAAAAATGACAAGTGTAGATAGAATTTGATGTTGTTTATATTTTTAATATACAGATATGATTTATAATAAAAAATAATTTCTTTTGAGATTATATTTATAATTAATTATATTTCATAACAGTGCAGAAAATATAAAAAAAGCAAGAGCTAATAAAATAATATTAAAAAGAATAACTAAAATAACATACTAAAAAGTCAAAGTAAGGAAAAATGGTTAGAACAAAGAAAGCGAACTTTTACAAAAAAAGGAGCGCGAGGGGGTAAACACAGTTACGGGGCCTCAGAAAATTAGATTCGCTACGCTCATTCTTCCTACTTTAGACTTGCTTCGCTCGTCCTCAGAATTAATAAATTAAAATAAATTTTAAAACAATTGGATTGATTGTCGGCAATCAGATCGCGCGGTTTTAGTGAGAGTAGTGGGGCAATTCCTAGTGGTAGTGGAATGCCTGTCAGTCCTCACACTCCAGCGGCATCAGCTTTTTCCATTTTTTTTTGACCTTCCGAAAAAAAAAAAAAAAAATTGGATTGATTATTTATTTTTCACATTTTTTTAAAAAACGTACATAAGTTATACGATAAAAATTGAACTAATGCTGATCATGAGATGAAACATGGCACATTTGTTGGTCTTGTATGTGAATACATGCGTGCTTGTTTTTAAAGTCAATCGACTAATTTTCCCGCGTTTTATGATTTTCAAAATTATTGCAAGTTTATATAACATCGCAAAAAAAGTATATTCCGGATAGTAAACAAAAAATTTAAAGATTCATTTTTGCACCAAGTTTCAACTTTCGAGCATAAATTCACTGAGAGCAAAGATGAAAACAGACACACACCAAAATACAAACATCAGACAACTTTTGAAAACTACTTTACCTTTTTGAAAACTACTTTGAAAACTAAGGTTTTAAACGCGCAGGAAACGGATATAACAATTGTAATCCCGGCTTCAGAATTTTTTTGCGAGCAATTTTTTTCCTTAATATACCAATGATATAAATGAGACGAAGTAATAAATTCCTTTTTATTTAAATACAACAATTTTCTAGTAGAAACAACTAAAAGCACAATCAAAAATAATAAAAGAAAAGAAGTCTCTCCACAAAACAAAACTTTATTGGCAAAGCGCTTTCAACCTAACTAGAGGCCATCATCAGTGCAAAACCGTTGAGATGTAAAGAAGTAGATAAGTGAGTCTGTTTTTCTATTAGGTATTAGAGTCAGACATCTAATATATATGAGAGTATTATTAGGTATGAGAGTCTGACTCTAATACCTAATAAGAAAACATAGACTCAATTCTCTACTTCTTTAACATCTCAACGGTTTTGCACTGATGATGGCCTCTAGTTAGGTTGAAAGCGCTTTGCCAATAAAGTTTTGTTGTGTGGAGAGACTTCTTTTCTTTTATTATTTATGATGGACTCCATTCACGCTCATTATACTAGTATAAAAGCACAATCATTCAGATTTAAAATATTTTTATTACACATTTACGATAAAATAAAATAAAATATTATGATATTATGCCATAAAGTTGTACATAGTTAATACAAAATAAACTCTTTATAGCCTTGTCAAAATGTATTAGTTTATATATAAAATTATAGATAAATAATAAATAGTACATATTTGATATGGATATACACGAAAAGGCTTTTTATTTTATTAGTTTTGTTTCTTTTATCCGTGTTTATTATATACAAATTAAAAATATATTATATAATTTTATATAAAATACCTAAATAAAGCTTTTTTAAAGTAATTAGTAACATAAAAATGTAAATATATTACTAATAAAGTGTAAATGAGACAAAACAGTTAAATAAAGAAAAGGAAAAAAATGTATTACAAACTAGACTAATGTAAAAAGATAATTAATATTAACAAAAAAATTTTTTTGGCCTAATGCCCACGTGGTTCACTCAATTATCAGTTAGCTCTAATTACGAAAAAAAAAATTATAAACTAACAAACAAAACATTCATTAACCCAGCCAGGCATTCGTTATAATAGTTTATGTGTTGCGATTATTTTAGTAAAATTAAAAAAAAAAGAATTAAATCAAAAATAAAATTAGTGCAACTAATATTAAGATGAGAGAGGAAATAAATATTAAACATAAATGTCAAATACAAGTAAGAGCGTGTCACAAAAATGAATAATGAACGCAACAACTATAAATATATAATCCATGTAATCTTGTCACATAAACAAGTATAATAATTTTTAATGAGGATTAAACTATGTTAATTAAATATAATGAAGAGTAAAAACGGCAACGAAAGAAGGAAAAATGGTAAAATTTAATGATGGGGAAAGGAAAATTCAAAATAATTTTCTATACATTTTATCGCTGATTTTAATGAAAATATTTATAAAACTACAAAGTTAGAAAGGTATCAAGATTAATATGGAATCTATTTTTAACGAGTTTATTTTATTATCTATGGATTGGCTTTTCATTATGGGGAATAATTTTGAAATAAGATAAGTATATTAGAAAGTTGTTATTAGACAATTTAATGGATACAGTCATGCTTAAAGTAGGAATAGGGACAATAAAATTATATTCTTTGATATGTATAGATTAATACATATATACACTAATTATAGATACGAGTATCTAGTATATATTATATATTATATATATTATAATATATATATATTATATATATATATATATATATATATTATATTATATATGTATATATTATATAATATGTATATATATATATTAAATATATATATGTATATATATGTATATATATATATTATTATATATATATATAATATATATATATTAATATATATATATATATATATATATTATATATGTATATTATATATATATATATATATATATATATATATATATATATATATATATATATATATATATATATATATATATATATATATATATATATATACACACTATCTATTCAGCATTGGATAGTGTAATATCCAACATTGTGGTCAACTCCACAAAAAAAACTGATGTATAATAGGAAACATCAGGAATATGAGATGCAACTATGTATATTGTAGACGATAAATCGATTAGTATGCATGGACAATATCGAGAACTTCAGAAAACAAAAGCTATTGACGAACCCATTCGACCAATACATTATTTTGTACGGTCACCCATTCAAATACTAAACACGCCTGATACAAGTTTACTTCCGTGATTTAACAGGTTAGGCAACTGAGAGTGGTTACAGTAGCCTTGCGTGAACTTAAAAATCTATGTCAAAAAATACTTTAATCAATATTAATATTAGTCTCTATTATTATTAGTAATTCTCAATAAAGACTCTTGACAGGGCGTTTATGAATACAATTTTAACCAATGAAAATAAATATATATCGCTAATATACACATAGCATATTCATGTCTATTAAACAATTTGTAATTATATGTTAGGAAAACAAACAAGGTCAAAATAATTAAACGTGGACATATATATTGCCAATCAATATTCAGAAGAAAACAGTTCTTGTTCCAGTAAAGAGTACCGTTTACATTAATTAAAATTGTATTTCTAAACGTCTCATTAAGTGTTTTTATTAATAATTACTTTAAACAATATTTATTTAAAAATTAAATTACCTTGATTTAAGTAAATAATTACTACATGTTGTTGTTTGTTTCGTTTTTAATGTCCTTAACTTAATACTTCACTTAACTTAAAACCCAACACGTAACCTTTACTTAATAATTACCACATAAGCATATTTAAATACAAACTTGCAAATGTACACTTAAATGGTCAGGGTAATAACAATTTATTGTAAAAAATTACACTCAATTTACAACATTTTTCCAAGAAGTTCAGGCTACTTGCTAATTCAAAGAATGTTTCTGGATTCGAGGTATTTGATACCTTGTAGTTAAAAAGGAAAGAATACTTCATGCATAAATTTGTTAAATATTTTACAATAAACAAGGACTTGAATGTAGTTAAAACGTGTAGGAATACCGCAACTAGGTTGAGTGCTTGTGTAAAATAATAAAAAGAGAAGAGAAGAAACAAAAAATGAAGTAATGCCATTTTAAGTAACTAACAAGAATAAGAATGTCAACAATGTATTGCCATTTTATGTAAAACTATAACAAAATAAAAAGTATAATAATTTTAAATACAACAAAATATAGACGTAATGCCATTTTATGTAAAACTGTAACAAATAAAAAGTATAATAAATTTAAATATAACAAAATATAAAAGTAATGCCATTTTAAGTAAAACGATAACAAAAAGAAACAGTAAACCCATTTTAAATGGAAACAAACATAAAAAGTAGACAGAATGCTTGGTTTATGTAGAAGTATAAACGAATGTAGAAGGAGGAATGCCGCTTTACGTAGAGCTATAACTAAATGTATAAGGAATGCTTTATGTAGAGCATAAAGTATTCCTTCTGCAAAATGTAGAAGAAATGCTGTTGTATTTTTAACTATAACAAAATGTAGAAGGAATAACGTTTTATGTAAAACTATAAACAAATTTAGGAGGAATGCCTGTTTATGTAGAACTAATGTAGAACAAATGTAGAAGAACGAATTCTGTTTTATGTAGAACTATAAACAAATGTAGAAGATGGAATTCTGTTTTATGTAGAACTATAAACAAATGTAGAAGAAGGAATTCTGTTTTATGTAGAACTATAAACAAATGTAGAAGAAGGAATTCTGTTTTATGTAAAACTATAAAAAAAATGAAGAAGAAGGAATTCTATTTTATGTAGAACAGTAACAAATGTAGAAGAGGAATTAATGTAGAATGGAGAATTCTGTTTTATGTAGAACTATAAACAATGTAAGAAAGGAATTCTGTTTTATGTAGAACTATAAACAAATGTAGAAGAAGGAATTCTGTTTATGTAGAGCTATAAACAAATGTAGAAGGATGCCGTTGTTATGTAAAACTATAACGAAATAAAATGACTAAGCAAAATGAAATTCTGACGGAAACGAAGACGCACAAACAGGTGGTGGGCGTCACAGACCATTAGTGATACATAAGTAAACTTAGGCCCTATACTCCGAAATTAGACCATTTAATTAAAATAATTACCATATTAATTTAAAATAGCGAACTAATGCATTTCGTTATAGAAAGATTTAGAAGAATTAATCCAAAGTGGAACACCATAGCATTCTACTGAGGCCAACTTTGAACGAAGACAACAAAAATTACCGAAGAAGGTACACTCTCGAGGAAGCGAGAGGGATGCATTATCTCAGACAATAAATAGGAGCACAGTATAAAATTTTGAATTTAGGAAGAGCAATTAATTTTGGTTAACTTGATAAAGACATTCTAATTAGTCTGTTATGGTGTATAAAATGCCATTTAGTGACGAATTAGGCAAATAATCAGACTTCGATGTGCAACAAATTTATTATATCTGTTATATATGAATGTTTAACTTAATCTGTAACACAGAAATATATATAATCACACACACACACACACACACACACACACACACACACACACACACACACACACACACACACACACATATATATATATATATTATATATATGTGTGTGTGTGTGTGTGTGTGTGTGTGTGTTATCTGCTTTAATAAACCAATTTACAGAATATGTGAGGTAAGTATTTACCTTCTTAGTACCATCATACAGATGTCGTTGAAATTATTAAGTTCATAAAAAGTAAAAGATTTTAACTTGAGAGGGTAAAATGCAGTTCTAAGAAAAATAATAGGGTCGTAAAGTAGAATTACAGGGCGAAGCATACTAGGAAATAACTTAATGGAGCTTAGCCGGCCGGCTTAATTCTACACAATACATTGCTTCATGGAAAAGTACCTATACTATAAAGTACCTATGCTATATGGAAATGTACGTCGTTCTATCATGATTATAGTCAGCATACGAACTAGGGGTTGAGCTATACAACATTAGTACTTCATTTCCTTTACCTTATTAACTAATTTTTACGAAATTTGCTTAAAACTAATCGGATTATATGTTTATATGTAGCAGCGGCACATGTATACCAGAAAAGTGATGTCAAAAACACATTTATAGCAGAAAAGTGATGTCAAAAACACATTTAAAGCAGAAAAGTGATGTCAAAAACACATTTATAGCAGAAAAGTGATGTCAAAAACACATTTATAGCAGAAAAGTGATGTCAAAAACACATTTATAGCAAAAAGTGATGTCAAAAACACATTTATAGCAGAAAAGTGATGTCAAAAACACATTATAGCAGAAAAGTGTCAAAAAACACATATAGCGTGAACACCGGGTGGTGTCAAAAACAATTTAGCTCACAAAAAAATAACAATTTGACCAATTTATTTTTATGATTGGTTCTCAAGAGCTAAAACCCACCAAGCAGATGATATAGTATGCTGAGAGCAAAAATCAATTCAACATAATGCATAATATATTATGCAAACAAAATATTTTAATTAATTTATGTTTTTTATGAGAATAAATTAATGTTTTATTTGCAGTAACATACAAGCGTACAAGTAGGTATACAGTATACATCAAGATGTTAGACATTAATGTGGTGTTCAATAAGATGTAAACAAACCAAACGCATTCGGAGGTTATGACCTGACTTTTTTATGAATGACGTGTGACGTTATTGCAGGTATCGGTGCAGGCGGTTAACACTGAAAATTCTCTACTTATTCCTGCAATGACGTTAATACCAAACATGACAAAAAAAATTTTATTCGTAAAAATCCCTTAATCAAATCACCTTATAAACTCTCGGCTAAGGTATACACAAGGATCTTAAAGAAATGGGATGAAGAACTAAGTCTATTTGCCATACATAAAAAGTGATCCCATCGAAAACCAAAGAATAGAGAGAATTTAACGCGAAAAACACGTTTAAAAACCAACTGCACATGCTTGGTACAAACTTCGCATGCTTACAATTCTTTTAACAGCGCAGGTCCTAAATTTTAGATGCAAACTTACCTCTTGATGGTTTCCCATTGTTTATTGCTTGAGAAGGTTAGAAACACGCTTAAATTATCACTCACTGAAGTGGCAAAGTATATTCCAAAATTCAAAATTAAATAAGCACAAATGACTTAACAAGCACCACAAATGTAACAATCACGACAAGCACAGAAGAAAGTTGAGAAGCAAACTCGACAACCTTGCTACATAACCTGCGTTTGGCGCCTTTTTTTCATTATAACCATGGGGCAGGTAAGTTTGCTCTTATTTCTCTATCTCATACAACTTCCATGGGGTCAGAAAAGTTCCTTAATGCGTCATCCCTTTTATTAAATATCCTTGGGTATACATCATCAAAACTCGACCGAAAAGTTAATGTTTGTATACATATCAATAACAATTGGTCAACTTAGGCTAATAACCATGAAATAAGACCTGATAGGTTGTTTTATAAGAAGTTTCGTGACATCTAAAATCGTAAAGTTTAAAAAAAAGTTCATTTAATTATATCAATAGTTGAAGGCAGGTTACTTTTTTGATGTTTCAAAATTCAACCAATAACCCCTTTACAGTCTATCGTTTAGTTTAAAAATCCCCAAGGTCATAAGTATTTTGGGGATTGACCAATCAGAGAAGCCGCTGCCAACCTCTCACTTAAATACGGGCCTTCGGCCCGTAGCCGCTACGCGGCCTCGGCGCTTCGCGCCTCGTCCGCTCCGCAGCGTCGGCCCACCGGGCCGCTTCGCGGCCCGGGGCCTCCCTGTGGCCGCTTCGCGGCCACATTTGTTTTTGTATGATGTGTGTTTCATTATTGTTCTTGTTACATGGCATTTTGCCATGTACCTAGCGAATTTTCACAGCCTCTCCACACAGGCCCGCTTCGCGGCCTGAGAGGCTTTCTCACAAATTTGATTTTACTAATTAAGATTTTATTAATACTTTATTATTAATAGTATGCTATATATATTAAAACTAAAGCATTATAAACAAAAATATTTTATGATTTTTGTTTTTAAATAAAAAAACCGTTTCCGTCACTTAGGATCATAGATAAACAATATAACATAGATGGCTCACTCAAAGATTTAAAAAAAAATAGTTGATGGGATGCAGGAGGCTCAAGTAGTACAGTCTAGTGGTAACAGCGTGAAACTGTCACATATTTTTTTACATAGATCTTTGTTTACTTTTATTTTATTTACTAAACGATTGGCAATTGTTTGTTTTTAAAAAAAATACTACAGCACAATCTAGTAGAGAATAGAGCAAATATATTTTTACTACTAGCGCTATTCAAGACTCTAGTGATGAGACCCCCAACTTAAATCATAAACACAAACTTGTCAATTGAGTGTTCCTACTACACTCGGGAGTGAACCATCTATCTTAGGATTGTCTGATTGAGCTGAAACCGGTCGCAATCGTTTTAGAATGACTTCGACCATATAAAGACTACTTCGAGGTTCTTCCGCTTTACGGGCCTGCTTTGTTCGGCGTGGTTTAGTGAAGCCATTTTTGTCCTGTTCTCTCTGGGACAGCAGGCTTACCAGGATGGAGCAAGAGGTAGAGGTCCATCTTTTATACTATATCCCCACCCTCTAGCACTACTAAACTCAACAGATATCGTACAAGTCTTTGACCTGGACTTATACATATATACAAGATTATATATATATGTATACCGATTGCGCCATTTGTGATGGTTCGATTGAGCTGAAATCGGTCTTAATCGATTCAGCTAGCCGTCTACCTAAACACGAAATACCTTGTTTTAAAGCCATTTCAAGTTTCAAAAAATATTTTTTTCATGACGTCATAACTTTGATTGATGACGTCATAATTTTTATAAACAATAGGCGTCGTAACCTCCTCAACATCTCGCGATTCGCAAAGTTTCGTTTCAATTTGAGAACGCCTTCGAGAGTTATCGTTCGCCATACGAAAGGGTAGACATACATATATATATATATACATTATATATATATATATATATACATATATATATATAAACTTTTTTCGGACATATATTTTTGTTATCAGGAAGCCAATAGGAACCGATTCCGCTCACTCCCACCCTCAACTTCCGTCATCCGAACAACCTCATAAGCGTCATTTTCATTATGAAAATTCGCTAAAAGAGAAAAAAAATCCCTACCACAATATCCGCTGTAGGGAAAAACCTTCTTCCCGGCAATCGTTCACCTTGTTTGTATTTCTTCTTTTGATTACATCGTTTTGAAAACTACTTTCAAATTAATCATAAAATTATATTTTAAAATAAAACTACACAAAAGAAATGTAAAAAAACATCGCCAAAAAAATACGGGTAAAATAACCTGAATTGTTTACATAGTTTCTTCCCGCTCCCTTCTTGCAGGGATCTTTTTTTCTTAAGAATCAGTGGTGTCTAAACTGACCTGTCAAGATTTTTAAACTAAACGATAGGCTGTAGTTATAATATTTCTATGACAGAAGGTATAATTACCACATGAGGAGGCATACCCAATCTCAAAACAGGATGTTTAAAACATCTTTGCAGGGTTCTCAAGCCACTGTGTAACCTTCGAGAGTGTTTAAGGTTACGACAAATCAATCTGTTGATTTTTCGCTCATTAAGTTTTGTTTAATCATTAAATTTATATTATTTATATTGTATTAACTCACTGTAATTAAGTACTATTAGTTCAATTACATAACTAATAAAAGCTGTTCAAATTACCTTTTTAATGTTTCAAAATTCATCGATAGTCCAGCTCTCTCAAATAACTTCTCCATTTAGATTACAATTACAGAAAATGTTACAATGTATGTTACAACTAATTCGACTAAAATAAATAATTAAGTTAGTCAAGTCGAACTTATTTCTAATTGTAGTATTAACATGCATTGCAAGGACTGCAGAAAATACAAAAACGTGAATGATCTTAAAAAAAATTACCCGTATCGAGTCGTTTTAATGTAAATACAACAAATTATTAGTTGTTTACTATAACTTATGTTATTTTATAACATAAAAATTTCATTCTTTTTTTACATCGAGAATAAATAACATTTTAATTAGGTTTTAGTTTAAACGCCGAAAGGCATTTTTTTGTTGTTAAAGACGTTAACAAAATAACCCGGACCTGAGAAAAAGAAAAAACAAGTTTTGGAACTCTGAGTCACGCAGATAAAACATTCGATAGTTTGCCGTCTTTAATATTATTAAAATGAAAACTTTTTAGAAAACTTCCTAGAAATTTTAGACAAATTAATATTAAAAGAAACTTGTTTAACATCGTAAACACAATAAACTTAAGCGCGACGAAACAACAAAAACATAGCAACGTTTCGTGTATTCTTCTTTTTTAGTTTTAACAATTTAATAATATAAAACAATACGTCGCACAGTAATACTTTGTGTGATTATTGTTTATATTAAGTCCTTTGTTTTGTAGTTATTTGAAAATTAATATTAAAAGAAACTTGTTTAACATCGTAAACACAATAAACTTAAGCGCGACAAAACAACTAAAACAGCAACGTTTCGTGTATTCTTCTTTTTTAGTTTTAATAATTTAATAATAAAAAACAATACGTCGCACAGTAATACTTTGTGTGATTATTGTTTATTATTAGGTCCTTTGTTTTGTAGTTATTTGAAAATTAAAGATTGTTATAAGGTAAAGTAAAAAAATACGGCAAATTAATTTAAGCAATGTAAGGATTTGTTAACGTTATTTAAACGTAAGCGTAGTTTAATATTGCGATGAAATAATAAGAACTATTGAGGAGGGAGTTATGATAGATTATGGGGATTATTTACAAAGGGTTTTTTGGCGGTATATTGTACTTACGGGATGCCTGGAGGCGGCGGCAACTGCAGCTGCTGCATTCATACCTGGAGTTGGGTACATGTTACATCCAAATCATCATAAGAAAACCGCACATTTACACAACACAATCACTGCAAATTTGTCACTATCACTAAAAAAACAATAACACACGCGTAATCGAATATATGAACGTAGAAGTAATCCAAAATGTGGTCTAGAACGTAATCCAATGCGTGAGAGACGAGCGGTAGACGCGCACAGTATGAGCTACAGAAGCGGACTGAAGTGTTAAGAGACGACTCGCCCCCCACTCCTATATACTAACTACTCCTTCACTACTCTCTTCGACAACCACTTCTCTATCTTTTCCCTTTAGGAAAAAAGGGTACAAAAAAAATCGAAGTCTTTCGGTGAGTGAGCCAAAATGGCCGACCCTCTTGCAAGGGTTTTCAGGGGAGAGAGGAAACACGACACAAAAGCTTTCTCGCTCGCTCTTCAATTTTTCCCCCCTTATAGAAGGAGAGGGTTTTACGGGGGGGTGTTCCGTCGCAGTCGGCGGTTCCGAGGGGAGGGCTGTCGGTTTGCACAAATATGGCAGCCGTATCGCGGCCCACCCTGATTACCAGCCTCACTAACCCGCACAGGGGAGAAGCACACAACACTTCTATACACATTTTTCCCCTCTTACAACAGTAGAATGTCTTGCTCCACGTGGACTCCTATACTATTACACTAAAAACAAAATCCACCAATACCTTCCTTCTATTCACGACTCCTCTATATAAAAGCATTGGAATGCTACTACACTATACTAACCAATGAAACCTCTCTCTTCAGTTATAAGCCCCGCCCCGGGTCGACTCCACGTGGAGCCCACTACTCTTACACTACAGGGATTTTACCCAATCTATTATTACAACAAGAGTAAGAGAGAAAGCAGTTTTCTCCTTCCAACACTTCTCCCCACGCCGAATTTAACAAAAGGTCTTACTCCACAGCGACATTTAATAGAAAATCACGTGCGATTAAATGATTAAATTCAATAATAATTATTTCTGTTGGCTTACTCTTTCTCTCTTAGGTTTTTTAGCCGCAAAAACCGCGTATTGTTTTCCTTCCCCCCCTCTCCCCGCTACTGCTAATCGTTCGAGGGGATTTAGTAAATAGGAAAACAAGTAAATGTTTTTCCTTTTTGTTTTCCCAACTCTTTTCTATACGTAACATAATCTTTTTCACACTCCAGTATACAGATCTTATACAATATGTCATCTTGTCATGTTGTATATTGGCAGTGGATTAGGGAATCCAGTTTTTGATTTCCTTCGAATTCTTTACAGCCTTCTATATTTTACGTCGAATTAAAAGCGTCCGAACTTGGTTTTTATTTGAAAAAAAAATAAATAAATAAAAAATAAGTATATTTAAAAAATGTGGGTAAATCTTCGGTATACGGTGCACCCTGTTATCAATACTATATATCGATATATTTTTAGTTACGCGACACGTAAACGAGAACTGAGCACTTAAATGGTAAGCAGCGTCGTTTAAATTATTAATTATAATTAAAATATTAAAAAAACCAAACAACAAATAAATGAAAACATTAACAACAAAAATATAATAAAAAACCTGAAAATAACAAACACAAGAATACGTAAAAAATACGCGTAACATAAAATTAGATGTGGTGTATCATCGATTATTCATATAAAAAATAGTTAAAACATTATAAAAACATAAAAAAATATGAAAATAGTTATAAACCATTTTACAACAAATAAATAAAAAACACAAACAACAAAAAAACATTTAAATAAATAATAAAATATGTTCATAAACGTAAAAGAAAAGGCATATATCGATTATTCCTACGTCATATCTCTAAACTAAAAATATATCGATGTATAGTATTGATAGCAGGGTGCACCGTATACCGAAGTTCAGCCAAAATGTGTCATAGTCATGACCTTTTTGTAAATTTTAGGATGTTGAACAAATGACTATATTCTCATGCGGTCAATTTAAACATTTACTTACCACCATTACCATTACAAAGGGCTAAAGGTTTCATCCACCATACTTGCGTGGATAAAACCTACTACTACTATACAAATTATCCAGTTGGTTACACAAAACTATGCCTCTAAAAATAGCAGTGCGCACTATAGTCCAAGAACCGGACCTAAAAGATGTGACTCATTCTGTACAACTATTACTTGGGGTTGTTTATGACCCGAACTCTATTGTTTAAAAAATATGTGTGACCCCATAATTAACCCATAATAATGACCTCACAATCAATTAAAACAATTACAAATCTTTATAGCGTGTTTAGATCAAGCTGAAATTTTATACACATGTACGACTAGGTATTGCTAATTCAAATACAAAGTTACATTGTGTTATTATTATTAGTTCCGGTTCTATTGATTGACATATATAACATTACGTAAACAAATCAGGTTTTTTGATAAATAAATTTGAAAATTCCCTTATATCGTGAAAGTATGTCTCTTATATAAACTAGTTATATGACGAAATGATAAAGTACAACAACCATGGGGTCGCGGAGAGGCCGAAGGCCTCTGACTTTTTATATGGCCCTTCATCTAGGGAAGAGTACTCTTAGGAAGATAGTGTTGTAAGGTTGAGGAGGGAGTGTTTCAGCATACAGATCCCTGAAAATTCTGGTGCGGTGGTCCGCATGTCGGGCGATTTTTCTTTGGAATGCGTGTTTCTTTTTTTTTTTTAATAAATTAAACTTTATTTGCATAAATATACATAAAAGTACACAATCGCAAAGTGTCAGATAAAATTAAGTTTACAAATAATAAAATTAATACTTAAAAAAGCGTGACACTACATCACTATACTATATATGAATTATCTTAGTATATCATTTCAATTCTATCTTACAATAGAATAAAGCCTAAATTTACACGGTTTTCATTATAAGAAAACTATATACAATACTAGTACGATGAAAAATCATTATAAATAAATACCTCTTGAATACCTACAATAAATAATAATTAATTCTGTTAAAAATATTAAAACCTAATTGAGTAGAACTCTTCCAATGAGTACAAGGGATTGTCAAGCAAAATTCTTTTAATTTTATTAATAAATGGTTTTTTTGTCTAAACTAGTTATTGAGTCAGGTAAGTGATTAAATAGTTTAAGTCCAAAGTAAGTAATGTTAAGTCTGGCAGTCTTAGTCAGTCTGTGCTTCTTGATTAGTAACTTTCCGTGCTTAACAATCCATTTCTCGCTTAAGGTTCCGGTTTATGCTTTATAACGTAAGCAGTTACTCAATTATCAAGCACTACATTTTGTCTGCATTTTTCAAAGGAAATGCGCATAATTATCCAGTTGGATATACAAAACTATGCCTTGCGCACTATTATTTGCACAGTTTAAAGCTTAGTTAGTGTTAATCTTTAAACTTTTCAGCGCATATATAGATTTGTTGTCTAGGTATGTATTTATGCATGTTGCGAACTGAGCTAAAAAGGCCCTAGGAGCCTTGATCTCAAGGGTGCCAATAAAAAGGGAGGGGGTCATTTAAGGGTAATATATTGAACTATTTTATTTTTAATGTCTTTTAAATAAATAAATGGCCTTTTATGCTGCTTTAGGGCCCTGATCAAGTATGTTAAGGAACATTATTGGCTCTAGTCTACGTATAGGGCTCTTAAATGTCTAGGTATGATTAATAGGAACAATAAAAATCTAAAATTTAGAATTTTTAATTACTTCTGATCTAGTATGCTAGGGCTCTTTTTGGCCCTAGTCTCCCTCAAAAGTCCAGGTAAAATAAATATGGACCTTAAAGGCCTTAGATTGAGGTAATAATAACAAATAATAGTTATTTATGCCATAAGGCTGAGAAGTGTGTCTTTATGTCACGGCAATTAGATTTACCGACGAGCGAAGCGAGTCGGGAAAAATTGCCAAGACACAAAGACATTCTCACCTGGATGGCATACACTATTTTTTTGAGGTAGCACTCATTAAATAAAGCACTCATTAAAAAAATCAAAAATAGCACTCATTAAACTGCGCTATATACTTAATTGAAAAAACAAACTTCCAATTATTATTAACTCCATATTATCGTCGTCATTAAATTCATCCATAGCTTCATACTTTTACTCAAAAATGTAAAAGCTTTACAAATAAACACACAAAAATTGTCAATTAAACACCTTTTAAATACGAAAAAAAATTAGTCTACGAACAAAAACAGAAACAAAATGAACGTTTTTAAATAAAGCTCACGAAGGTTTAACACAGATTGTTTTTTGAACACGCTACATTACAGTAATGGCGGCAACATATGAATTACTTTTACGTCCTAGGAGTTTTTTTACATTCATTATTGTCCTCGGAGGTGAAAAGTACTAAATAACCTCCTATAACAAAATGATTGGCTTCTCATCCTAAAAACGGACCAATAAAGTGCTCAATTACGTACTACCTCAAAAAAAGAATATTATTAAGTACTTTAAAAACATTTGTCCACTTTGACTCTGGTGTTATGAATATATTACATAATTATAATAAATAAATATATTACTATATTTATAATCTTGAAAATATTTAATATTTAATGTTTTAAATATTTAAATCATTTTATTTTTTATTATATTTATTATATATTTATTTATATATTTATATTTTAAATATGTTTTTTCTGTTAGTTTATTTTTGGCTGAGGGGCCAAAGGAGGGCTGCCACCCTCGCCCTCACCGGCCAGTCCGCTCCTGTATTTATGTATCCGTGTGTGTGTGTGTGTGTGTGTGTGTGTGAATGGATGTGCACATTTCTTGTAAACTTGCTACAGCCAAAACTCAAAAAGGGGGGGGGGGCAAACCAATATCTGAGGGGGGCGAAATTCACACATATACAAGGGAATTCCACTAAAATGTTAGTTTTCCACTAAATGTTTGGTCCGAACCACACATTTAAACTATTTTAGAATCAACCCTTGACCCTTTGTGATTGGCAGATTGTTTTATTTACATTTAAGTCATAATTGTTTATGTTCTCGTTAAGCATAAGACTTAGGTACTTGGTTTATTACCAAAATCAAAATGAAAAAGTTTCTAACAAATGCAAGAAAGATTTAAACACCGTAATATAACATTTGTTTTATAAAGAAAATAAGAAGATATTTTCTTTTAAGGAGTTTCTAGCCTTGTATAAACAAGGAAGCAATAACTTTTAAATGTAAACAACCAATGAAAAAACAAAACAAATAAATGGAACAAGAAAACGAATTTCGTTAAAATGAAAATAAAACCTCCTATTGAGATAAAATTTTTAAAAAATCTTTTTGAAAAAAGCAACTTATTTAAAGTTTACTTTGTTTTAACATGTTGAGAACGATTAGTAAGTAAAATTTGCTATTAGACCTCCTTGAAGAAATATTTAGTACACATCTTTCCTTATTAGATGTGGCGCGTCACTTACTTTTATTATATTGACATATACCACGGCTGATGGCCGATTTTGCATGTAAATTTAAACGCTTTTGTCTTTATGAAATTGTATTGTATTGTATTTTAAATATGCAAATAAATGGTTTATTTATTTATACCCAGGTTGGTTGAATCCTCGACACCGATTTTACTCCGTGTAGACGGGGGTTCAACATTCCGTTATATATATATATATATATATATATATATATATATATATATATATATATATATATATATATATATATGTATATATATATATATATATATATATTATATATATATATTGAAAATTTACCTCCCCCTAACAAGCTCATTTTCTTTAGAATTTCGCAAATTCCTTGACCCACTTGATAGACCCGTCACGTGGTAAGTTAATATTTTGCGATCATATTTTATGATTTATTTCTACCCCCCCCCCCCCCCTTTATGAAGGGGTTTGAATTGACCAAACTTGTTGGGTGGAAACAGAAAGAATAATTTAATTTGCCCTATTGCTTTGGAAGAACTACAAAACAGAATTTAATTTAATAAAAAGTTATTAAGTAAAATAATGTATCAAAACCTATTCCACTAGATCATAAAAATAAAAAGCAATCTATACACTAATTTTAAAAATGATTAAATTAAATATTTAAATCTATGCTCATGAATAATTTTAACATTTAAATCAGGGGTGAGGTACTTAATCGTACAGATTATTAGTAATCACTTTATGTATTTTTCATTTAATAGAGAAATTATTATTTTATAGTTTTATAAATCAAGAAAAATTGAAAACTATCAAAGTGGCAAAGTGGTTTTTTTATTTGTAAAACAAACCACTAAATGAATAACACTTTATTAATCTTTTTGGTAGAACCAAACCATTTTGGTGGATTAAACCAGTGCTTATCAACCTTTTTTCATTCATACTTAATGTTCCATCGCCCCCCCCCCTCATTATTACTCGGGGAGAGGGCAATGTACACATTTAATTATGCGTTGGTGTGCATAAAATACCAAGGAAACCCATTTAAAAGAGGCTATACATTATTTTTCATTTTGCTTTAGTAATTAGCGTATATAATATAAGCAACGAAGCAAAACATAAAAGTCTCTAAAAGCCTCTCTTAAAAGTCACTATAAAAGCCTCTCCATAAAAGTCACTATAAAACTTAAAAGCCTCTCTCATAAAAGTCACTATAAAAGGCCTCCATTAAAAGTCACTATAAAAGCTATAAAAGCTCTCCATAAAAGTCTATAAAACTATAAAAGTATAAAAGCTAAAAGCCTCTCCATAAAGTCACTATAAAACTATAAAAGTCACTATCTCTCCATAAAAGTCACTATAAAAGCCTCTCTACTAAAAGCCTTCTCTAAAGTCACTATAAAAGCCTCTCTATAAAAGTCACTATAAAAGCCTCTCCATAAAAGTCACTATAAAAGCCTCTCCATAAAAGTCACTATAAAGCCTCTCCAAAAAGTCCCTATAAAAGCCTCTCTATAAAAGTCACTATAAAAGCCTCTCTCACTATAAAGCTCTCCATAAAAGTCACTATTAAAGCCTCTATAAAAGTCATATAAAGCCTCTCCATAAAAGTCACTATAAACCTCTCCAAAAATCACTATAAAAGCCTCTCTATAAAAAGTCACTATAAAAGCCTCTCCATAAAGTCACTATAAAGCCTCCATAAAAGTCACTATAAAAGCCTCTCTATAAAAGTCACTAAAAGCCTCTTATAAAAGTCACTATAAAAGCCTCTCTATAAAAATCACTATAAAAGCCTCTCCAAAAAGTCACTATAAAAGCCTCGTATAAAGTCCTATAAAAGCCTCTCTATAAAAGTCACTATAAAGCCTCTCCATAAAGTCACTATAAAAGCCTCTCCATAAAAGTCACTATAAAGCCTTCTCCATAAAAGTCACTATAAAAGGCCTCTATTAAAAGTCACTATAAAAGCCTCTCTCTATAAAAGCTCTCCATAAAAAGTCACTATAAAACATATAAAGCTAAAAGCCTCTCACTATAAAATATAAAAGTCACTATAAAAAAGCCTCTCCATAAAAGTCACTATAAAGCCTCTCCTATAACAGTCACTATAAAAGCCTCTCTATAAAAAGGTCACTAAAGCCCTTCCATAAAAGTCACTATAAAAGCCTCTCCATAAAAGTCACTATAAAAGCCTCTCCATAAAAGTCACTATAAAGCCTCTCCATAAAAGTCACTATAAAAGCCTCTCTATAAAAGTCACTATAAAAGCCTCTATAAAAGTCACTATAAAAGCCTCTCTATAAAAGTCACTATAAAAGCCTCTCTACAAAAGTCACTATAAAAGCCTCTCGATAAAATTCACTATAGAAGCCTCTCCATAAAATTCACTATATAGAAGCCTCTCCATAAAATTCACTATAAAAGCCTCTCCATAAAAGTCACTATTTCACGATGGTGAAAATTGTTTAACTTTTGCATGTCTATACAGAATGCGAGCGAAGCGAGCCAAAGAAAAGTTTTCCGATTCAATTTTGAAAAATTCAATTTTTGATGCAATGCTTTTGTTATGGACTACTCTTTGTCAAAGAAGGATGCTATTTCATACATGACATCTATTATGTACTTATGAAGTTTTGTTACTAGCCTCTTTTAAAATTCAAATAATAACAATATTTTTTGTCCTTAATTTCTTAATCGCTCTTTTAAGTCTTATCGCTCCGTTAGATTTCATTATCGCCCCCAAGGGGGGGGGGGCGATAATGGCCACGTTGTGAACCACTGGATTAATAAACCATAAGACAAAGCAGTAATAAAATTATAATTATTTCTTATTAAACCCTTAACTACCTATCTTCTGATGGACAATAAAATTTCTATTTTATCGCGTATCTTACAAATATCCCGTCCATAAATTATTCAAAGAAAATTAAATTGCGAATATTTATCAACATAATACCGGTTTAATTACCATATTTATAATATTGACGTCACTAAGTCTCTATGTATAGATAAAAACAATTATCGCTGTTTTAATTTGGTTTTGAATATATATTATACCTATAAATATTAATAGGTGAGTAACAAAATTAAAGACAAGTATAGGAAGTTAACGAATTATGATAATAAAAAATAATACATGCACGATATAAATCTATTCTTTTAATGTTGCTCAAATCTTTTATTTGCTACCATTCTATTTATGTTTCTGTTTATTAATTCTATGTTATTTATTATATTTTATTACGAATGTTGTTTGTTACTCCAAAGCCGCTAGACAGAATTTTAAATTTTAAATATTGATAGCGTAGCTTGTTTACATTTAAGTTGTTACAATTACAGTCTCAAAGGGCATAGTAGTAATATTTTAGGGTAAATGTTAATTTTGATCGAATAATAAATAATAAATAAATAAAGCCCGTTTAGAGCCTTGCGGCTCATCAGGGATAACCCCTGCGGTTTTATTCTTTTAATAACTTTTATTCGATTTTGATCGAATAAAAGTTATTAAATTACAAACATCCACTAAGAAAAAAACAGAGACAATAGAGAAAATCGCACAAATTTCAGTTTTTTTTTTCAATAATTGGTTCTTAGTAGGTCGTGTGTTAAACATTAATAGAACATCTTTTAAAGCTGGTAAAATTTACTATGAAACGAGTGTTTTTTTTTCAAAATCGGATAACTATGAATGAAGTTATTGACATTTATTAAATGGCCAAAATAATTCTGGCGCGGTGGTCCACATGTCGGGCGAATTTCCTGTGGATGCGTGTTTCCGTGCTTTTTACATTATATAAGTTTACAACTAGTAAATAAAAATTCCGGCCGGTGGTCCGCTGTCGGGCGAATTTCATTTAGAATGCGTGTTTCCGTGCTAAAAACAACCCATTTCTTGCTTATGCAAGAACCATGCCCATTGCGTGGTTCCGGTTCATGCTTTAGAACCTAAGCAGTTACTCAATTGTCAAGCACTGCTCGTAACTCATTTTTTCAGTATTTTCCAAATGAAATGCGCATAATCATCCAGTGTTGTACAAAAACTATCCTCTAAAATTAGAGGTACGCACTATTATTTGCACTAGTTTAAAGATTAGTTACTTATCTTAAGCTTAGTCAGTTATCTTTAAAGGTTTTAGCGCATTTCCTTTTGGAAATTACAGACAAAATTGAGTTACGAGCAGTGCTTGACAATTGAGTAACTGCTTAGGTTCTAAAGCATGAACCGGAACCACGCAATGGCATGGTTTCTTGCATAAGCAGAAATGGTTGTTTAGCACGGAAACACGCATTCTAAATAAAATTAAGACACGGAAACACCCCGCACGGAAACACGCATCCAAAGGAAATTCGCCGACTGCGGACCACCGTGCCAGAATTATTTTTAGTTGTAAATTATATTAGGTAAAAAACGATAAAAAATTATTGTCCCTACTAGGATTTGAACCCAGGTACTCTGGGTTTGAGAGCTCGCATCCAAAGGAAATTCCGCCCGACATGCGGACCGCCGCGCCAGAATTATTTTCTAGTTGTAAATATATTTAGTAAAAAAAAAAAACGATAAAAAATATCGACCCTTCCAGGATGTGAACCCAGGTACCTTAGTTTGAGTGGTCGTATGGACTCCTGGACACTGGCATTCAACTCAAAGGCCCAATAAAACATTGAAAACACACCCTACTCGAAATTTAATTTTCAACGACCGTTAATTTTGGTTTTCTATAATTTGTGTGGTTCTTCGACTTTGGTAACTTAGAGTGGTCGTATCGATTTTGGACCGGTTTCATTCGATTCAGCCGCAAAATACATAGCAAACGACACCCTACTCGAAATTTATTTTTTATCGACCTAAATTTTGTTTTTGGTAATTTTACAATGGTTTTTTCGATTTTAGGTCACTTAGAGTGGTCGTATCGACTTCGGACCGGTTTCATTCGATTCAGCGTCTCAAAACACATAAATATTAACCTTTTTCGCGGGCAAAAAATATTAACCCTGAATTTTGCTGATTTTTTGAAAATTTCGCTGACTCAGCAAACCGGGTTAATGACGTCACAAAAACCTGGTTTTCAATAGGGTTTGTGTCCTCCCAAAGGTTGATTTTCGTACTAAGTTTGGTTAAAAAATTCCGTTTTCGAAAATCCGTTCGAAAAGATAGAGTGTTTACAAGAAAGTGTCTAGAAATACATATATATATATATATATATATATATATATATTATATATAATATATATATATATAATATATATAATAAAGTCTCGCTAAACTTATTTTTTCGTCAATTAGGACCTCTGAAACGGATTGTGTCGTGGTCCGAGGTTCGAATCCGCCATGACGCCTATCCCAAGCGAATTTTTTCCCAAAGGAAATTCGCTAAAAATGTACAAAAAGCCATATTATTTCAAAGAAATTCGCTAACTTTGCTTAAATTAACCATTTTTTGGTGTTTAAAATAAGCCATAACTTTAGTTTGTCAGTGGCGTAGCCAGGGAGGGCTGAGGGGGCTTCAGCCCCCCCGAAATTTTTACATAACCTAAACCCGCAATAAATATGTGAAAAAAATAAAACCTATGAAAAATATGTAAAAATAATAAATTACATAACATATATTTTTAACAATAAACTTATAATATAAATATATCAAATATATAAAGAAATATACAATGAAATTGAAAGATATAAAAATAATTTTTGAACAAATTGGAACAATATAACAATATATATATATATATATATATATATATATATAATATATATATATATATATATACATATATATATATATATTATATAATATATATATATATATATATATATAATATATATATATATATATATATATTCACATATAGAATTTACAACATTCAGCCCCTCCCGAAATTAAATCCTGACTACGCCAGTTGTAATCATCCGATTTTGATGATTAAACAGAAAATTTTTAAAGAAAATTTTATCTCCTTTAAAAAATGTACTGTTAATGTTTTGTACCCATATTTATCAAATTTTGAGCATTCCCAATTATATGAAGGGCTCCTCCACTCCGGATAGGCAAACATATATTTTCAGAAAAATTTGGTTTAAAGTTTCACAAAATGAGTCAGATTTTTTCAGGGGCGGCTGTTGGACTAAATCAAATAATGAGATAGGATCAAGCCACACAACAAAGTATTGATAAAAGGTAAGATTTGATGTGAGACCATGCAAAAGAGATTTAAGAGTTTTGTTTCCTTAGTTCGCGTTATAATTCTAATCCAAAGCTTAAGATTTAAGATTAAGTAAATTTAAAATTACATTAAAGGTATTACATTTAGTCCAAGATACCAGGCATTACATTAAATTAGTTCAAGATCCAGGCAGTTTAAACAAAACAAAAAATATAAAGGAATTTAATACAACAAGACGTCACTTATTCACAATCCAATCTTATACTAGATGATTGATGTTGCTTCTTAACTTTTATGAGCCAACAAAACGGTAGACATATTTCCCGTATTGAAACAAAATTAAGTATATATCATTTGATACTACCGAGTATTGCAAAAAATTAAGAATATTTATGTATTACGAAAGGTATCACTTATACCAAATTTCATATCTCAAAGATTTATTTTCGATTTTTTACAATTAAATAAAACGGATGCATGTCATTCGATAAAATTTAACTAATGCTGATAAAAAGGTAAAACTTGTTAAAACAAATTGAAATTTTGTTTGTCTTATATATGATTTGCTTCAAATTTCAAATTGATCAAAACATTTTTCCGCGTTATATGAATTTTTGACATTTTTGCTGTCATAAATGCCGGTTTGTGACGTCATAAGAATTTGCTGAAATACACCTAAATATTTATGTTTCCACTGATTTTTAACTCTTTAGCATACATACATTTGGAGCTTCCATGATAACAGACACACACATACAAGTATACAGACAGAAACTATTAAGAAAAAACTACTAATAGACCAAGAGCCCAGGGGTGTTTTGTATAAAAAGTGTAATGGCTGGAACCGGTCTCAATTTTTCGTAAATACCTTCCTGAACAAGGATCTGTAATTCTGCCGACTCGTATCGGATGGGCGTCCCAGGCAGTACACACTTTACAGGTCAAATTTACCACCCAAGTTAACAAACAGTGTAATGGCTGGAACTGGTCTCAATTTTTCGTAAATACCTTCCTGAAGAAGGATCTGCAATTCTGCCGACTCGTATCGGATGGGTGTCCCAGGCAGACGCACTTTAGGGTCAAAGTTCTGCCTAGGGACACCATCCGATACGAGTCGGCAGAATTGCAGATCCTTGTTCAGGAAGGTATTTACGAAAAATTGAGACCGGTTCCAGCCATTAGACTTTTTATTAACAAAACACCCCTGGGCTCTTGGTCTATAAGAAGGCCTTAAAAACACATGAAACGGATAATTTATGTGAAATGCCAATTTCGAATTTTCAGTGCCAACACAATACTTTTCCTATATACCTACGGTATAAATGAGAAAGTAAAAAAACGTTGAATTGTATAAATAAGTTATGTTGGATTGTATGTTTTTGTCAATAGCCATGTTAAGCCATGAGTAAGGACATGAGAATGAAAAGCTTTCTTGTCTTGAGGTTACACTATAATACAGGTAGAAGGTTATACTACCATGGTTCCAGACGGGGGCAGAAGAAAAGCAATTTCACGGCCAATTGAATATTTTTGTCCTTTTCCATAGCTCACAAAGTTTTTTACAAGCTTACAAACATAAAGAGTTTGTCCTCCCTCTGAATTAGATATACTTAAGATAAATGGTAAACTAAACTTACTAGAAGACATATAGCAGTGATTTTTTACATTAAACGTGCATATGTAGGAGATCCCTGAGGGAAAAATAAGAGAAGAGATTATTTTAGAAGTCATAAACAAGATGGCTGTCTGGAAGACATTTTGTGAGCATACTGCATACAAAGCAGTCAACCAGTCGCGTTTAATTTATTGTTATGAAAATGATCGTATGAGCGTAAAAAGGGAACCGTAAATCACAAAATTTGTTGGCCGTTTATTATTGGGAAAATTAAACAGTTTAAATTATTACCTATATGTAACAAGCGTAAAAATGCAGTGTTGACAAATTTGAGATACACAAATTGTGTTGACAATTTAAGAGTAGTATACTAGCAGTATTCATATATTTTATGAATATATAATATCATAAATAAAACAATAAAAGAATCATAAACAAATAACGTAAAAGGGAATAAGAAGTGACACAGAGATGTAAAACAAATAACAACATAAATGGTAATTAATAAGAAACAAAGGGACATAATAATAGTTATTTATGCCATAAGGCTGAGAAGTGTGTCTTTATGTCACGGCAATTAAATTACCGACGAGCGAAGCGAGTCGGGAAAAATTGCCAAGACATAAAGACATTCTCAGCCGGATGGCATACACTATTTGTTTGAGGTAGCACTCATTAAATAAAGCACTCATTAAAAAAAATCAAAAAATAGCATTCATTAAACTGCGCTATAACTTAATTGAAAAAAAAACAAACGTCCAATTATTATTAACTCCATATTATCGCCGTCATTAAATTCATCCATAGCTTCACACTTTTACTCAAAAATGTAAAAGCTTTTACAAATAAACACAACAAAAATTGTCAATTAGAACACCTTTTTAAAAACGAAAAAAAAATTAGTCTACGAACAAAAACAGAAACAAAATGAACGTTTTTAAATAAAGCTCATATGGTTTAACACAGATTGTTTTCAACACGCTACATTACAGTAATGGCGGCAACATATGAATTACTTTTACGTCCTAGGAGTTTTTTTACATTCATTATTGTCCTCGGAGGTGAAAAGTACTAATAACCTCCTATAACAATAATGATTGGCTTCTCATCCTAAAAACGGTCCAATAAAGTGCTCAATTGCGTACTACCTCAAAAAAAAAACTTTTAAAAGTGAAGTAATAAGAAACACAACTAATAACAAAATAAAGGCCAAATTTAATACTCTCAATAGCAGCTTATATAGGTGTATAAAACAATATGTTTCTGGTTTATGGTATTAAGAGGAAAACTTAGTCTTGCAGGGGGGGGACACGTGTTGTTTCTAGTTAAAGCCAAAGAAACTTACAGTAAAGTCCATGGCTCTTCTGTGGATTACACACTATTTTCTATCTGATAGTTAAGAGAGCCCAATGACTTGATCTAATTAGTTAGTAATCTATCGACTCTCCCAAATTAATTACTGTCACTATTATTACCATTAATCAAGATTTTCCCTTCCAGAAAATTGACCAGATTGATAAACATGAGTCTAGGAGCAATGGGAAACGGGGGTATAATTTGACACAAACAATTTACAGCGTCATGAATTTAAATATAAATCTGACATCGAATAAGTGATATTGTTGTGATCAAAATGAGTAAGTGATATTGACAATAAGCAATCGATGACGTCAAACCCGGGGGATTGGGCTATGACGTCGAACCCAGGGGATTGGGCTGTGTCGTCAAACCCAAGGGATTGAACTATGTCGTCAAACCTAGGGGATTGGGCTATGTCGTCAAACCCAGGGGATTGGGCTATGACGTCAACCCAGGGGATTGGGCTATGACGTCAAACCCAGGGGATTGGGCTATAACGTCAAACCCAGGGGATTGGGCTGTGTCGTCAAACCCAGGGGATTGAACTATGTCGTCAAACCTAGGGGATTGGGCTATGTCGTCAAACCCAGGGATTGGCTATTACGTCAAAACCCAGGGATTGGGCTATGTACTCAATTTTTATACAACTCGTATTCTTTATAGGCGATTTTACCAATTCTAATTAATAAGTTAATATAAGCACAAAGAATACTTCCCTTGAAAAAGTAGGAGGTTCCCACAGGGTATAAATATCTTAATTCCCAAATTAAGATAAAATTAGCTTTATCAAACTTAGCTAAAGCGTAGCACTGTTTATTGATAACACGAGAGTGATGCTTCTTAAAGGCTCTTATGGAAATAAGTTGATTTAATCTAATTTTAAACGATTTAATGATTTTTATTCATCTTTTTTTGTTTTATTAATGAATTGTATTATGTTACAAGACTGGGAAGAAGGTCTATTTGTTACTGTGGCGACTACAGGTATTTAGTGTCGAGCAAAGCAAGACAGTAAAGGAAGCCAAGATAAAAAAAGTCATTCCCAGGTGAATAGCATATGCTATTTTTTTCGAGCAGTAATGATAAACAACTATTTAGCAGGATATCGGTATAATGTATTAACATTTGCCGGTACACTTATTTCAATCACTTCCTTGGCCAAAAGTTTCAATTCTGGTGGCGTATTTTCAATGTTTGAATCACTATCCATGCTTATTAAACAGTTGATAATAAATAATTAATAACTTAATATCCAAAAATAACTAAACTTCAACAAAATGTTAACAAAAACGTTTGATTATTTATTTGATAAACAAAAGAAGAACAAGGAAGGTTATATCATAACATTGTTATAAACTATACTATAGCGCCCACCTAGTGAACATTAGGGGAACTTCACCAGCGACAGTTTCGTAGATTTATACAGTCACACTGACAGTAAAAAACTACGAACCAGTCGCAGAGGGTAAAAAACGCATTTCACGTACATTTTTTGAGGATACAAATGCGAAGTGCCTACTTTACAGCTGTCCGAAAAAAACATAATAACTTTAACATTCATAATCAAAGATGCATTTCAAAAAAACTTTCGTTTATCCGAGAAAAATTGGTTTGGTCACCATAGAGATATATTGCTAGAGGGGCCCTATTGGTTGAATTTTGAAACATCGAAAAAGTAACCTGACCTTCTTCGATATCATCAAAATCAAATAAATAGAACAACACAACAATATCATAATAAAAATTACAACACAAACAATGTGCGGGAAGCCGAAAACAATTGATGTATTATAACCTTAACTCCCTCTTAAAGGAGGTTTAAATGAGGTTACACAGAGAGCACCAAAAAGATATTTCAGGACTCTCAATCTATTAAGATGGCTATGCCCCCTCTATCTATGTTGATCATCCATTCGTTTCGAGGTCAATGTTGACCTTATAGACCAAAGCCAGGGTGTTTGTTAATAAAAGTGTAATGGCTGGAACCGGTCTCAATTTTCGTAATACCTCCTGAACAAGAATCTGCAATTCTGCCGACTCGCTCGGATGGGTGTCCAGGCAACGCACTTTAGGGGTCAAAGGTTCTGCCTGGGACACCCATCCGATACGAGCGGCAGTTGCAGATCCTTGTTCAGGCAGATATTTACGAAAAATTGAGACTGGTTCCAGCCATTACACTTTTTATTAACAAAACACCCCTGGGCTCTTGCGGTCTATTTACAGATTTGCTTTAAACAAGCCAAAAGACTTAAAAAGATAATCCGCATTATAGTTCAAAAACAAAAATACAACAAATCTAAACGAAAAATTTATTCGGCTAGAAACTAATATTTTTCTCAATAAAATTAAAAAATTTTTTAAAAATAAAAAAAAAATTATACAATAAACATAGTGTAGAGGCAAATATAACTCATCAAATTGACTCAGGTGTTACATCAAATAAAAGCAGAAAGAGAAAAATTTGTTTTACTTGTCTCTATTGTTTAAATATTGTCATAATTTAAACACAATTTCACGTCTTTGTTTGTCCTGCATTTATAAAAAAATTTAAAACGGAATATATTTATAATTTTTAAGCAAATATACTGTTAAATTGAACTCAATTATAAAACACAAATGCTCAAATATTTGAATTATTTTGAACTTGGAATAAAATATAATTTAACTGTTTAAATAAATTAAATAATATGCCAGGTTATGGTATTGAGCTTCTTATCAATAATTTTACTTTTATATTAATCATTAATACATATTTTGAATAAAGTTAAATCATTTTTTTTTAATTTTAAAATATAGTATATATTTATTGTGTACCCTGTCGAGTAGGGATCACTTTTGTTAAAAATGCCAAATATTTTGCTTCAAGGCCTGAAGTACGAAGGTACTTAAGGACTTATCAGGTTTTTTGGTTTTGTCTTTAAAAAAATTGTCTTGATAATTATTGATTTCACAATAAATGTCTTAATTTTTTTGACACAAAAAATGAGGTAACAGAAAACAACGGGCCATGGATTTGTGGGATTATGAAGGAAAATCATTGTCTGCCTATCTGGAGTGGAGCCCTTCATATGAAAGTTCTCGCTCAAAATATTAGAAAATCCCACAAATTCCAGTTTTGTTGCAATAAGTGGTTCCCTGTGGGTCGTCTGTAAAACATGAAGAGAACATTTTTTAAAGATGACAAAATGCCCTATAAAACGAGTGTTTTTTCATCAAATTCGTATAACTACAAATAAAGTTTTGACTATTTGTTACATGGCCAAAAAAATACACAAAAAACCATTATTTTATCAAAGAAATCAGCTGACTATACATAAAATAACCAAGGATGTTGATAAAAAGGGGATGACGCACTAAGTCAAATTGCCATTCAACGAAGTGACCCCATCAAAAATCAAAACATAGAGAATAATTCAACACAAAACACGCGTCAAAAACTAACTGCACATGCTTGGTACGAACTGCGCATGCTTATGATCCTTATAACAGCGCAGGTCTTAAAATTTAGAGGCAAATTTAACTCTCAATGGGTTTCCCATTGTTTTGCTTGCGAAGGTTATAAACAAATAGATAAAAGTTCATACTTTTTTACTGTTCTTTTTGTTAATATTGATTAAAATTAACAACATTAAAGAAAATTAAGAACATTACAACCAAAATTGAATCTTGAAAACTAGCAAAAACATTTCACTAGGCGAAAAAAAGACAAAATATTAACACATTTAACTTACTCTCTACGAAGAGTAAACGGTAAAGCTTCAATTACTCTCACTAAAGTGGCTACCTAGAGTCCAAAATGTAAAATATAAGCACATTGACTTGACAAGCACCAAATGTTACAATAACGAAAGCACTGAAGAAAGTTGAGAAGCAAACTCGACAACCAAGAATTGTATAACTACTTAGCGACATAACCTGCGTTTGACGTCTTTTTTAATTATAACCTAAGGGAAGGTAAGTTTGCTCCTATTTCTCTATCTCATACAACTTTCATGGGGTCAGAAATGTTCCTTAATGCGTCATCCCCTTTATTCAACATCCTTGAAATTAACCATATTTTGGTGTTTTTGAAAGAGCCATAACTTTGGTTGTGTCATACGATTTTCATAAATAAACACTCGATTTATTGGTGATTTTATCAAACTTTAAAATATGTTATCTTCATGTTTTGCACACGACCCACAGGGAACCACTTATTTCAAGAAAACTAAAATTTGTGTGATTTTCTAAAATTTTAAGCATGCACAACCATATGAAGGGCTCCACTCTGAATAGGCAGACTATGTTTCTTCTACATAATTTAAGATATATTTTCAGAAAAAAGTGGTTAGAAGTAGTTAAAATTCTGGCGCGGTGGTCCGCATGTCGGGGAATTTCCTTTGGATGCGTGTTTCCGTGCTTTTTACATTATATAAGTTTACAACTAGTAAATAAATAATTCCGGCGCCGGTGGTCCGCTGTCGGGCGAATTTCATTATAATGCGTGTTTCCGTGCTAAACAACCCATTTCTTGCTTATGCAAGAACCATGCCCATTGCGTGGTTTCGGTTCATGCTTTAGAACCTAAGCAGTTACTCAATTGTCAAGCACTGCTCGTAACTCATTTTGTCTGTATTTTCCAAAGGAAATGCGCATAATTATCCAGTTGGTTGTACAAAACTATGCCTCTAAAATTAGAAGTACGCACTATTATTTGCACTAGATTAAAGCTTAGTTACTTATCTTTAAGCTTAGTCAGTTATCTTTAAAGGTTTTAGCGCATTTCCTTTGGAAAATACAGACAAAATGAGTTACGAGCAGTGCTTGACATATATATATATAAAGTCTCGCGAAAATTTTTTTTGTTCGTCATTAGGGACCTCTGAAACGGATTTGTGTCGTGGTCCGAGTTCGAATTCCGCCATGACGCCTATCCCATTAGTGAATTTTTTTCCCAAAGGAAATTCGCAAAAAAATGAGTCACATTTTGCCATTTCCGGTTCCTGAACCATAAACTTATGAATAATTAAATTAAATTTAGTCAATCCAAATTAAATCATAATAAAATATAAATAAATACATAAGAAAAAATCTACACTATAAACTTTATTTTTAAACATTTTTCACGTAATTCATGCTTGATAACTTTAATTCAAATAAAATTATAAACGGCGTATTTTTTACTTTTTGTTTTATTTATTCTATTTTAAAACATTCAAGTTAAATATTCACTGCATACAATACACCCAGTTTATTGTTCATTCGTTTCACAGTCATCCATAAATTATATATTTTCATAAATGAAATCACTATTAAATACTAATAACGTTGGGAATAACATAACTTAATTAGTATGACAGACTGACTGTTGCTTTTCCTTGAATAATGTTGTTAAATTCTCTATTATTATTGTGATGTTTTTTTTTTATTTTGTATGTAAGGAAGTTTATTTTTCATTCTTCTTCGGGTTTTACGTGAAATGAATTTTAAATTATTTTTTTCTAGTATTTAATGTAAGTAAAGCAAGGCGAGGCTTTTACTTCACTGGAATATATTTTATAAAAACAATTCAGTGAGCTCGTATTAATTAATCTACACTTATAAATGGAATGAGGTGTATTTAAAAAAAAAAATATATATATTTTTTATTCCTTTTAGTGGATAAATATATGAAAGATATAAAGGCCCGTTTTATAGTTATTTATGCAACAAGGGATAAAAGTAAGTTTTACAGCTCAAGTTAAAGTTTCGTCCTAAGGCAGCACCGAAGGAGGAAACTTCATTAGCTTACGAGGCTGGTAGGCCGAGGAGAGATAAACTAGTTAGCTCCCGAGGCTTGCCGAGGGAGTTAAATAACATTTTGGCTCCCGAGGCTTGACGAGGGAGATAATACGAGAGCTGAAAACTTTCATCTCTTGTTGCATATTAAATTTTATCTACGACTAGAGAACTAATACTGACAACTATTAATATATTCTTCAGCTCCTTAATTGTTATTGTGTTAGTTTAGTTTATTCTTACCATGTCAATTACTCTGATGAAGAGAGAATAAAGCCACTATCTTCACATTATTTTATTGTAAGCTGTCAATAGAATAATGTGTAATACTATATTTGTAATTTAAACATTAGCGTGTGTATATTGTATATTCTACCCGTAGTACCAACATAACACCGAAAAAATCCTAAAAATTTCCTAAAATTCCTATAATTGTACTAAAAAATTCTGTCAAGTTGGCAACACTTTCACTTTTCCTCCATAGGGAGTAAAAGTACATTTACAGTGTGAGATAACAAGACTGTATGTAGAACTTACAATACAAGGAGAAGATAAAAGATGTTTTCCTTACTTTTTCCTTAAGATAGCTTTAAGGTTTTCTTGTAGGATCCTAAAGATATTAGGGTCCGTAATCAATAGATATGAATTTACCAAAGGAGAAAAGTAATTTTTTGCTCCCTGAGCACTCAAGTTGGTTGTTGTCAAGTATTAGAATATGTAGAAGTAAATACTTATTGGAATCAATTGAATTTATTACTTTTTCTCATTTATACCGTAGGTATCAGAAAAAAGTATTTTGTTTGCAAAAAAAATCCAAAATCAGGATGAAACCGGAATTATCCGTTCCAGGTGTTTTTAAAGTCTCCTGAGTGGTTTTCTCAAAGTTGTCTGTCTGTATGTGTGTGTGTGTGTGTGTAAGCGTGTGTGTCTGTTATCATCGTAGCACCCAGTGTATTTATGCTAGAGTTGAAACCTGGTACAAAAATTATTCTACCGCTGTAGTTGCACTATTCGGAAAATATTTTTTATGACGTCATTTACCCGACATAATGACTCAGCGAAAATTTCAAAAATTCATAAAACACGGAACAACCATCCGATTGAATTGAGATTTAAAACGCATGTAGCTATGTATATGACTAACATGTGTCAAGTTTCATGTCATTATCAGCATTAGTTAAATGACTTCTGTACGTTTTTTTTTTTAAAATCGGAAAACAATTTAATTGAGTTGAAATCCGATATAATTATACAGCTTTACAGAATAAATAGGTGCACCAAGTTTCATTTTAATACGACAAGTATATCTATGATTTTTGTTAGATCATTAAAGGTAAGCAGCATTGAGTGTGTTCATTACTATATGGGTGACTGCTTAGGATGAAACGGATGTTTTTAATATACATAGGTGTTGCAGCATACATTTGACAAATTGTATATTATAAGGACGAGCGAAGCGAGTCCGAAAGTAGTGAGATTGAGCGTAGCCAATCCGATGTCATGAGAAAAGGTTCCCCGTGCCCGATTTTTTAACCTAAATTACCTTTATTTTAAAAATAATACACATATTAATAATAAAAATTTTAACATAAACTAAATAATAATAATATAATAAATAAAAATAATAATAAAGTAAATAAATAAATAATAAAATATAAAAATTATAATATAATATAAGTTATTAAACATAATATACAATACATATATATAATTATTTTTTTAAATAATTATTTCAGATAATTTAAAATAACAAATTTTATATGTAGCTTATATAAAAAAAAGCTTTATGTAAGCTTAGGAATAATAATAATATTTATTTAAAATAAATAATCAGATATTTTTAAGTGAGTGAAATAACATTTAGATTAAGTAGATAATAAAGAATGAAGTTATACAAAATAAACCAGTAACGATATTCAATTACTTGTTGTAAGTTGTATTTATTTTGTTTTTAATCTACTCGGACGATAAACTATACTTAAACAACTACACTTCGTACAACTGAATATCAGAAGTGGGAAGAAAGGAGAATTCATAAAAATTACAATTTGTAATCTCAAAAATGAGAGGTATTCCCTGAGGTTGTTTAGAGGAATGTATCAAGGGAAACGAATCCAATCAAAAAACTCTAATATGTGGCTCATTTGAATTTCAACCGAGTATAAACTTCCACTCGATGCCATGTTTGAGAAACGAAAACATTTTAAAATTCAATGCTGTTAGGATTTTGTTTTTATTTTATTTTTTTATTTAAAAGTAAAAAAAAATCGCTTTAAAAAAACGAAAGAATTTATTATTAAATAAACGAACTAACAAACAGTATATGTAAAAATTAAAAAAATAAAAATGCATAGCACGAGTCAAAATAAAAAAAAAATCAACAAAAACCAATTCCAAGAAAAGGATGTTCATTTCGTTTAAAACTTAATTGACTTGCCCTCCTACTTGTTTGAACTTATTGTTTTGGGTTATTTATGTATGAAAATTTGCCTTTTGTTTATCAAAATTTAATTTGACTTTTCAAGGCAAACATTTTATAGTATAATGTAGGATGAATAAAAATAAAGCTTATATACAAAATAAAATAAGAACAAAAATTCCACCCTCCGCCCCTACCCCCTCCAAGACACCAACCTCAAAAGCTTATTTTTTCTTCGAAAATTCGCTTAAACGTTTATAGAGTACCTCGGAAATTTGAAATATATATTATATATATATATATATATATATATATATATTATATATGTGTGGTGTGTGTGTGTATGTATGTATGTATGTATACTACTTACGATCTTCTTACTTACGTCATTCGAGCTACCTCAAAAGCGTCGTTTTTATTATGAAAATTCGCTTAAAAGATAATCAATTTTGGAAGCCTTCTTCTATCTATCCAATCTATTATAATATAAATACGGATGCTAAATAATTTAAATTCTCTTACAGTTTATATATCATCAGTGTGTGTGAGATTGTCTGTGGAAGGGTATCATTTATTGTTTCGTGTCATTATTCAAACCAAGATTTTAATTTCCTTAAAACAATTTTCTTAAAATAAAAATATATACTAAATTCTCTTTTTCATTTAAGGTAATCCATTCTGGCAATTACCTACAAAACTGTTGGTTAGATCAGCAGCCAGAACGAGCAAAATTGTCCTTAAAATGATATTGCTTAGTGTTTTTTATATAGCTTATATCGATAAAGCCTACTTTGTCCTTGGACTCGTCCTCAAACAGTAAATGCATGTTTTATTCTCACGGGTCACCCATCTAAGCACTGACCTCGTTTGATTTCGATGAACTCTTATGATCAAACTAAAACCATTGAAACGAAACTTAGTATATTTATTTAACAAAAAATGAGATACACTTGTACTAACTTTCAACTTAAATGGATTATTATTTTTTTTCAAATTTTTACAAAACGTATACAAGTCATTTGGTAAAATTGAACTAGTTGTTATTTATTATTGTTATTTTTATATTATGTATTATTAATATCTTATCAACATACTGTTGTGTATTTTACCATACTTAAAATACTTACTATACTTCGAAAATTTTCATAAAATAATTAACCCATTTTTATAATGTTTCATGCTAAGTTTTTTATTATTAATCTTTAGTTATTTAACATTTCACTCACGATGGAAAAGGTCAAATAGAGATGGATTTTCCTCTCAGTCCTTAGTTTCTACAAGATAACAATAGATTTATTCTTTAGGACCACTGCATCTATAGGACCACCCTCGATATTAAATTAACTCCAATTACTAGAATGAGTCGTGAGTAATAATCTATGATTAGATTACATGCTTTGGATTATTGAATACGATGTAATCTTTAATTTTATATTAATAATATTTTATTGATGTAATGACTCTGGGAGTGGAAGCATTTAACAGGATGTTGATTATTATCTTTAAATTAGGATGTTTATCTTTATAAATATTTGCTTTTCCTCATTTTATACCTTACAGTGTAGGCATATAAGAAATGTATTGTGATTGCAAATAAATCCGAAACCGGGATGTCATATGATTATCAGTTTTAGGTATTAAAGACCTCTTGAGCGGTTTTCACTAATTTATCTGCGTGTTTGTGTCTGCTATCATCGTAGGTAGCGTATTTATGTTGGAGAGAACTTGGTACAAAAATCAATTTTTAGGTCTAGTTGTGTTTTCCGGCGGAAAATAATTTTTATATCTAATCAATAACTGGAATTAATGACTTAAAAAATTCATAAAACTTGGAAAAATGCTGCCATCAATTTGAGATTTGACACCCATGTAGTCATATAAATAAATATATATATCCCCACCAATAATTATTCTTTATTACAAACCTAACTTTCGGCTGCAACCAGCCATCATCAGTTTAACAAAATAAATACAAATCAAAAAATAAAATACACAATGATCAAAACTCAGATTTACTAAGAGAATTTTTTTTTGGTTTATTTAGTACTTTTATAATACCCTTTTCTTTTGAGTTATTCCTCCTTAGAATAAGTTTTATCTTTGAATATTTTATTTTTTTATTTCTATTTTTCTTTTGTTAGACTGATGATGGCTGTTTGCAACTGATAACTTGCTTTGTAATAAAGAATAATTATTAGTGGAGAGACGTATTTGATGACAAACCTCTTGGATTAATAGACAGATTCCAAAACTCAACCAACTTTACGGGATAACATTTAAATCTTTCATTGTAGTGTTGAATGTAAGTTCACAGTAAAATTTATAGACCAAGAGCCCAGGGGTGTTTTGTTAATAAAAAGTGTAATGGCTGGAACCGGTCTCAATTTTTCGTAAATACCTTCCTGAACAAGGATCTGCAATTCTGCCGACTCGTATCGGATGGGTGTACCAGGCAGAACTCACTTTAGGGGTCAAAGGTTCTTCCTGGGACGCCCATCTTATACGAGTCGGCAGAATTGCAGACCCTTGTTCAGGAAGGTATTTACGAAAAATTAAATCCGTTTCCAGCCATTACACTTTTTATTAACTTGGGTGGTAAATTTGACCCCTAAAGTGCGTTCTGCCTGAGACACCCATCTGATACGAGTCTGCAGAATTGCAGATCCTTGTTCAGGAAGGTATTTACGAAAAATTGAGACCGGTTCCAGCCATTACACTTTTTATTTCGTTCTATTTCCCACTCTATTTAAGCCATTACACTTTTTATTAACTAAACACCCCTGGGCT
>JACMZG010000002.1:40838738-40848738 GCA_018340805.1 Microvelia longipes
CATGCAATGCTGTTTATTATGATATCACTATAACATAAAAGCAAATAAATCATAATTAATTATTGTAATTAAAAAAAGTAATTTAATATCTCAAATCATTACTATTGCTTTCTTATAGTTATATTAAACACTATTAATATAAAACTTTATTGAAACTTATTGGATAGAATTAATTTATACGATCTATAATTAATTTTTCTTAACTCTAATTAAAACGTATATTACATGTATTAATGATTTAAATTTCATTACCCTAATAATAATTAAGACCGGGGGGGGGGGATAAACCAGAGCTTTAGACCTCTTGTGGTCTGAACCTTGTGGTTAGTAATGTACAATGTTTAGTTAGATCCTAAAAAGCGTTCCCCAAGTTATCCTATCCCATAGAACGTTAGAACAAAATTACGCACTTACACTTACGACTTACACGCACACATACCTACAATATATATATATATATATATATATATATATATAATATATATAATATATATATATATGCGATCAATGCGATAAATCTGGAATGTGTTTTTTTCGATTCTGATCGAAACTTGCTCATGGCGAAGATGTTGGGAAGCTGTATGTAAATAATAATATAATGGCATCGAGGGGAAGATGAGAACCATGAGGGGTTGGGACAGTGGCGGACTGAGCCACAAAGGCCCAAAGAGGAGGGGGGGGTTCCAATTTTGCTTCACAGAGGGGTTTACTTTTAACTAGAGTAGTATTATTGATTATAGCAAGCTTATTATATTATTTACCTTAATTTCATATTTAACAAAATTAATTCAAATGTATTATTTTATTTAAATAAACTTAAATAAATAAAATAAATAAGTAAGAATAAAATAAACTTAAGTAAAACTCAAGTTTAATCATTTAAATTACATTTTTTAACGAATTTATTTTATTAGAATTCAAAAAAATGAGCGCTATAGAGGAGTTCATCATAATCAGAGTAATAAAATAAGTCTCTTCACTGGTGTCAAAATTTATTTAAAATAAGCATAACCGGCTTTCACCTACTAAAGGTCATCATCAGCCGGTGAGAATGTTAAGATGCTAGGTTTTGAGTCTTTTCTTACTAAACTTTAGTTTAAAAGCTGTATGCTTTATTTTATAATATTTACACCTTGAAAATTATTTTATTACTCTGATTAAACTATTTTTGTTTAATCTTAATCCCTTCGTACTGCTCTAGGCCTTTAAGGCCTTAGTCTTCCATTTGGAACTTTAAAGGCCCAAGTATAAAGAATGGCCTTAAAGGACCTAAATGTAGGTAACAAATTAAGACTATTTTTATAAACATTTATCTCTAGGAGCTTTTTAGGCCCTACCTTAGTGTATTGGGCCCCTGTGACTCTTGTGTTATGAATATATCAAATATTAAACATGTTAATAATTTTTATTTTTTGTTATTTTTTTCTTTAAGTTTATTTTAGACTGAGGGGCCCAAAAAGAGCTGCCACTCTCCCCCTCAATGGCTAGTCCGCTCCTGGGTTGGGGAGTTTGCGAAGCCTATTGTTTGTAGGAAATGTGAAAGATAATGATAATATAATAAGATAATAATGATATAATTATCATTAACACTAATTTCTTGAATTAGTTTATGAAGTGTAATCTCTCATCATGCATGTTAATTATTATAAATTGAAATTAGCTTTCTGATATTTCTTTTCATTTTTTGCTTGGAATTTAGTTTTTATTATAGTTCTAAATTTTACACCACAGTTTTGTACTTATATTGATTATACTTTGGTATATAAGTATAGTTATATGTATTATTATGTTATTAGTTCTTTGTAGTGTTTACTTTTCCTCATTTATACACTAGGTATATAGGAAAAGTGTTGTTTTCAATTTTTATTAGGAGAGATAAATAGGTATAAAATAATATTGTTATTCATTCATACAATAGTGATTTCATAGGTATTGTGGTAAGAGAAATCAATTTGGGTGGGCAAGTATAGAAGAAATTCTAAAAACCACATTGATTCTGTGGCTTAAAAACCACAGCAGAGGTTTTGATAGACCGTGGTCTATCAAGTGAAGTTGATTCGAACCTAAACCACAAACATAACAATTATCAATAAATAGCAAGAGCATGCGAGTAACCGTTCCAGAGCAAACGAAACAAAAACCCTGCGGTCAATAATTCCAACCCAGAATGAATTATATTAATTTCAAAAATACCAATTTTCTCTTATATGATGCTCTTTGCAATAGTTTGAATTCCAATCCTTGACAAAATTATATTTAAACAATGTTTCGTCATTATTCGTTTAAACATGTGTATTTCTTTAAATGCGACATAATTCTGTCTTCATAATGATGTACCTAATTTATCCTAAGTAAGGAATATAAGTTTCAATAAGGATGAAGATTAAGGTCTATAGGTGGAGACGTTAAGGTTTATGTTAAGGTCATTGTATAGATTGTGGATAATGATGCGGCAAGTATCTTCAGCAGGATTTCTTTCTGGATTTCCCGGAGCAACCAGGACTCCCCCCCCCCGCAGGACAAATTAAATGTAACCCTTCGCTGAGATGAAAAAATAGCTCCTTAATAGTAAAAATGTGTCTCTTGCCAAAAAAAACTTGTTGAGATCAAAATTGTAAATTACCATTGTTGTTTTGTAACTTTTACCAAAATGTGTTAATTTTATTACTACTTTTGGTAAAATAATTTACGTTTTAGAATAACTTTGTATTAATATTGAGAAACTGTGTTAAATCCTAAGAATTTTGATACTAACATCGTTATATTTGAGTAATTTTTTATTGAGCTATTGTTTGACATATATCATACATTTTTGATTTTAACTATACAGGAAAGAAATATTTTTAACAAAAATAGCTAAATTGCTTTATAAAAAGTTATCGGAATATAGTAATATTAGCATCAATGTTTTTAAGATTTAATGCTGTTTCTACCGGGAATATAACAGTATTACCTAATAATTAAAAAGTTAAACCTAATTTGTCGAAGTTACCAAAAGTAGTAACAAGATTACCATATTTGGGTAACAGTTACCAAAATAATAATGGTAAATTTGAAATCAGTCAGTTTACTGAGTATAAAGACTATTTTTAAAAGTCTTGGGCCATGTTTTATCATTATTTATGAAGAATTTATTGTTGGTTTATCTGAAATGTTTCGCCCTGTATCTACCCATGAAAAGTACCACCATTTTATTATTGGTAATTATGGGTTATGGGTACTTTTAATTATTTAAAAAAATACTTGTACTTTGATAATTTAATATTTTCGAGTAATATTTGTTGCAACACCCTCCACCCTTGTGAAGACCCTATGAAAAGAAACCCTGATCTATAGAGATGCAGGAACATCTCTGGAACATTGTTTGTTATAAATGTTCTCTGTAGTCCAGAGAACTGTCTACGTCAAGGAGGTTCAAAAAATAAAATTATTTCTGCTAATTTTTTTTTGTTGTAAATTATGGAAGACCAATAAACAAAACTAAACCTATGAAAAAAGTACAGTAATATTTTTAAGCCAAAAGTGTACGGTTTAAGAAATAAAAAATAAACACATTTGTGAGATACTTAAAAAAAAATCGATTGAATAATTAACAAGATATTTAAAAAAAAAACTAAACTGAAATACTAAACGATAAAAAAAATAAAAAAGTTTACATTTCCCTAGCGCAATGTTAAATAAAAAGATACGAGAGGTCGGGGATACTTAATAGAACCATGTCCGCTGTTGTACTTTTAAAAATACATGTTAAGGTTGTAACCTGTAATTTAGTAAGGCGGCTACAATAGCAAGAGGGAAACAAGCGCATACTAACCTGAAAATAACAAAAAAGAGAACAAGTTATACATAAGTGTTGGTAAAAACATTCACCTTTCAATTACAAGAATTAAGTGGGGGGGCTATTATGGAGTAGTCAGTTCTTTTTTTTCTTTTTTGTTGCTACTGTATATTAAACTTTAGTAATACTTGTTTACATTCATAGTTAGCTTTTTTTACCTTTCCTTATTACTAGTACTGTTTTTCTTTTGTCTAACTTTGTAACTTTGTTGAATATTATATAAAGGAATTTTTGCGAACAAAAGTTTTTTTTCGATAAATTAAACTTACAAGTGTTTGTGAAAAAACGGAAAGAATATATTTAAAAGAAAGAGGGAAGGGGAATGAGAAAGTAAATAAACATAAGGAAAAACAAAGCTTGGCAGGGAGAGAAAAAGAGAAAATTTAATAAAAAGTTTTCTTTTAGAAAAAATATGAAAAAATAGCTTAAAATTTTACGCATAAAACTTTTATTATAAAAACGCTTACTATACTTAAGTTTGAAATACTTAGCTTTGTATTATTCTAAGCATAACAACAGGAAAATGCGACGCAGGAGCGTTGAAAAGCGTGGGGTGGGGCTTTAGGCTATCCTTAAAAGCGAAATTTTTCACAGACTACAGAATGCTTAACTATTAAAGCTGATTAAACATGCATAAAACATATATTACAGCGCATATAAACTTATTTGATATTATTTAATTAATATAATAATTTTATTAAAACAAATAAATAAAAATAATAAATAATCTCACCTAACACATAAAACAATATTTTAATTTGTAAATCTTTCTTTTATTAAGTTTCTTTAATATTATTTTATTAATTATGTTAATATCAGGATTATAATTTGTTAGGTGGGACTGGTCTTAAAAAATAAAAATTCATCATCATGATTTTTTATTTTTTTAGACCAGTCCAACCTAAAAAAACTCATAACTCTCAATACTATGGTCCATAATCTTTTAATATTATAACATCAGGATTTTTTCTTGTAAAATAATGTAATGAATCAATATTTTTACTTTACCTCATTTATGCTATAGGTATATAGAAAAAGTATTGTGTTCGCAAAGAAAATCCGAAACCGGGATGTCACCGGAATTATCCGTTTCAGGTGTTTTTAAGGCCTCCTGAGTGGTTTTCACAAAGTTGTTTGTCTGTATGTGTGTGTGTCTGTGTCTGTTATCCTAGTAGCTTCTTGTGTATTTATGCTAGAGGATAGAAACTTTGTAGAAAAATCAGTCTACCGCTGTAGTTGTGTTATTCCGTAAATATTTTTTATGACGTCATCAACCCGCAATAAAGACTTAGCAAACATTTTGAAAAATCATAAAACGCGGAAGCATTATGCGATCCGATAAAAATTTGGCACGCATGTAGCCATGTATAAGACTAACATATATTTTAAGTATTATCTCATTATCAGCGTTAGTTCAATTTTTATGAAATCACTTATGTACGTCTTTTAAAAATTGTAAATATTGGAACATGATTTAATTGAGTTGAAATTTATTTGAAGTGATTACCTTTACTGAACAAATAAGTACACGAAGTTTCGTTTTAATGCGACAAGTATATTCATAATTATTGTTGGATCATAAAATTAAGTAGGATTAAGCGTAGTCCACTGACCACGCTCAATGCTACTTAATTTTATACAGCACTCTGTATAGGTGACCGCTGAGAATAAACGGATGTTTTTAATAAACGTAGGTGTTGCAGTATACATTTGACAAATTGTATATTCTGAGGACGAAGCGGATGTATTAACTATCTGAGAACGAGCGAAGCGAGTCCGAAAACTTGTTTCAGTTTACATTTGGCGAATTGTACATTCTGAGGTTGAGCGAAGCGAGCCCAAAGCAGGGAGCTTTTCCGAATCCGATGTGATTAGGAAAAGTTCCGAGGTACCCCGTACCCGATTTTTTTAATCTTGATTTATAATTTTACTAAATAAGGGGAAGCTTTATCTTATGTGACATCCTCTTTTATCTTCAAGCGTCCACGTTTCAGTAAGTTAGTATCTAAAATGCATAGAAAAACTCGGTGTCTGTATGTTTAGTTGTTTTAAACTAGTAAGTCAAGCATATAAATAAAATATTGAAACTTTTAGATCGAGCTATCAAGAGAATAGAGTCTACTAAGATACATATAAAATAAAAATATTAATCAATTAACTGATAAAGTAAATAAATGTTAATTATATACCAAAGTCAATTACAAACATTGTAATTGGTTAATTAAAAAAATCTATGCTAATATATAAATACATTTTTATAAATATTAAATAAAGTAATAATAAAATAATATGAAGTCATTTTGCTATATTACACTTTACTAATAATTCCATTAATTTTGCACAGAGAAATAAAAATAAATCGCTAAAAACAACTTTCAAGACTTCAAATACTAGTTTAAATTATTACCAGCTACGAAACGCCGCTATAACTTACTGACAATCTTTTTAGTTTATTACAAATCCGTCCTGTCTGTGGAGCGCTGCCAACCCATTTAAGGTAACGACAAGTTTTCAACTCCTTGTTTAATATATTTATTGATTTTTATATCTAAAGGATTTATCTATCTTGTCATTAATGTTTATTCAACATCAAAGACTTTTTTAATCATTTATTTTATCTGCATTGATACACATTAAGGTCGATATATATATACTTTGTTAAATTTATCTTTAAGGTATAAAATAAATTATATTTTTTATTTAATTAAATTCTGTACAAAAGTAAAAACTTTAATATTTTTTTATATAGAATAAACTAATGTATTATTCATTGCATTCAATGTAATATAATTTATAGAATTTTACTCAATTTAAAATACATATTCTATTTTGAGTGCTTTTGAAATAGAGGAAAAAGTTAAATTATTATTTATACATTAGAAATAATACTAATTATAATTAATAGATTAATTATAATACATATAAGGCAGCATTTGATGTTTGTAAAAGTGTGATATTAACAAAGTAAAAAAATAAATAGAATAGAAGAATGAGAAAAAGAAATAAAAACATAAATTATGCTTCATAAGTAGATTCAAACTTATTTATTTATTAAATATCTTTTTTATAATGAATTGATATATTTTTAAAACCTATCATTGAGTACGTACAAATATATTAACATGAAGATTAAAAATGTATATATGTATCACTTTAACTTAATGCATCATATCTATTGTTAAACAATATATTTTAATAATTTTACTTCTGAACAAACAATAATTGTCCTTATATTATATAATCGTATTTACTAATGTATAATTAATATTTTATAATATAATAGATAACCCGTTTGTGGTACAAATAAGGATATTTGTATTTGCATGATAATATATAATATATCAAATATCATTCAAGACGTAATATATTAGCAACATAACTATATATTTGAAATAATAAATGTTATGTATAAATGTATTATTCACCTCATTGGTATATACACATACAATATTATTGAATTAAATAATATTCAAGTCTATTTCACATATTAATATACTTTCTCAAATTAATATGGATTAACAATAAATAATAATAGAAAAATTAATTTACAACGTTCGATTAAAATATTATTAAAATATATATTGATGTTAATATTTTAATGAAATGTTGCTTAAAATTATTACAAATTATTAAAGTAATATGTTTATTGGCTTCAAATGATGCTTTATAATTTTTCTGCTTTATTATTATTTTAATGAGATAATTGACTTTGATTTATAATATGTAATAGACTGGTATATAAATAAAGATGGTTATAGAATGCTGCAATTTTTCAAAGACGATTTTATTATTGACAAATATTAATTAATTTTAACTTTTAATTAAGCAGTATTTAATTTATTAGTTAGTAATTAATAAGAAGTTTAGTGGTATATATCTTTTACCGTTATTAATGTTATAAAATTAATAATTAATAATATTAATTTTGTTAATTAATAATATTAATCTTATTAATTAATTTAATTAATCTTCTTCGCTGCTATTGTATAATAATATGATAATTATACTATTTAGTAATTTTAAAGAAAAGAAATACTACAAATGAGTGATAAAACAATTCTTATCAATATCTTAATAGACCAAGAGCCCAGGGGTGTTTTGTTAATAAAAATGTAATGGCTGGAACCGGTCTCAATTTTTAGTAAATACCTTCCTGAACAAGGATCTGCAATTCTGCCGACTCGTATCGGATGGTGTCCAAGCAGAACCTTTGACCCTAAAGTGCGCGTTCTGCCTGGGACACCCATCCGATACGAGTCGGCAGAATTGCAGATCCTTGTTCAGGAAGGTATTTAGGAAAAATTGAGACCGGTTCCAGCCATTACATTTTTTATTAACAAAACACACCTGGGCTCTTGGTCTATAAGTAACTTCTATTTTAAAAATAAAATTTTAAATTAAGAAATAATGAAGCATGGAAAACATTACACGCGGTACGGGGTACCTCGGAACTTTTTCTCAACACATTCGATTAGCTACGCTAATCCTTACTAATTCAAAACTCATTTCGCTCGTCCTCAGAGAGTAAATACATTCGTTTTATTCCCAGAGGTAACCTATCCAGGCACTGACCTCGTTCAATGCTGCTTAAATTATATAATAAAACAAAAACCGTAGATATGCTTGTATTGAAACGAAACTTAGTATACTTATTTCTTAAATAGAGGGGGTACACTTGTACAAAATTTCAACTTAATTAGATTATTTATCGTTCGATTTCGGCACCGAAGGTCCGGGGTTCGCAGCCCGGGCTGTGCTCTAAGATTTTATGAATAGTATTTGTATTAAAATGATTTCGCCAACTTTAATTAATTCTTAGAGTGTAGTAGATGCAACCCACCTGAGATGGTTCCCGCAGGGTGAATACCCTTATGGGTATTCAGGGTGAAAGGCCCGTTTAGGGTGAAAGGCCCTAAAACGGGCATTTTTTTTATTTTTAGATTATTTATCTATTTTTTAAAATTTTGTTAAAGTCATTTGATAAAAACTGAACTAATGCTGACAATGAGATTTAACTTGGCTCATACGTTGATCAAAGATATGACCAAATATCGAACTAACCGACAAATTGAGTCATTATTGCGGGTTAGTAACGTCGTAAAAATAATTTCCCATATAGCACAACAAGACATAATGATTGATTTTTGAACCAATTGTCAACCCTTTAGCATAAAGATACTGGGAGATACGATGATAACAGACACACATACATAAATACACATAAAGCTTGGTAAAAACCACTTAAGAGATCTTTAAAAAACATAAAACAGATAATTCAGGTGAAATCCTAGTTTGAACTTTTTGCAAACACAATACTTTTCTATATACCTAAGATATCAAGGATCTTGAATAAAGGGGATGACGCACTAAGTCGATTTACCATACAAACAAGTGACCCCATCAAAAACCAAAGAATAGAGAAAATTCAACTCGAAACACACGTCAAAAACCAACTCCACGTGCTTGGTACAAACTGCGCATGCTTACAATCCTTATAACAGCGCAGGTCTTAAATTTTAGAGGCAAACTTACCTCTAACTGGTTTACAATTGTTTATTGCTAAAGAAGGTTATAAACTCGCTTAAATGATCACTCACTGAAGTGGCTAACTATAGTCCAAAATTTAAATTAAATAAGCACAAATGGCTTAACAAGCATCACAAATGTAACAATTACGAGAAGCACAGAAGAAAGTTGAGAAGCAAACTCGACAACCTTGCTACCTAACCTGCGTTTGGCGCCTTTTTTTCATTATAACCATGGGGAAGGTAAGTTTGCTCCTATTTCTCTATCTCATACAACTTCCATGGGGTCAGAAATGTTTTTTAATGCGTCATCCCTTTTATTCAAGATCTTTATAAGATATAAATGTGGAAAAGTAAGGAAGGTTAATCCCGATACCCTAACCCTACATGCTCTCAGGAAGGTTAAAGGTATCAGGGTATAAAATGAAACAGGTAGTTTAAAAAAATCCTCTTTCCTATTATAATAGAGTGGAATTAATTTTAATTTTGAATGGTTATTAGCACTAAAAATATGACTATTGTGTGTATTGTTCGTATTCTTTATACTTCCGTCCATACGTGTCAGATCATTACATTAATATTTAACAGACCACTTTATCAAATATTAAGTGGGTATTGTTATTATTCTTAAATGACG